>QGSO01000552.1:0-213250 GCA_011037825.1 Carya cathayensis
AATTAGGATTAAGGCTCAAAATTAATATTTTATCATAAAGCATTAAAATACATTTTCCACATGTGCATGAATATTTTGAAAATTAAATTTGAAAATTTTGAAAGATGATTGATTGTCATCTTTCACATGTGCATGACATGATTAAAGGTTTGAACTTTGAAAATATTAAGATGATTGATTGTCATCTTTCACATGTGCATGTTTTATTTGAATATTTTCAAAAGTGATAGATGTTTTTCTTGACTTATGCAAAAGATAGATGTCTTTGTTTGAAAATTTTGAAAAGTAAAGTGTGCTCCTTTTGTCATATGCAAAAAGTAAAAGATTAGGTTTGAAATTTTTGAAAAGTAAAGTGTGCTCATTTTGTCACATGCAAAAAGTAAAAAGATTAGGTTTGAAATTTTTGAAAAGTGAATGATGATGTCTTTGACATGTGAATCTTTTTAAATTTGAATATGAAGTCTCATATGCCTATAAATAGATCATTTGAGAGCTTCACATTCACAACACCAAGAGCATACAATATTCATTCAAAGCTTTCATTCTCTCTTCTCTAAGCATTGAGCCTTAACCCTTGTTCATTTTGAGAGATATAGTTTGTGCTGTATTGTTCTTATTTCACTCATTGAGGAGTGTTTTCTGATATTCTACCCACTATCAATTCTTGTATCAGTAAAAGGGTGTGTATAACCCTTGTGCGTGTAGAAAGTGTTCTACACAGGGAATAGTTGAATCACCACGTGTGAGGTGATTGCAAGTGTAGAGGGTGTTCTACACGGATCCTTTGTAGCGGTGTTGTTCAAAGGTGTAATAGGTTTCTATCTCCACCTGAAGGAGGTTGAATAGTGAATTCGGGGATCCTCAAGGGGTAGCTTGAGGCGAGGACGTAGGCAGTGGGGCCGAACCTCGTTAACATACTGAGTTTGCTTCTCTTACCCTTACTCTTTATATTTATTGCTATTTTATATTTTGTTTATATTTTATATTGTATATTTGATTTATAATTGTTATTTTTTTAAATACAACTCAATTCACCCCCCTTCTTGTGTTAGTCATCTGGGCAACACCCAATTAGGGTTCGAGGAGATCAATAGTATTATTTATCATCGATTTTTGAAACTCTCTTTTCCTTCTCTAGAGGTGTCAATCCAGTCGCATCTGTTTCTTTTTGCCCATCATTTCTAGTACCTTTTCTTCTCTCCTGCTGGCTACCACAAACAATGTATAAATGAAGATCCAGTGTGATGTCTGTGACAAGGACGAGGCCTCGATGTTCTGCACCACCGACAAGGCAACTCTCTGCGACGCCTGCGACCACCGCGACCACAAGCTCACCTCCAAGCATCAATGCTTCTCGCTTCTCCATCCCTCTGGTTTTCAAAACCATTTTCTGGGTTGACCGTTCTAGCCACCTTTAAATGGGTGCTTGTTAATTTACTTGAGTGATCGGTTTTGACTGATATAAGGTGTATTAAACCCGTGACCCGATGAACCCAACTTTAGTGGTGTGAGCTCATATCAGGTCTTTTGGATTGATCGGGTCTAAGCCTTTTATGCACAACCCTAGGTTAAGGTGTGCAAGCTTTGCTCATCCCCTTTGAAATCAAATCAATATATGTTTTCTTTATGCCTTCAAATCACTACAATAGATTTGACATTTTGTGTTGGTTAAGAATATGTGATGACCATGAAACCGCCACTAAAGTGGGAATATTCTCTAAAAACCGTTCGCTCGTATACAAATCATGTTCAAACTACACATAACAGTTGCACACATAAATGGTGTTTTATTCACACTTCAATGATAAGTCGTCGTTTCAAAGTTTAATACATTTGAAAATATCTCATTAAAAGTTTGAACATTGAACATACACTAGAACATATATTTATATGTTCGAACAGTGTCGGGATATATTCAAAAGTTAATAGCTTTACGTGCGAATGCAAAATTTTGAAATTATATCTATAATTTTTTGGCTAAACAGATGTAACAAGCAATATGTGAAAGTACCTACTCTATGGTGCCCACGATATGAACTACTGGACGAACCCGGCCATGTGCATAACGTTCGAACGTATGATCGTCATTACACTACTAAAATTTGAAATTTAAATATTCAAAAATGTTGTAAAACCAAAACAAGGAAAATAAATATTTAGAATTTATAGAGAAACAAAATATATATATAGTACCCGGTTTATATAACTATCCATTACATTAAAGAGCAAAAATTTTTAGGACATAATAGTATATATCTACACACAACACGAAAGCTTAATTTTAGGATGTGCATATCAGTAATTGCTAGTAGTTGTTGCTAGTAAAGTCATGAAACTCGTTTGCAGCTTATTGACATTACAGTTTAGGATATCTAGACGATAGCCTAGTGAGGATATCTTGGCTTTTAATGCAGAGAGGTCCATTGATTTGTGTCATAATTTTTGACATCATCCTATCAACCTAAGAAGGGCGAGCGTCCCTTGTAGCACTACACCAACCTAATGTTAGAACTTAAAAAAATCGTTCGAACTATACTAAAATACATTTGAGTATTTGTATTAGGTTCCAATGTATGCCATAATGTTCGAACAATGCATGTAGTGTCTTTGTTAAATGCGAGCGTATTATTTTTACCTTCCGAATGTTAATATGGTTGTTGAGTGCAAATGTTTGAATATACGATCGTACATTTGAGCTTCATGTTTCACTCTACTATTTGGTGAATTGCCACCATATAAATGAAGGATACATCGCTGGTAACCTTCCTAAGGTGGTGGTTTAGGTTTCAATGTGAACCGAGATGCACTAAAAAAAGCCAACAAAACCCAATAAAAATACAAGGGATAGAGGCACTAACCTGTTTGGGTTGATTTCAACCGAATTTGGTGGCTTAACGGCAGCGTACAAGAAACCACAACACCTTCTGTTGTGCCTTGAGCCGCCCAGAAATCACGCCCACAATAGATAGAGACAATATTTAAATGGTTCGGCAACTTGCCTACGTCCACTGAAGCGGAAATTCGATTTTTCAATATGTTTGTACAAAATTACAAACACTCATAAACAATCTCTCTATCTCTCACTGGCACTCCGTTCTGGGTTTCCCCATAACCCAAATTTTGCCCTCAAGCCCTCTGTCCGATCTCTCACCTTAGTGAGGATGATCTAATCTTCAGCAAATGATCTCCTTTTATAGGAGAAACTATGGGGGACAAAATACAGCGAATTTCAAGTCTTCTTTCGGTGCAGATGAATATGTTGGTCAATCTTTGCTGCTATAGAATTCGGTGGAGTGGGTGGCTGGTTGGGTAGGTGGCTGCCTAATAATCCAAAGCAGCAAATGGTGCACATTTGGGTGGTTTTTCAACAATCACCCCCTCCACCCAAGTGTGCCATACTAGGATGCTACAAACGGTTGCATCCTTCAAATGATTGAACTCCTTCATTGGAATGCTTGTCCGCCATGAGAGATCTGCTATCAAATGCATCTGCAGGTACGTCTTCAGATGGATGTCCTGATGCCTCTCCAAATGCATTTTTAAATGCATTAGCATCGTCTACACCCACGGAGCTTGTAAGGGATTTTCTTCAGAGGAGATTTACAAGTGCTTTACTGCACAATCTCAACTCTCTAGGATTCTTCTTTTCGCTCGAGTCCATGAGTCCGCACTTATATACACCTTGAGCAAACTGAGCTTCGCTCGTGCCACAGTCGAGCGAACAATCTACCTGGTTGCCTTTACAGCTTTCAAAACCAGGCTCCATAATCCTACAATCACACCAATCTCCAACTTGGAAACTGGTTCTCAAACATGCCGAGCTCTATCTCCAGCATGATCCCTTATCATCTATTCAATTTTACAGCTCATGTCTTCAAGTTAGAAGACTAACTAAAGTGATGCATAACTTTAGTTCATCACGTACAGTGCCCTTAATCAACACATCTATATAGGGCAACTCATCTCCCACTGCACTGGGAATCAATGGTCTCGCATTTACCTTGACACATATCAGAGAACCTGTTGCTGAGGTCTCCTTCTCTGATCTGGGTGACTGATTATCCTGCTTCTGTCTTCAGTCGATGTGCCCATCTTGTGTGCAGTCTCTGACTTGCATAATCTCCATTCTTGCAAGATTTTTCTTCATACCGTAGTTCACTACCTTCATTCAGCAGGATACAATTTAAGGTAGTAACCACCGTGGAAGTCTGATCGTCTTGGCAGCCATGTGATCATCAACTTTAGGTGTAGATATCCCTGGAACATCTGACGTTTTATTCCCATCTCTCACACATTTGCTTCATGTCGTGGTCTAGGGAGATTTCTTCAGGTTTAGATGAGGAAAAGTAAAACTGAGCTCATTGAACTTCCTCATCTAATTCACACGACCATTACCACAAACCAAGACCAACGAATCATTCATGACCTTCCACGACCTTCTAAGAAAACAAACCTGAATGACTGTTGTCTTAAAGCTATCTTTAACAGCATCGTGCACTGCAAGTAATACAACGTCTTGTATTTCTTCAAGCACCATATTCACAACATCATTCTCAGTTTTCTCCTGATTTTAGCAGTCTCTTGTGGCCTGTCTTGCCACAAACTCGAGATCTTGCCAGAATCTCTTCTGCGCACCTCCTCATCTAGGATAAGATCTCTTCAACTTCGTCATCTTTGCAGAATTACTCATAGTCATTCTCATGACCTCCCAACTTTTTGACTGCAACGCCAAATACTATTGGGCAACAATAGTACCTTCTGCCTTTTCTGAAGTTAAACAATTTCTACATCAGCACTTTGTTATTTGTAACTGGCTTTTCAAAGAAAGCCACAATGAGATCCGGTGCGGTTCTCCTCTTAATAACAATATGCTGACTGCCAAAACCTGCTAATATAACACGTTAATCAGCATCGTCCAATGATCTGAAGTTTGCTCCAGCAAACTTCACGATCCCAACTGGCTATGATCAAGCCCAAATGAAATGAGTCTATCACGACTCCAACTGGCTACGATCAAGCCCACAGCAAATGAGTCTTTCACAACTCCAATTGGCTACGATCAAGCCCAAAACCGATCTGAAGTATGAACGGTCCAGATCATTAGTACCGATGGTGAATCTCAACATGCCCACCGTACAGATGAGTCCGGAATGATCCAAATAACTTGTCAGTTCTATTTGATCATCGCAATTGAACTCCAACCGGCATAGATCATGCCCAAAATGATCTGCAACTCCTGGACAGTTCAGATCGACAGTGCCGATGACGAATCTCAATATTCCCACCGCACAGATGAGTCCAGAATGATCCAAATAGTTTGTCACCACTATTTGATCATCGCAATTAAACTCCAACCGGCATAGATCTAGCCCCAAATGATCTGCAACTCATCGATAGTTCAGATCGACGGTGCTGATGGCGAATCTCAATATTTCCATCGCACAGATGAGTCCGGAATGATCCAAATAGTTTGACAGCACTATTTGATCATCGCAATTAGACTCCAACTGGCGTAGATCTAGCCCAAAATGATCTGTAACTCCTGGACAGTTCAAATTGACAGTATTGATGGCAAATCTCCACATTCCCACCATACTGATGAGTCCGGAATGATCCAAATAGTTTTACATCACCATTTGATCATTGCAATTAGACTCCAACTGGCGTAGATCTAGCCCAAAATGATCTGCAACTCCTGGACAGTTCAGATCGACAGTACTGATGGCGAATCTCCACATTTCCACCATACGGATGAGTCCCGAATGATCCAAATAGTCGGAAAGCACTATTTGATTGTTGAAATCGGACTCAGAATGGCTTAGATCTAGCCCAACATGATCTGCAACTCCTACACGGTTCAGATCAACAGTACCGATGGCGAATCTCAATATTCCCACCGTACAAATGAGTCCCGAATGATCCAAATAGTCGGAAAGCACTATTTGATCGTTGAAATCTGACTTCGAATGGCTTAGATCTAGCCCAACAAAGATCTGAAAAATGGATGGTCCAGATCTATCTGGCGCGTGTAGTACACGCGCTTCAGGAGGGCGTCTGGTGCACGTGAGGCGCGTGATATTCATGCGTCGAGCCCCTCTAGGGCGCGTGGACGCGTGCCCTGCACGCGTCTTCAACCTCTGACCGCGCGTGGGGACGTGTCTCCCATGCGTCTTCTTCCTCCAGCCGGGCGTGGGGGCGCTTGGTGTGTGTTCCCCACTCGTCTTCTTCCTCTGGTGCGACTGAGGCGCGTGCGTCGCACTCTCCAACTTCCAGGGGAGCGTACGGACTCATCCGGCATCCGTTTTCGACGCCGTTTGCAGCAACGGATCCGTCTTGATGAGAGGAACATTATGGTGTGATCAAAAATTGATTTTGATCAACTGTAATTTTCTAGGTAGCACGAACCGAAGCTCTGATACCAATTGTTGTGCCTTGAACCGCCCAGAAATCACGCCCACAATAGATAGAAACAATATTTAAGTGGTTCGGCAACTTGCCTACGTCTACTGGAAGCGGAAATTCGATTTTTCAATATGTTTGTACAAAATTACAAACACCCATAAATAATCTCTCTATCTCTCACTAGCACTTCGTTCTGGGTTTCCCCAGAACCCAAATTTTGCCCTCAAGCCCTCTACCCGATCTCTCACCTCAGTGAGGATGATCTAATCTTCAGCAAATGATCTTCTTTTATAGGAGAAACTATGGGGGACAAAATACAGCGAATTTCAAGTCTTCTTTCGGTGCAGATGAATATGTTGGTCTATCTTTGCTGCTAGAGAATTCGGTGGAATGGGTGGCTGGCTGGGTAGGTGGCTGCCTAATAATCCAAAGCAGCAAACGGTGCACATTTGGGTGGTTTTTCAACACCTTCATGATCTCTCTCTCTCGTATTACAGTATGCAAGAACAGCACATGAGAATATTATATATTTAAGGTTGAAGATCACAAGATGGGAGGGAAAGACAATACATATATCTATATATATATATATAATATATATAGGAGAAAGAAGAAAGTAGGAAGGAGGAGGTAGAAAGTAGGAAGAAGGAGGTGATGAGATGCATATTAGTGGAGAAATTAGGGGAATTACATTACCGTAGACTTTGATGAAGAATCCGTTTTTATAAGTCAAAGTGATCGTGGCAATTAATTATCACGTTTTAGGACAAACATTAAAAAGAAAAGAAGGTAATATTAACCAAACTAATAATATTCAAACCCGTATTTAATTAATGAAAATATATATTGGAGTTAGAATTAAGTGCCACATAGTCGTACGTGTTCGATCCCTAGCTGTTGTACGCACGCACGGGAACATCTTAGGACATGTTTGGGTAATAAGATGAAATAAAAATTTTGTGAATAATTTTGAAATTGTTGGTGAATATTTATAATAGTGAAATAGTTTGAATTAAGATGTTTTATTGGATTTTGCAAAATGAGAAAGAAAAAGTTGAATAAAATTATTATAAAATTAAACCGTTATTTGAATATTGTTTTTTAATATTTTTTTTCAAATTCAAAAAAGTTGTATTTTTTTAATTGTTTTGTTTGGAAATTTAAAAAAATTATAATAATTAGTTGAAAAGGCTGAAAATTTAAAATTTAAAAGTGTTTTAAGTTTTAATGATATTTGGAAAGGAAATTACGAGCCCTAACCTCTGAGCGATCTGCTCAAAATATAACTGCCCTACCTCGACAGTTCTGGAGGTCTCTAGGGAGTGGGTTCACACTGTGGACCTTGATAGGATGATATCCAGCGTGGTGCTCTATCCCCTGATGTTTGTGAATGGTCTACGTCTCCCATTCTGCCATTCCGTTCGCAACGTCCTCAACTTTCTGGAGTTGGCCCCTACACAACTTCGCCCCAACGCCTAGCTGCTTCTAGTGTTGAGCTGCATTATCTACCAGAGGGCACTCAAATCTACCGTTGAGGAATACCTCGATCTAACTGCTCTAGAATTCTTGTCTGTGTATCATGTCAACCGCCTCTATAGGAATATATGTAGCTTCCAAGCTCGCTACCCTTCGTGAAAGATAGCCACCCTCGAGCAACGACATTCGAGCATCAAAGACTAGGCTCAGAAGTATTTCTTCGTGTCGAGGTCGAGGCGAGAGTATCCCGCGGGAGAGGACGTCCAACAAGAGTACCCTGTTTGGGAAATCTCAGCATTTCTCCCTTCCTCCAAGAGCTTATGCATCAAGCTGACCTGGAAAGGAGGCTAGGCTGGAGACAATGATAGCTTGGGCATCAGCCCACAAGGCTGACTCGAATACCAACCTAGCCCTCTTCGATGTTAACATACGGAGCTACTTGTCCATGCCCAATCGTTCATACTTAATCGGTCTGGACTTCTTGGGTGAAATTTTGTCACCTCGTGGCCGAAAGTGTGCCTCCGGCTCTTCCAACAGCAAGGGGAAGCGGCCAAAGGTTCATCAGGACCTAGCGAGGGTGTTCCCAATGGTGAGGCTGGCGAATCCCGTAGCCAAGGAGATGCTCCCAGGGGTGGGGTTGGAGGACTCAGTCCCTACTCTTCTCACAAGGAGTTAGGCTAGGACCAAGGGTCTTGGGGGGAAGACAAGGAGTCTTGAGGCCAAGCTAGGGACTCCAAGGGGTCCCAAGATCGTGGGGCCTGGGGACTAGGGCGCGAGGAGTTCATGTGCTTGGAGATCTCGATCCCTTCCACCTAAGGGAGCAAGTCCTTCCTGGGTGGGTCGCGCACAACGTTCGGGTCCTCTTCCTCTTCGGTGGGCCAGTGCATGACTTTCATTGAACTGGAGTTCTATTTCAAGGAGGAGGATGACGCTGGATGATGATAAATCGGCCCAGCCATCTTCCTCACACTTTTCCCAGGGGCTTGAGGTGGACTTCTATTTTGCTTCTCCGGAGGGGTCGTCTCAACAAACTCCCTTGTCAGGCAGTCAGGGTTTAGCTGAGGGCAAGACACACCATGCGGTCAGTAAGGGTTTTCTCAAACAGGAGAGGTGGGTTCCTGAGCGAGAGGAGCAGGTTCCCAAGTAGGAAGAAAGGGCTCCTTAGTAGGAGGAAATTGCTGGCTCAGGCTTGTTTATGGAGGATCTGCAGAGCACTTTGTGGCAGTTGGGGAGCACTAGTGCATGTCCCTCCTCTCATGTTGGGGCTCTAACGAGCTAGGCTACTCACCCGAGTCTTGACAAAGCCCACGTCAAAGCAACCGATCCAGTGGCTCGGAGATTGTGACCCTTCTTTGCCCATGTGCGTTTCTTATAACTTACTTTTCTTTGAACCTTTCTCTTCCTACTTCTAACAGTTCCTTGTACTGTAGGCTGCTGAACAACTAGCGGGAATGATCGGCGAGGAGCACAGGGAGCTCGAGCAAGTGTAAACAACAATTCATGCTATTTGAAATTGCACTGCTGCCTATGATTTTTGGGTTGAATCCTATAACCCACTTAGGAAGTGGTCAAGTTCAATAGTGGTTTTTTGGGATCAATGGAAAATTGTGATTGTTAATTTGAAAATAGAGGAGATAGAACTAGTAGCATTCATCATGAATAGACTATGGGTCAGGAGGAATGCTTTGTTTTTTACAATAAATTTGAAAGCCTAGCTTTGGTTATTTAGGCAGCTATCATAGGCTTAGAAGAATTTTAGTCAACATAGAACTAACTCCAAAAACAACATCAGGTTGAAAGGGAGGACAGGAGTGTGATTAGATGCGAAAAGCTTGGTGAAAATCAAGTGAAGATAAACTGGGATGTTGGTGTTGATGTAAATGCAAAGAAGACATGTCTTGGATTTATAACCCGAGATTCTGCAGGAGATTTTTTGGCTTCTCTTAGCTCGAGCATTGATGCCTTGTTAAAGCCTACTATAGCTGAAGCTATGGCTTTGAGGAGAGCAATGATCCTATGTTCTAAGCTAATCTAGCAAGAGTTATTTTTTAGGGAGATTGCCATCAGGTTGTTAAAGCTTCAAATACTCATCAAGAAATTTGGGTAGAGGCGCGTCCAATGTTGATCCATGATATAAGGAGTATAATGCTGGCTGGAAGATTAGGTTGGAAGGTTGTTTTCAATTATTGTGCAACAAATACATGTACAGCAGCACATCATCTGGCCAAGCTTGCTTGATCCAACTCAAATTATTAGACTTGGATGGAAGAATGCCCTTTGCATACTTTGAATATTGTTTTGAAAGAGAAATATTGTAATGACTAATATTATTTCTTATTCAATATTGTAATGTTGGTTTTATAAAAAGAAAAGTAACACCAATCCCCACACTTAGACACTACTATAGTTGCATTTTTAGGAGGTTTAAATTTAGGTCCATTTCAACTGTAAAAAATAAATAAATAAATAACTGCCTTCATTTTTTAATTAACCATAACTAGTTGGTTAAAGAAAGTATAACACCAGCCCTCACACTTAAACACTATAACTTCTTTTGTAGAAGGTTTAAATTTAGAAGCAATTCAACTTTTAAAAAAATGAATTAAAGCATGTTTTCTTGGTAAGTTTTGTGTGACATTACATGGATAGCCTTAGGACCCGTATGAGAATTGGTGGACACGTGTTTAGGTGTCCACTAACTCTTGAATATATATTTGGACGCTTGTCTATTCTTATCATCATCAATAAAATCTTGTTTATCGATAAAATGTTTATCATCAATAATATATATTTGGACACGTGTTTAGATGTCCACCAATTGCAACTTGAAAAATGTTTTCATCTATGATCAATGCAAAAAAGGTGAAAAATAGAATTAATGGGATGATAAATATATGGCTACCGGGTGGGGCATCAGGTGATCCTGGAACAGATCTTGGCCGATCGCGCTCGCGGCCCCTGCAGTAAAATACAGAAACAATATTATTGAAGTTTCATGTGTGTGTGTATATATATATATGCAAATTAATTAATGAGAAAAATATTAATCAATTAGTTTTTCTCAGAAAGGAATTAATTAGAAGGTTAATTTGTTTCATCTATATATATTAATACACACACACACACATTTTTTTTTTCTCAAATACACACACACACATACTTACTTTTGTGCAGTACCGAAGGATGAATGCAGGAAGATCAGCAGAAAAACACAGTACAAGCGTACAAGAAACCACAACACCTTCATGATCTTTCTCTCTCTCTCTCTCTCTCTCTCTCTCTTATTATAGTACGCAAGAACAGCTAGCACAGAATATTTAAGGTTGAGATCACAAGATGATACGGAAAGACATACATATATCTATAATATATATACGATCGAGAAAGAAGATAGTAGGAAGAAGGAGGCCATGATGAGATGCATAATAAGTGGAGAAATTAGGGTGAATTACATTACCCGCGTAGACTTTGACGAAGAATCCGTTTTTATAAGTCAAAGTCGTGGCAATTAATTAAGACGTTTTAGGACAAACATTAAAAAGAAAAGAAGGTAATATTAACCAAACTAATAATATTCAAACCCGTATTTAATTAATTAATGAAAATATATATTGGAGTTAGAATTAAGTGCCACATGATATTCGTGTTCCCTACTGTACGCACGTGAAACGCGTATTAGGGCATATTTGGGTAATAAAATGAAATAAAAATGTATTATATGAATAGCAAAATGGTTGGTGAATATTTATAATAGTAAAATAATTTGAGTTAAGATATTTTATTGGTCGGGTTTTGAAAAATGGGAGAGAAAAAATTGAATAAAAATAATATTATAAAATTAAATAGTTATTTGAATATTATTTTTGTTTTAAAATTTATAAAAATTGTATTGTTTTTTATATTTTGTAGTGGAGGGGAGGGGATCGGTGAGGCCGTGGGGGGCTGTTGTTCACTGGTGAGGGGCTGGGTCACAGTGATGCGCAGTGGGGCCTGAAGTAGGTGGATTTCAGGGAGAGAAATTCGGGAGTTTTTGGGTCTGAGCATGGTTGCGGAAGGAGATCGGGTTGGAAGGTCCGACAATGTGGGGCTGGAGCCAACGAGGTGGTCTACGGGGTGCGGCAGCAAGGCTAGCTGCGAGAGGAGGGGGAGGAAATCGGAGAATGGGGCTGCTGAAGGGAAGAGAGAGAAAGGGGAGGGAAAAATGAGGAGAAAGGCTAGGGTTTTTGGGTATCTAATCTAGCCCCTTCTTAGGGTTCTTGATCTGATCCAACGGCGCGGTGATTTTAAATATTAAAATAAATTAACTAAATAATAAATAGATGAAATAAAATGCACTAAGGCCAATTTAAAAATCAAACTTTGTTTCATAAAATTACAAAGCACTATTTTCATCATAAAATAAAATAATAAAATTATTTGAATATTTTAAAGAGAAATAAAATCATTTAAGTAAATAAAGTTTTTAACATAAATTAAAATAATAAGTATCACATAATATTCTTAAAGAAATAAAATAATAAAATAATTTTCTAAACTATACATTATTTTCAAGGCTTCACAGTATAAAAGGCTAACTTTAAAAATTAGGTTTGATTCAATAGTATAAAAAATACAACTCTTTAAAATAATTTTAGACATTTAAATATTTCAAAGATTTTAAAATACTGGGCTTCATTTAAAATCATCCACTAGCTTTGAAAGCACAACTTAGATTTTAAAAATGCCTACGTGAGACTCATGACCAATAAAAACCAATAATAAAAGGAGCGGTTGGTTACAATATTACACCAACCCCACACTTTGACACTTCAATTGCCATAAGAGGTTTAAATTTAGATGTGCATATAAAAGATGACAGACATCTCCTTGATCAAGCCTAACTTTTCTACCATAAACAAAACTTAGTCATATTAAAATATGAAAAACCATGGATAAAAAAGATAACAAGAACTCCAATACACAAAGTTTTATAAACCTTGGATACCAATGAAGTATCTTGCGAGGGAGACCAATGTGACAAGCCAAAATTGCATCTGGTCTTCAAAAAAATATATTAAAAAATGAAATTAATTTCGAAGAAATATCCCATGTCAATCACCATGCCAAGAGCCAAGTTCTCCCCCAAGACTTAGAATATAATAAAAACAGAATATATACCATAGTCTCAATCTCTCAAAACTCCATGCCCAAATAAAAATGTGTAATGAAGGAAACCACCAAATAACCAAGCCTGCAAACTCCACACCAATTTGAATTAACTATTAAAAGCAACACGGTTTTTTTCCTAAAAAAATTACAATATAAGTTGTAAACAGCAAATAATGCACCATAATCACCAATACCCAAAATGAGATAATATAAAGACTAATACCTTAGTTATCTGGGATTGTCGAAAAGGCCAAGTGGATGTTTTAACAAGGTTTGAGAATCTGATGATAGAATGACCAAATCTAGAGAGGGTGGAGAAAAGACCGAAAGAGAAGGAGGAGAGAGAGATATACACGGGTGACGGGAGGTCAAGGGAGAGGAGAGGGCTAGTCGCCATTAACATGTGGCAGTGATGTTTACGAAGGCTCATGGTGTTGGGGGCTGGGCGCAGAGGAGGACAAGAGAGGTAGAGATTGGGGGGGAGAGTGACGACTTGGGGAAAGGGGGGGGGGGGGAGAGGGAGAGAGGGAGAGAGAGAAGAAAAGAAAAGATTGGGGAAATTAGGGTTGTGGGGAATTAACCTAGGCCCCAAGATGTAGGATTTAAAATTTACATCCAATGGTGGACATTAAATTAAATAGAATATTCAAATTGCATAGATTAAATTTATTTTTTTGCTTCGCTAAAATTTAGATGAAAAAAATTCAAATAGGCCACAATAAGTTCTCTTGGTTGCGTTGCTCAAATTTAGATGCAAAAACTTATAAATGTGCTGCAAAAAAGTTGTAATAATTATTGGAATAACTATTTGGAGTTGTTGCATTAAAAATTAGAGACCACTTTAAAAATGATGCAAATGTCTTCTTTTTGCGCTGCTCAAATTTAGATGCAAAAAATTTAAATTGCATCACAATAAGTTTTCTTTTTTGCGTTGCTCTAATTTAGACGCAAAAACTTATAATTGTGTCACAAAATTTGTAATAACCATTCGAATGACCGTTTCGCACCAGTTGCATCGAAAATTAGCGACATCTTTAAAAACGACGCAAATGTCTTCTTTTTGCATCAATTTTCACGTCAACGGAAATGTGTTGGATGCAAAAAGCCATTTCTGTTATAGTGTTAGGTCCAATTCAACTTTTTGAAAAAAAACACCTTCAGTTTTAATCAACCATGACTAGTTGGTTTTAAAATAATCAACACCAACCCCAAACCTAGACACTATAATTGCCTTCGTAGGAGGTTTAAATTTAGGTCTAACACAACTTTAAAAAATAAATAAAATAAAATAAAATAAAAAAAAGAAAACTCATTTGATTTTTTAATTGACGACTAGTTGTAAAAAAAGAATTAACATGACCAACCCCCACACAATTGCTGTAGGAGGTTTAAATTTAGGTTCAATTGTAATTAAAAAGGAAACTTCCTTCTTTTTTAATAAACCATAACTAGTTAGTTTAAAAAGATCAACACAAACCCCACACCTCGCAATATAACTTCCTTTGTAGGAGGTTTAAGTTAGGTCCGATCGATACAACTTTAAAAAAAATGAAAACTCATTTGATTTTTTTATTAACCATGACTAGACTTGAACACCAACCTCCACACTTAGACTCTATAATTTCTCTAAGAAATTTAAAGTTAGGTCCAATTCAACTTAAAATGAAACTCTCTTAATTTTTTAGCTAACCATCACTAGTTGGTTTAATATATATATATATATATATATATATAACGCCAACCCTCACACTTAGATACCGTATTTGACTCTAGTTGCATGTATATGATGGAGAAATACTTCAAAGATGGGAATTTTCTTAGAGGCAAAATTAGACCCGGACCCTTGGTGCAAACCCAAATTGATATGAGATATCAGTTATTTTCCTCTAAACCATATATATTTATGATATTAGTTATTTTCTCCCAAATCATATATTTATGTTCCGATAATCATATGCTCAATTTGCATAACAAAATTAAAATCAAAGGACACAAGTTCTAAAATGCAAGCTTCCATCGGTTGAGATCATATATTCTTATGGAGGCAATCTGCTTTAATATGGCCCCTGGCTAGGCATTACAACATGAGTGGCATCTCTCTCTCTCTCTCTCTCCAACTGCATAAGAAAGCATCATTGACCCAACAGTACCCACACTAAAGATGAGAAGCTGGCATGCCAATATACTAAGGGCTAGTTTGGATCCCAAGAAATCTGCCTAGTTGTACTAGTTATTTTTTGTGAAAATAATTATTTTTTATTGAAATGAGTGTGTTTTGATCCCAAATAGTTATTCTCGTTGTATATAAATTGTTATAGTGCTTATTTTTCAAAATTAGAATCACTTCTAAACTTGAAATCAAATATTTACTAATAAAGCTAGAATGAACATAAATATATGATTTGGGAGAAAATAACTAATATCATAAATATATATGGTTTAGAGGAAAATAACTGATATCTCATATCAATTTGGGTTTGCACCAAGGGTCCGGGTCTAATTTTGCCTCTAAGAAAATTCCCATCTTTGAAGTATTTCTCCATCATNTGGAGTTTTCACGAGATTTATAATGTCTATAGAAATTCCACCATTGAATTTCTAGCGGACTGTTACAGTTAGGGTGTGTAAGCTTCGTACATCCCCTTTGAAATCAGATCAATGTTTTTCATTATGCCTTCAAATCACTATAACATATTTGACATTTTGTGTCGGTTTAGAATCTGTGATATGATGGTCATGAAACTGTCACTAAAGTTGGTATATTATCTAAAAACAGTTCCCTCGTATACAAATTATATTCAAACTACGCATATCAATTGCCCATGTAAATAGTGTTTTATTCACATGTCAATGATATGTTATCCTTTGATTTTAATTTTGTTCTGCAAATTGAGCATATGATGATCGACGATCGGTACTTGTTGCAAGAAGATGTTCCTGATAGTTGACTCCATCCTTGCTTGTACTCTTAGCTAGTCATGCATTGTATTAATATGAGAAATAATATTTGTAATAGTGAGTGTACAAACGTCGCGTAATTATTTAAAAATAAATAAATAAGTATGAGATATATATGAAAAGAAAATTAATATTTTAATAATAGACTTTACTTTCTTTTCAAAAAGACTGCATGACACTTGCATACTTCACGACTGTATGTAACATTACTCATTAAATTAATATTAATAATAATTAATATAGATTAATGTAAAAAAATGATATCAATTCTAAGAGATCGATCGATTAATAGAAGTAGCAGATGGAAATAATTAACTCACTAGAGAAAGAAGCAAATTAAGCTTCATACAATAAATGATCTCAGCCTGCATATAGCTAGGCTATATATATGATCTGCTGTTTCATCATCTGATCTTTATTAAACATCTATATATATATATATATATATATATATAATATATATATCTTTTATTAATTAATATGCAACTTGATTTATTGAACTAGCTGGGTAGGTGCTTGTGATTGATGATCATGGGCTGCCGCTGCCGGGGGGCTTTCCGATGGACTTGATGGACGACCTCTGATCTTGGGCGGCTCGCGGCCTCTACAGATCAATGAAAACATGAAACGTAAAGTTTGACATGATATAGGCAATATACATTCGAAGTTATAAAAGGGCTAATTGTACAAAATATTAATTGTTAAAATATTAATTCTGAAGTGTTGATGTAAAAATAATAATTGGTATCCATATATATATATATATATAAAGGGTAAATTCGTTGCACGTACATATTTTATTATATATATACACACATGTACACATACTTACCGTTCTTCAGTATCACCAAAGGATGAAGGCAGGAAGATGAGCAGAAAAACACAGTACAAGCGTACAAGAAACCACAACACCTTCATGATCTCTCTCTCTCTCTCTCTCTTTCTCTCTCTCTCTCTCTCTAGTATTACAGTACGCAAGAACAGCACATGAGAATATTACATATATAAGGTTGAGATCACAAGATGGCCGGAGGAAAAGACATGCATTAATTAATGCCGTAGATTTTGACGAAGGAATTGGTGAATTACATTAATACCCTAGACTTTGACGAAGAAATTATTGAGAGAGGAAATATATATTTAAGGTTGAGATCACAAGATGGGAGGGAAAGACATACATATATCTATAATATATATATATATATATATATATATATATATATATAATATGTACGATCGAGAAAGTAGGAAGAAGGAGATGATGAGAATCATATTAATG
Organism: Carya cathayensis; assembly: GCA_011037825.1. Classification (NCBI taxonomy): domain Eukaryota; kingdom Viridiplantae; phylum Streptophyta; class Magnoliopsida; order Fagales; family Juglandaceae; genus Carya; species Carya cathayensis. Next base: position 17,264 of record QGSO01000552.1, read on the forward strand.
GACAAATTAGGATTGAATTACATTACGTACCGTAGACTTTGACGAAGAATCTGTTTTTATAAGTCAAAGTAGTGGCAATTAATTAAGACGTTTAAGGACAAATACTAAAAAGAAAAGAAGGAAACCAAGTTAATATATAATATTCAAACCGGTATTTAATTACTGGAAGAGAAATAATGTTTGCAGTTATAAATATGCAAGTACACTCACGACTTTAAAAAAAGAATAAATAAATAAGAGACTCGTATGAAAAGAAAATTAATTTTTTAATAATAGATTCCATTAATCTTTTTTAGAGCGATTACACGACACTTATATATTTCACGATTGTATGAAGTATTACTCGTTATAAAATTAAACGGTTATTTGAATATAATTGTTTAATATTATTTTTATTTTTAAATTTAAATTTAAAATTAAATAATTATTTGAAAGATTTTAAAATGCTGGACTTCATTTAAAATCATCAACTAGCTTTGAAAAGACAATTTAGATTTTAAAAATGCCAACGTGAGACTCGTGACCAATAAAAAAATAAAAAATGAGTTGTTGGTCACAATATAACACCAACCCCACACTAGTACACTTCAATTGCCATAAGAGGTTTAAATTGAAGTCCAATTCAACTTTAAAAAAACCGCCTGCAGTTTTAATCAACCATGACTAGTTGTTTTTAAAATAATTAACACTAACCCCAAACTTAGACACTATAATTGCCTTTGTAGGAGGTTTAAATTTAGGTTCAATTGTAATTAAAAAGGAAACTTCCTTCTTGTTTAATAAACCATAACTAATTAGTTTAAAAAGATCAACACAAACCCCCACACCTCGCACTATAACTTCCTTTGTACGAGGTTTAAGTTAGGTCCAATACAACTTTAAAAAAAATGAAAAACTCATTTGATTTTTTTATTAACCATGACTAGACTTAACACCAGCCTCCACACTTAGACTCTATAATTTCTCTAAGAAGTTTAAAGTTAGGTCCAATTCACAGTAGTTGGTTTAAAATATATATATAACACAAACCCTCACACTTAGATGCCATATTTGACCATGTATAATGATGGAGAAATTCTTCAAAGATGGGAATTTTCTTAGAGGCAAAATTGGACCCGGACCATTGATGCAAACCCAAATTGATATGAGATATCAGGTATTTTTTCCTAAATGATCATATATATTTATGATATTAGTTATTTTCTCACAAATCATATATTTATACTCATTCTAGCCTTATTAGTAAATATTTGATTTCAAGTTTGGAAGTGATTCTGATTTCGATTTTGACTAAAATTTTGATAAGATTCTTATTTATTTATGTATTTATTTCTCATAAAATAATTTAGATTTTTCCATTTTTAGAAAAATCATCATAAATTCAAATTTTGTAGCTATTTAAGTCCAGCTTGTAGGACTCATAAAATAATTTCAAATTTTACTATTAATCAATATTATTAAGAGTTTTCTCTGTATTTTGAGTGAATCTCTTATCTTCTCTGTTTCAATTATCTATTGGAACTAGCCATCAGAATTATCTCAATTTTGTCCAGTAACAGTTGGCATCAGAACTTAAGCATCTTTCCTGGAATTATATTTCATCAGTTTCCATGGTTGGTGATCGTAGTTATGGTCTTCGTGGGCAGGTTCTGAACGAGAAAGTTTTGCACCGTAATCGTAGCATTCAAGATGTAATGATTAAGGATTTACAAAGACATGTTGCAGAGTTAACCCGACGTCTAATAGCGCAGGATATCTGTGATCGTGAGATAGAAAATTACGATTTTGATTCAAATTTTGAGGACTCGTATCACAATCATACTCTATTATGAGAGTACCATGGTCGGGAAGAGCGTCATGTGGACCTCGATTTTAGAGTTGATTAATCAAAATTTTCTAGTACTCTTCAAGCTGAAGTTTTTGTTGATTTATTGCATAAGATTGAGTACAATTATTACTTTGAGGAAGAAGAGTTTGAGGATGGACATTCTTTTATAGGGTGTAACTCTATACTAATCTATGATGCCTATTCTGATAAAGATAACTTAGTGGATGAGATAACTATATTTATTGAAAAGATAGAAAATTCAAAAAAAGAAAATGGTGATGAAGTTTTGAATATCATAAAACAAATTTTGAGACAATTAACTATGTTGATTTTGTTGGAGTTGAGGAACTTTTTTTTTTTTTCTCCTATGCAAAATATTTTTTTTTAGATTTGAGATGTTGGAAAAAAAAAACTTAATTTTGGAATATAAGATATTTAATATTATTTTATTTCGAGCCAATTAAATCAATTTTAGTTTTTCTATAATCATCGAAACGATACAACAAAAGGAAAGAACAATTAATCTAATTGGACATCTAAAAGATCGAGGCAAGAAAATTTAGAATTCAAGGGCCAATTCTCCCCAACTTGGTGAGAATTGTGCAAACCTAAATTGATATGGGATATCAGTTATTTTCTCCTAAATCATATATTTACGCTCATTCTTACCTAGTTAGTACATAGAGGCAAAATTGGACCTGGACCCTTGGTAATTGATATGGGATATCAATTATTTTCCCATAAATCATATATATTTATGATATTAGTTATTTTCTCCCAAATCATATATTTATGCTCATTCTAGTTTTATTAGTAAATATTTTATTTCAAGTTTGGAAGTGATTCTGATTTTAATTTTGACCAAATCTTTTATAGGATTCTTGTTTATTTATTTATTTTTTTCTCATACAATAATTTAGATTTTTCTATTTTTTGAAAACTCTTCATAATTTTGAATCTTGCAACTATTTAAATACGGATTGTGGGCTTCATAAAATAATTTTGAATTTTACTATTAATCTATATTATTCAAGATTTTCTCTTTGTTTTGGACAAATCTCTTGTCTTCTCTATTTCGATTATCTGTTAGAATTAGCCATCAGAATTATTTCAATTTTGTCCAACATCAGCCCTAAACCTTCTTTCATATAGAGAGTCTTTGGTCTTCCATAGATTTAATCAAAGGTAGCATGTTTTGGATGGTTAGAACTGGAACCAAGGTTTGTATTTGGGGGAATAAATGGATCCGAGCATTGGCATTGGTTTGGCTAAATTTATCTTCAAATTTGGCCAATATCAACACTTATTTGCATTTGCCTATTCCATTTAAATTCAATCTCTACATTGGATTAGCCATTCATTCTCTATATAATAATAAAATATTATTCAATTAATAATTTTTTTATTTAATTTATTTTATCACATTTTGTAATTCTACCAATTAAATGTTAATAATAATTATATTCTAATTAAATTAATATTAAAAAAGTATTATTAAATGTTAATAATAATTATATTCTAATTAAATTAATATTGGAAAAAGTATTATTCAATGTTAATAATAATTATATTATATTAAATTAATATTAAAAAAAGTATTATTAAATGTTAATAGTAATTATATTCTAATTAAATTAATATTAAAAAAGTATTATTAAATGTTAATAGTAATTATATTATATTAAATTAATATTTAAAAAAGTATTATTAAATGTTAATAATAATTATATTATATTAAATTAATATTACAAAAAAGTATTATTAAATGTTAATGGTAATTATATTCTAATTAAATTAATAATAAAAAAAGTATTGTTAAATGTTAATAATATAATTATATTCTAAATATTAAATGTTAATTATATTCTAATTAATTTAATTTATTTGTTTGGAATGAGAAATTAATATTTTAATATTTGATGAATGAATAGTGGTCTTCTATCTTTAGCCAACCACTATAGCAAAAGTTCAAATTATTTTAAATTTGGTCAATCCAATGTGAAGCGATTTTGAATTAAATTATGTAAAATTTGGCCAAACATCCTATTTGGCCAAGCCAATGTGGATGCTCTTACCTACCTCTTTTAGAGTCCAATCCCCTGCCAATTGTTTAGATAGAGATAAAATTTTAAATTCCTTTTCAATGATCATTTCGATTTAAGTATTGAAATGGAATATTTTGGTATTAGTGCATTCCGGTGTACCGTTTCATGATTAACTATATATTATATATAAATATTTATATGTATATATAAACTAACAACTAATAGAATAAATACATATATATAAGTGTATATCATGTATATATGTATATATATGAAAGAATTGAAAATTTATAAAACGAATATACGTTGAGAAGATCACAAACTTGAATTGAGACAAAAAAAACAATGGAAAAATATATAAATAAAAATAGAGAAATTATTAAAAATAATGATATTTTAAAAAAAAGAATGAGGGGACATATTTGAAGTTACAAAAAATAAAAATTATATAAATACATTTTATATTTTAGAATTAAATAAATACCATCTGATTTAAAATTTATAAAAATGATATCCAAGTACAAGAAAATTATAAAAATAGTATAAAACGGAATAGGGTCCGAAATGCCAATTTTGGTTGGAATTTAATCTGAATGGCCAAAATAGACTGAAACGGGCCGAAATTTAGAGTAAAACATAATGAGAAAGTATGGTGTACTAGATATTAGATCTAAACAAAAAATTCCTGCCGAAACATAATGAAATTTAAAACTATGATTGGAGTAGTCGGTAAAAGCCATCTACCGCCTAAAAAGAGCACCAATATAATTGTGGAAAGTGAAGAGAGAAGAAATAGACACATGAGATTAGAGTTTTGAGGACTAGTATCAGATTAGCCTATTGTTAGTGAAATTCAAAATATAATTAAGTTTTGTATAAAAGGAAAATCTAGTTGCAAGTATAACTGTGTACTAATATATGCACCAATCTAATGTGATTGGTCAAAAAGTAGATTTTATTGAAAATAATGTTAATTTAAATTTTGAATATAAATAAATCAATATTGGTACGTAAATTAGTACATGATTTTACTTGTACATAGCAAAACTTTTGTATAAATTACCTATGTTGAACTAGCTAAAAAGAAAGTTTGAAAGTTGGAGAGTCACTATTCACTCATCAAATCTATATTTTATTAACAAATAATTAACAAAGCTTTATTAAATTCTTTTTAAAACTTTTATTAGTAAACATGGCTATATTATGTCCAAATTTTTCTGGAAATAGTTTTTTGTAAACAAGGCTATATTATATTAGATAATTAGGTTGATATAAAAAATAGTTGGAAAATAATAATTTTAAGTAAAAATTAAATTATTAATTAATATATGAAGTGTATTTACAAAATATAAAAAAACTATTATTAAAATACATAATATTATATTATTATTATTATTTTGATAATGGGATAAATAATTTAATGTAGATTAATATCTTTAATAGCTTTGACTTTAGCCAAAACCTTAACTTTTATTTAAATTTTGAACTTAGCAATGACTAAATCATTGCCAATGCTCAGAAACTCCATCTGTTCTAACTTTAGTACCCTAAAATCTTGACTTTAATTGGAACAAAATAATAATAAAACAAAATAAAATTGAAGTTTGGGATTTTGAAAAAATCATTGTCTACTTTAAAGAAATTAGTGAAATTCTCTAATTATAAATATATTTTATAATAATAAATTTATAGACCTACATGTCATGCTCAAATTTTAAAATTATTTTTATTATAAAAGAAATATAATATATTGCAGGTAAATTACGTTTTGCAAAATCTTGTTTTAGTGGTAAAAGTTTTCAAGAAATTATATATTAACCAAAAATATAAAGAGAGAAAACAAGAAGATAAACAAATTATTGGTCAAAATGAGAACCTAAAACCCCACCATAACCCCTCCAAAACCATAGCCCCTCCAAAACCTAAAACCCCACCATAACCCCTGCAGATATCTCCTTAACAGTCCCAACCCCGAGCTTCAACCATGCCCATAACCCTCACTCCCTCCTCTTCTTCTTGTTCTTCTTCTTCTTATGCCAATCTCATAAACCCCATCTCCAACTTCCCTCGAATTCCCAGCTTTGCGGTTTGGCCCAATTCCTTTAATCCCTCCCCTGCCCTTATCCGTTTGTGTCTGAGCTCCAGTGCTTGCGGATTCTTCAACAGAAGTTATGGACTTTCGAACCCCAGTTTTGGTTTCTCCCGCAAAAGATCATGTTGCGCTTCAATCAAGGCCGCTGGGACCGATTATTACGCCACTTTGAGCGTAGGTCGCAATGCCTCTTTGCAGGAAATCAAGAGCGCTTACAGAAAGCTAGCTCGTAAGGTTTGTGATTTTTTATGTAGTAAATTTAGTAACTTTGGAAGCAAACTTTGTTATTGGTCTGTTTGGTTGCTGAGAAACTGATAGAAACGTAATTTCAGAACTTGGTGCCACGCCAATGTCCTTGGGTCAGTGATTGGAGAAACGTAGCAGTTCATGTCACTTTGTCGTTTAATTTATTGTTCTTACGAACATGTCAAATACATATAGCAGATGCATAATGTAGTATTTAGAAAGGATTTTCTTCAACTCATATTTGGAATCCATAAGCTCTATGAATATTCTCCATTTCTTTCTAGAGCGTTCCATGAAATTTCACCGTAACAAATTTAATTACTAATATTGTTCTCCTGCTGAGGTCGCTTGTATAGAATTTACCGTATTTGTATTTTTGTTTATAGATAATAATATAATTTATTCCAAGTAAATAGGCATAGCCCATGTACGTAGGATGTATACAAGTTAGTGCACCTAAATACAAGCTAGAGCAAAATAGAACTAAGGCAAAACATTACAAATATTCCCATCCCTTACAAGGTTCTTCACCCAAAAACTTAAAGTGCTAAAGAAAAAATCCCTGAATAACCCCATAGTTCGTTCGCAATATTCGAAACACCTCCCATTTCTCCCTAACCATAAGCACCAAAACAACTTAAAGGGTATCATCCTCCACACTGCTGCACTGCCTCCACATCCCACTGAACCTTGCCAGCTAGCCAAAAAGTCTACCACACGCAAAGGCATCACCCAAGCAATGCATACCCTTGCAAAAATCTCGTTCCATAGCTTCAGCACCACCTTACAATGAAGCAAAAAATGGTTAACAGATTCGCTATCTGTTTTACACCTAAAACACCAGTCTATAACAAATAATCCACTTTTCCTCAAATTATCCGTGGTTAATATAGGAGAAATGATTTGTACAAGCTCCAAATAGACAAGCCTCATACAAGCCTTTGTAAAAAAGTGGACCTCACCTAAAAACAGTGTAAAAAAAAAAAAAAACTATTCTTTATTAGTTGGACCCATTTTTTTACAAAAGGCTTGTATGAGGCTTGTACCTAGCATTACTCTTTTCTCAAGAGACACCGGCCAACAAAAAAAAAAAGCAACTTTACTAGGCACCCTTGCTCTCCAGATACATTGCCAGGGGTATACTTTATCACCATGACTATTAAACACATTGTAGAAAGATCTCACTGAGAATCTGGAATTATAATCTTGCACCCACAGCAGCCTATCCTCCCTATTCTGATCGACCTTCATATCATATAATTTTACAAAGAAATCAGCAGCTTCACCCTCTTCCCAGTCCTGTAATTCTCTGATAAATTCCACATTCCAATGCAACATATTATTAGATAACTAATAAGAGTCAGCCACTGCAGCCCCTTTGTTTCTAGCAATCCTAAAAATATTAGGAAATACAAATTTAAGAGCTGAATCCTTGCACCAATTATCATGCCAAAAATAAATATTTGCCCATTCCCCACTTTGAAATTAATGTTTCTGACAAAATCCCCCCATCCCAACTGAATGGACTTCCACAAACCCACCCCCATACACCCGTTTTACTTCATTAGTACACCAATTCCATCCTCCCATATTGAACACCCACAATCTGCCTCCATGATGCATTACTCTCGTTGTTGTACCTCCAAAGCCACTTCCCAAGGAGAGCTTTATTGAAAAGCTGTAAATTCCACACGCCAATCCTCCACAACACTGGGATACAAACCTTGTTCCAACGCACCAAGTGATATTTTCTTTCCTCCCCATTACCGTCCCATAAGAAATTCCGAAAAATCCTCTCAATTCTTGTAGCTACCCCCGCAAGTACAAGAAAGAGGGAGAGGAAATATGTGGGTAGATTAGACAATGGGCTTTTAATCAATGTGACTCTGCCCCCTTTAGACAATTTACCGCATTTGTATTTATTTCGTCTTTAAATAAGGAAATCAATTTGGTGTTGAGATAAGCTAGTTCTTCTCATACCTTTGTTGTTATTTATGTCCACAGAAGGTGACCACTTTCCTATGCTGCTACCCATAGAAAAGCTGAAATTTTTCAATAATTTGTTATGATGGTTTTTAAATAATCATAAAAAATTATGCTTGATGTATTGTTGTACCAGCTCTAAACAATTAATCCAGGTTGGTCTAGATCTCAGTTCACTTATTTTCAAGTTTTATTTTATGGGGAAACTGATATCTCCTTCTATGGAACAGTATCATCCAGATCTTAACAAGGGTCCTGGGGCAGAAGAGAAGTTTAAAGAGATAAGTGCTGCATATGAGGTATTTCTTCTCCCAACATTCTGCTTTGTTTGTCATCATTTATATTTGCTCATTCTAGAACTAACTTTTTGTACCTAATGAAGTTGTTAGTAGGATTCTTGAAATTTTTTGAAATTATTTTTTCTTCATCCTTCCATTTATCATTCTTTAATTATGTTAGACTAAAATTGTGCTTCATGTGTTAGTTTGAGCAAAATTTATCTTGGGGGGTGTATGGCTTGATGTTAAATCAAGTAGATTAAAGAGTTGTTTGTTGGAAATTCAATGATTTTATATGCAGCAATTATCTTTTTGTAGTTAAGTTTTTTTTTCATTCGGTAATAAAGTATCTGTGTAGGTCCTATCAGATGATGAGAAACGATCTTTATATGATCGCTTTGGTGAGGCAGGTTTACAGGCAGAAAATGGTGGTTCAAGCAGTGGTGCACAGGGGGTAGGTTCATAACCAACTTTACCTCTTTCCAAAATGTCCAAAAAAATAAATTACTTTTATATTTGTTCACTTCTGAATTTTATTTTAGTGGAGTTTTTGTGTGTATTTATATTTTCTTACGGGGGTGGGGTGTTCATTCCAAGTAACTTCCTTATGCATCTTTTCTTGTTTCATTTCATTATTAAATTGTTAGGTGGATCCATCTGAAGTATTTAGTGCATTCTTCGGTGGGTCGGATGGGCTTTTTGGAGGAATGGATGATCTGGGAGGCATCAATTTCAACCTGAGAAACAAGCAAAACCAGGCTCTTGATATTCGGTAACTATTGATCTGCAAAATATTAGTTGCTATTGAAGCTATAAATGTAGTCCCTGCACTCAGTAGCAAGATCAGTCAGTTAAGAGAAAAGGAAGTTGATTGCACTTATATACTAAAACTCTACTCCTATGTCTTTTAGATGAAATTGTTTCCTTTTAGCCTTTTGTTTATTTCTGATAGATGCAGCCTTAACTTTTTGCATGCGAAATGCCTGTATGTGAATTGCTGGTTTCGCCTTTTACAGTTGCCAGCCATCTTTTGGAATAGTGTTGGAATTAATTCCGATGCATATTTTGTATCGTTATGATCATGAATATTTGAGAATTTATTTTTTCATATTCATAATCTTTATTTGAATGTTTAAAATAATTCTTTTTATTATAGGCAGGACCTTTATATGAGCTTTGAGGAATCAATTTTCGGTGGGCGGCGTGAAATAGAAGTTCCTTGTTCCGAGACATGTGATAAGTGTGATGGGACAGGAGCAAAATCTAATAGTTCCATTCAATCATGTTCTCAGTGTGGAGGTAGAGGAGGGGTAATGAAAAGTCAGGAAACACCATTTGGAATAATGTCGCAGGTAATATGACCTTTCAGAACATATTGGTGATGACATATAGAGTGGATGAGCATACAGGTTAATCATCTATCAAATGCATAATCTTTTGTCTTTGAAGCTTGTGGAAAACTTCTAGCCTGGTATCAAGTCTCAAAATAATGACTCACCTAGTATTTATCAGGGTGCATCAAACTGATGGCATGCTTTCTCTGTCCGTGAGGTATTCATTCAATATTCACTTTATTCATGAATGAATATTGTGAGACAGTCCCAGGGGGGAGGATATAACAAGAATTTCAGTTGAATAACCAAGTTCCAATTGAAATGCAATTTTCAATTTTGTTATGTTATGCTCTAGTTCTACTCTGAGTAAAGAGTAAACAGTTTATTTATTTTTTTGTGATTTGTATATCAAATTCACATGATGTTTATTCATTCACTCTTTCATCTTTTATTTAATTGGAGTATCTTACTTTCACGCTATTCACTCCAATAGGGAAATCCCAGTCCTTGGTCCTTTTAATGCTTATAAATAATGTTACGTACATAATCCCACAATGCGATACTTTTCAACATGAAAAAGAAAAAAATGGAATATAAAAATCTTTTGTATCCATTCAGGATTTGTGAAAAAGACCCTATAATTCTTGTAAATGATCCTTGAAAGCATATGGTGGATGCATACACACATTTGTCCATGAATTAACTTCTGCTACACTGTTATAAACCTGTGTCATAGTCAAAGACTCAAATAGCTAAATGAATGTAGCTTATTTTCTTAATCTTCTTTGTTGTAACTCTACATATCTCTTATGTGGAATATTATCAATTGTAGGCACAAAGGATAGGCTGACCATATAATCTTTCTCCTTCCATCTTTCCTTTTACATTTCACTTCCCTTGTTTGATTTGCTGCATGGATGTTATTATACAACTTTTTAGGTATCAACTTGCTTCAAGTGTGGTGGTGATGGCAAGATAATCACTGATCACTGCCGAAGGTGTGGTGGCAGTGGTCAAGTGCGGTCAAAGCGAAACATGAAAGTGGTCATACCACCTGGCGTTAGTGATGGAGCAACAATGAAAATTCCAGGTGAAGGGAATGCCAATAAGAACAGGTTTGCTATCAATTCCAGATTTTTATTTTATTTTATTTTTTCTAAATTGAGTTTTACTAATGTAATTTTTAAATTGAATAATCAGAGTTTTGCCAAATGACTAGAAATTGGCTCTTTCTGTTTCTATTTGGTGCCAACAGCTCCAGAAACTGAGAAAGGTTAATCAGAGAAAGGGATATGGAAGAAGTAAAAGAGTGAAAATGAAGCGTGCCTTAAGGGGCATAACTTTGGCTTATTACTGATATATTGTCCTGATTTCATTTGTTCCATTGTATGGTTTTAAATTGCTAATAATTTTTTAGTGAAGTGTTTTTTAAGTCCATGAGGGGGTGGATACAATATAGATCAACATTAGTGTAAAATTTGAGCTGCTTTGTGGCCTAAAATTAGGAGTGAAAAAGTATGATGAAATTTATGGACAGAGTGATTCTAATGACTAAAAGGAAAACCTAAGCCATTCATCATCTCTTATACTCAAAGCCCAAATATTATAGAGGTAATTTTTCTCTTTTGAGGATTCTGAAGAATATGAAAGTGTACAGAGGTTAGAGTTTGTGAACAATGGACTAGAGTATTGAAAAATAACTTGATCTCTTAGATATGTTTGTGACTCAAAAGTCTTAACGGCATTGCTGAAGATTAAAAAAGAAGAAAGAATGGTTAGAAGCTTGCGCTTTCAAATCCTACTAATGCCATTTTCACTACTACTACTATCTCTAACTGGCATTCCATTCTTATTCTTCCCCTTATCATGTTATGACATGCCCATTATCAGGGCTATTTGATTGTGTTCTCAAAAATAGTTTTTTAAAATTGTTACTAGAGAACAAGAAAAGCATTTAGAAATATCTTGTTTGTGATCATTTTGTTTTACCCTAAATTTGAATTCAAAGAAATAAAAAATAAAAAGTAAAACTGGTAAGTAAAAGTTGGAAACAGTTTAGGAAACACATCTGGTAACACATTTTTGGGCCTTTTTTTTTATGTTTTAATGAACAAGAACGGAAAATGAGCTGTAAAAGTTGCAACAAAACAGGTCCTTGTATGTTTGTTTTGTATTGTGATTTTCACTTTACATGACATAAAGTACTTATCAAAAGGATTTATAGACAAGAATTTTTTTTCTTTATAAGATAATTTTTAACATAAAAGAAAAATATGGTATCATGACAGGGATGTTTAAACTTTGTTTCACTCTTCTGTCTTTTTTTCCTTTTGGCAGGGGTGTAGTTGGTGATCTCTATTTGGTCCTCCATGTAGATGAAAAGCATGGAATTTGGAGGGAAGGTCTACAGCTTTACTCAAAAATTAATATTGACTATACCGAGGCAATACTAGGGACTGTAGTTAAGGTAATAATAGCTCCTAGTGTTATAGGTGGAGAGGTTTTATTGTTCTTTGCCATTCATCTACTTAGTTCTATTAACAAATTATTTGATGCGATTAATATTTTGCCTCACATTTTCCTTTTTATTTTGATTTTGTTATACTTTACTTTCATCACCACATAAATAAGAGATTAGAAATGTAAGCTGGAATTGTCGATCACTTTGTCCAGAAACAACTTGAAATAGAATCGTGAATCTAATAAGATCTGCCAAAATGGGATTCCATCTTAGGTTTCACTAGTTTCTATGGCATAATCCAAAGTTATAGAAAAAAAAAAAGCATAATTCAGAGGCAATTCCACTTGATTTTTCCTCCCTAACAAACTTGGTGACATGATTGACCACCTAATTACCATTAATACTACCTCTGACTCAGAAGTTTAAGTGGTATCTAACTTGGCCTTGTGTTCTTGTTTTGAAAATGCAATCAAATTGAAGAGTTCAATTCTAACTCGCACTCTTTTTTTTTTATTGCCGCCGGGTGTCCGGGAACAGTGTCCTAACTAATATTGGGCGTGCACAGGCCCTCGGTAAGGAATTTCCCACAAGTGCACCTTGGGTAATTCAAAGGGAAAATCCCCAGTCCAATGGCCCCTAGAGATTGTTAGCACTCAAGAGGATTTGACCCTTAGACTTGGGGGTAGCATACCCCCAAGCCTAAGGCCTTTACCACTTGAGCCAACCTCTAGGGGTTAACTTGCACTCTAATTGCCAATATGTTTCAATTTGTACCTTAAATTATGAAAAGTTTCAATGTGCACCTTAAACTACCAATAGGTTTTGTTGTGCACCCTACGTTCCAAATTAATCCCTTAGATGGACAGGGGGTGCACATTGCATTTTTCATCGTTTATGGTACCAATTGAAACTTTTGGACCTTTGGTACTTTTTGATCCACAGAGAAAAATGGATGGCAATTTGGTAGAGCAAAATGTAATTTCCCCCTATTTTTATCTACATTCTTCTGTCGTTGCAGTTTCTTGAATATTTTTTTTTATCAGTAAATAAGTATTTTATTGATAATAGGCGAAGCCAACTACACGGGACTTATACAAGAGCCACACCTAAGTTTCATGAATATTTTTACCTAGCTTGTGTGTTATTTTTTGTACTTTCTTCTGTCATCTTTAAATTGTGGGGTGTCTGATAAGCAAGAGTCATATCGTATTCTCCAGAGCACTATGGCCGGTGATATTGGTGTGGTTCAAAATATGAATAAATAAAATGACATAGAAATCTTAACGTGATTTCAGGTAGAAACTGTTGAGGGTTTGAAAGATCTTCAAATTCCCTCCGGGATTCAGCCTGGAGATACAGTTAAAATTTCACGCATGGGGGTTCCAAACATCAATAAACCTTCTCAGAGAGGTGATCATCACTTCATTGTCAATGTTCTGATCCCAAAAGCTGTCAGGTGCGTGCCATTTTGATGTTTATACTTCTTTCCTATGCAGTGGATTAAGTTGGACAGCTTTTAACAGTATATTTCTGTCTAATTCTTGTATACTTCTTTTCTTTTTTTTATTTTTATTTTTTTTGTGTAAGTAATGGAGAATTTTATTATTAGATAACACAAAAGCATAGACCAAGTACATTGGATGTATATGAGAAAAATTCTTTAATTAGAAGTAGAAAATGATAGAAGAAAGCATGAAAATCCAGCACATGAAAGTCTGTTGTGGCATGAAATTTCATTGAAATTCAGACTTGTGCGCTGGAGGCCTCTGAGTCGTCTCCCCACCACTGTGACATCCCACCCCCATGCTGGCAACACTCCACCAACAGAGCCACTACAGATCGACACGAAGGTGCATACAGAGCATATGGGTGGGCCACCAGACCTCAGGGTGGCACAGACTTTGATGCCGGGAAACGCTGGGCTGCCTCCCGTCTCCACGGCGGCAACAATTGTGGTCCCAGTGTTGGAGAAGACTGTGGGTGATATGGGGGAGGTTGAATTGGTTGGTTCTTTGGTTTTGTATGAGGATTTTAAGGATGGTGAGGATGAACCCACTCTAAATTCTTTTCATCCCAACGTGACAGATTGGGTTATCCAAAAAGCTTTGGATCTTAAGTAGGTGATAGGGATTAAATGTGAGGGCTTCGAAGCTGAATTTATGGCTTTACTCACAGCCATAGAGGCTGCTAATGCTCAATCCAAAGCGGACCTGTCTATGAATTTGGCCAAAAAGAGGGAAAGAGAACTCAATAGGCTAACATGGGCAATGAAAGACGATGGGGGTGAGAAGAGCTCGAATCGGGAGCATTGTAAGGGGAGGGGTAAAATGGTTGTCCCATGAAGCCAAAAATAATATCATGGAATGTGAGGGGCTGCATGATCTTAATAAGTGGCTCCAAGTTAGCAATTTACTTCGTCAATGGAAGTGGGATATAATTTGTTTACAAGAAACCAAGTTGGAAGCTATTACAAGACAAACAGTGCGCAGTTTATGGAGAGGGCTATTAGTGGGTTATATCTATTTAAATTAATTCTGATGTTTATCTATGTATTTCGGGTATAGACAGATTTGTACAGCTGTATAGGATTTGTAATTTGAATATTTAGATTGGGTAGATAAGTATGGGAAACATATTTTATCCAAGATTTGAATCCCTTTAAGATAGGAAGTCAAATTTCGAATTTCTCATCTATGTAATCTGTTTTTTGCTATTTATGAATGAGAAGAAAGGGCAGGAGATCATTCAACAAACGAAAATTGTTATGGCATCATAGCAAGGTTTAGAATCCTAGGTTTTTCTAATTCTAAGTTGTTGTTGTTGTTGTTTTTTTTTTTTATTTTTTTTTTTATTTTTTGGGGCTAGGGTTTTTCTGTTTCCTGAGTTGCGCCTATTTTTTTTCTCTACTCTCAAGGGTTGCGGCTAAGGTTTCTTGTCTATCATGTCTTCTGAAATTAGAGATTCTCTTCTGGTTCAATTCAATGGAAAGAATTATGCTGCGTGGTCTTTTCAATTTCAACTTTTGGTGAAAGGGAAGGAACTTTGGGGTCATATTAATGGAAGTAGTGTGGCACCAGAGGACAAAGATCAGCGGGCTTCTTGGGAAAGCAAGGATGCCTCAGTCATGTCTTGGATTCTTGGATCTGTTGATACCCATATTATCTTGAATTTACGCTCATTCAAGAATGCTCGTGATATGTGGAATCATCTCAAGCGGCTGTATACTTAGAATAATGTAGTTAAGAGATTTCAACTCGAACTAGAGATGTCGAGTCTCTCAAGGAGCTCTCTATGTGGAGTTTTATTTTGGTTTTTGTAACTTGTGGGCTGAGTATACAGATATTGTATACACATCAATTCCAGCAACAAGTTTGACTGATATTCGAGCTGTTCATGAAGCAAGTATGCAGGCATAGTTTCTTATGAAACTATGGCCTGAATTTGAATTTATTCGTGCTAATTTGATGAACCGAGATCAAGTGCCTCCACTTGATATGTGTTTGGGAGAGATATTTCGAGAGGAGCAAAGATTGATGACTCGAACAGCCATGGAACAAGCTACTCCAGCTCCTGTGGCATATGTAACTCGAGGAAAAACCAAAGGGAGGGATTTGAGCACTACTCAATGCTGTAGTTGCAAAGGTTATGGGCATATCGCTGCAAATTGCTCTAAGAAAACTTGCAACTATTGCAAGAAGCAAGGACATATCATCAAGGATTGCCTGATACGTCATCCACGTCGCCAAGAAACTGTCTATTCAGCTGCTGCTGAGGCTACTAGTATTGCCAATTCTACCTTGGCCACTTCCTCTCATGTTCTAGCTTCCACTTCTCAAAGTCCCACCTCTATTATGCCAGAAATGGTACAACAAATGATAATCTCAGCTCTTTCAGCTTTTGGTATTTCAGCTCTAAGGGCAACATGTTGAGTGGTCTTATCTACCATCAAAAGGAGCATCTGGGGGAGTTCTAATTATGTTTGATAAAAGGGTGGTGGATATGGTGGAGGATTGTGTGGGAAATTTCTTTGTTGCATGCTCTTTTGTAAATTTAGACCCTTCAAATGGGCATTTGCTCGAGTTTATGGCCCAAATATTGATTCAGAGAGAAGGCTAATGTGGGAAGCATTGGCAGGACTTCTTAGTTGGTGGGAGCTACCAAGTTGCATTGGTGGGAGCTTTAACATATCTCGCTTTCCAAGCGAAAGTTCGGGTGTATCTCACATCATTCCAGCAATGAGAGACTTTTCTGATTTCATTTCATAGTAGGAGCTTATGGATATTCCATAGACAAGAGGCACGTTTACTTGGTCCAACAACCGAGAAGTTCCATCTTGGTCGAGGATTGATAGATTTTTGCTAACTCCTGAATGGAAGCCACACTTCTTGTATGTAGCTTAAAGAAGGTTACCCCAGTTATGCTCTTATAACTTCCCCATCATTTTAGATTGTGGAAGCATCCAAGGTGGTAGAAGGTATTTTAAGTTTGAGAATATGTGGCTTAAAACTGAAGGTTTTGTAGACAAGGTCAGACAATGGTGGTCTTCTTACAATTTCCAAGGATCTTCAAGTTTCATAATGGCGAAAAAGTTGAAAGCACTGAAACAGGACCTGAAGCAATGGAATGAACAAGTTTTTGGCAACGCCTCAAGGAGGCGGCCAGAATACTGTCTGAACCTTAAAAAATCCACAAGAGTCAAGTAGTAGCTGAACTGGAAAGAGTAACTTTGATGGAGCAGATTTCATGGAGATAGAAATCAAAGGCGCTTTGGCTTAAGGAGGGGGGATAAGTGCACGGAATTCTTTCACAGGGTGGCTAATTCCCACAAGAGGAACAATGCAATTGATTCATTGATGGTAGAAGGGGCAGTTTCTTTGGACCAGTTAGTAATCAGCAACCACATTGAGTAGTATTTTCAATAACTCTATTTGGTGACCGAAAGTGGATGGTTTGAATTTTTCAGCATTAGATCAACAAAGTGTAGGGTGGCTAAAGAGGCCGTTTGCAAAAGAGGAGGTGTGCAAAGTTATAAGAGGTATGGCAAGTGATGAGACTCCCGATCTAGACGGGTTTACTTTGGGTTTCTTTCAAGTTTGTTGGGAGGTGACTAAGGAAGATCTAATGCAAGTCTTTCATGAGTTTCATACAAATGCTAAATTTGAAAAGAGTCTAATGCTACATTCTTAGCACTTATTCCTAAAAAGGTGGGGTCCGCGGATGTTAGAGACTATCGTTCCATTAGCCTTGTGAATGGGGTGTATAAAATTCTGTCCAAAGTGCTCACGAATAGATTGAGCTCGGTGGTGGAAAAACCTATTTCGAAGCCTCAAAATGCATTTGTCAAAGGTAGACAAATCCTTGATTTGGTGCTTATTGCAAATGAAGTTTTGGACAGACAACTTAAGTCTAGAGAACCCAGGTTACTCTACAAGTTAAATATGGAGAAAGCATGTGACCATGTCAATTGGCAGTTCTTACTCTACTTACTTGAAAGATGTGGTTTTGAGGGAAGATGGCAGAAATGGGTGGAATTTTGCATCTCTTCAGTTTGTTTCTCTATTTTGGTGAATGGCTCACCGGTGGGTTTCTTCAACTCCTCTCGTGGCTTGAGACAGGGGATCCGCTTTCTCCTTTACTTCTTTTACTTGTAATGGAAGCTCCCAATAAGATAATTGAGAGCATTGTGGAAGGTGGGCTACTATATGGTTTTTCGGTGGGGAACGAGAATCTCAATATATCTCACTTGCTTTTTGCTAATGACACTCTCATCTTTTGTGGTGCACATCTTTGATACATTCAAGCTTTGAGGGCGCTACTTCTTTGTTTTGCAGTTGTGTCAGGCTTGAGTATCAACCTTTCAAAGTCTGAATTAGTGCTAGTGGGAGTGGTCCACGATGCAAAGAGTTTAGCTACACTCTTGGGTTGCAAATTATCATCTCTGCCCATGAAGTATCTTGGATTACCATTGGGTGCTTTTTTTTAAAAAATCTGAGAGGATTTGGAATGACGCGGTCGAAAAGGTGGAGCGCTGATTGGCTTCTTGGAAGAGGTTATATTCATCGAAAGGAGGTAGGCTGACTTTAATTAAAAGCACTCTATCAAACCTACACGCCTACTTTTTGTCCTTGTTCCCGCTTCCTACAAAGGTAGCTAACCACATTGAGAAGTTACAAAGGGATTTCTGGTGGAGTGTCTTGGGGGAAGATTTCAAATTTCATCTAGTTAATTGGTCAATGGTTTGTACTCCAATTTCCAGGGGAGGATTGGGGATTCGCCACTTGACCAAATTCAACCAATTCATCTTGGGTAAATGGCTATGGAGGTACCAACATGAAGGAAGGTGTTATGGAAGTTTGTTATGGATTCACAGGTTGGAGAGGCTTGGGGTGGATAGTGCTCAAATGAGATACGAGGCACACATGGAGTGGGATTGTGGAAATATATTAAGAGTCATCGGGAGTCCTTTCGAGGACATGAACACATTGTGGTGGGTGATGGTTCTCGTATCAGTTTTTGGTATAACAAATGGTGTGGTAACTGTAGCCTCCGAGACGCCTTCCCTACTATCTTTGAGATCGCAAGAGAAATGGATGCAGCGATTGCTGATCTTTTGGCCTTCTCAAATGGCTCCCCTCAATGGAACATTGATTCATTAGGGCAGCCCAAGATTGGGAGATGGAGTCTATTACCGAGTTTTTTGCAGCATTGTATTATGTAAGTCTGTCATGGGGTTCCAAAGATAAGATGCACTAGAGTCATTCCAAGAAAGATAATTTCACTGTTAGATCATTTTACCAAGTGCTAATGAGTCCTGGAATGACTAGTTTCCCATGGAAGAGCATATGACAAACGAAAGCTCCTTCAAAAGTAGCTTTTTTTGTACGGTCAGCATCTTTGGGTTAGATCCCCACTATGGAAAATCTAAGCAAATGATAGATAATAGTGTTGGATTGGTGTTGTATGTGTAAGAAGCAGGGTGAATAGTAGATCATTTGCTTTTACACTGTGAGGTGGCCAGGAACATGTGGGATGATTTGTTCACGAGAATCGGATTGTCATGGGTCATGCCTTTTAGATTGGTGGATTCCTCGCAAGCTGGAGAGGCTTTCATGGTAACTCTTAGATAGCTGCCATATGGTGAATGATTCCTATATGCATTTGTTGGTGTATTTGGAGGGAGATAAATGCTAGAAGTTTCGAGAATCAAGAAAGAACAACGGATGAGCTAAAAGTTTTCTTCTTTAAGTCCTTGTTATTATGGGCGGGGGCCATAGTTTGTAACGGACTAAGTGTCCATGATCTTCTACTTTCTATTGTAACTTCTAGTTAGGTGTTTTTCATGTATACTACCTGTGTACCTTGGCTTTACCTATTTTTATGAAGGAAAATTTTATACACCATATTATGATCCTACTTGCATCCCACTAAGTAAGATGTGGCACATTTACAGCCATTGAATGATCATTTATTGCATGCTTCTTTATCATCAAATGGTGATAAATGGGCCACATTATATATAGTGGGATGCAAGTGAGATGGTGGTGGTGTATAACATTACTCTTTATGAATATAACTTCTTGATTACCTATCAAAAAAAAAAAAAAAGTCCCATTGTAGTTTCTCTATTTGATTGGCCACAATAGTGAGGGGCAAAAGGGATGGAAAATATGTAGGCAATGTGGACTGAGTACTCTTGATCATCGTGGTCTCACTGCCTTTAGACAAATAAATTCCCTTCTAGTTAGCCAAACGATGCTCAATCTTCTCAATCACATAGTCCCACATAGACCTAATCTTGAAAGAGGCACCCAATGGAGGCCAAGCTATTTCATTTACAAAGAGGATACCATATACTCCAATACTCTAGTCTAACCATCTACAAGCTAGAACTGAATGTAAACAAAATCCCACTCTCATCTATATCAGATGACTATCGGGCAAACTAATTGCTTAAGCTAAACTTAAAACTATCTTCTTAGTAATATGGAATTACGATGCTTAGCTATGTGATGATGGTTTCATTGGCGTGATCCTATTTTTATTTTGTTATCTTGTGCACATGTTTAAACCCAAATGAACTTTGGTAATGGCAGCGATAAAGAACGCCAAATTGTTGAGAAATTGGCTTTACTTAGGGCATCAAGCAGACTCCATTCTGATTTTGCCAATACAACAGGTAATGTCAGCTATTTTCCTTATATTACCATCTTTTGATTGAAGTAGATTGTTGGTGAACATCCTGCTGGAAATCCAGATTTTAATACCTGTTTCATTCTTTCTTTCCAGAAGTACAGCAAGGTGACTCTGATAAACGTGAAAGTAGAAACCAAGAAACCCATGCTTCAAGCTCACGGATCAAACGCATGGCATCTTTATGGAACTCCATTAAGGATTTCTTGGGGTATGTTTCACTGGCACTTCATATCATATCTTCTTAGCTTGACTTGACAATTGGGCATGCAGAAAAGTTGAAATTAAAGCATAAAATTCAAAGATATTGAACTGAGAAAACAGGATGTCTTTAATTATTTGGGATTGACAAATCAATTAATGGTGAAGCTATGTTTTCAGAAGGACATGTAAATTAAGTAAAAGGGGGTGGGGAAACTTTTGGGTGTGCATGCAAGGTCTGAAATGTCACCATCCATTTGCCAAATGGTGAGTCACCATTCTCCAGATGACTATCCAATGGCCACTGCCTACTGGCAACCATCTCTGAAAGCAAGCAGAAGCTCTCGTATCTGCTGGTCACCATCTCTCGTACCAAGCTCTTGTATCACAGGGTTTTTGTTTTTGTTCTTTTGTTTTTTTGAAATTCTGGATTAGATTGGTTTTACTAAATGTTGGAATGTAACATTCTCAGTAATATGACCAGTATATTAAATGAAAAACGAGATGCAGATATCCCACATTCCTGGGCATCAAGGTCCTGAGCTATCCCTATTTAAGTTCCTCAATGAATCCTGTTTGATGACCCAAAGTTGTGTGCATATGAGCGACTCCTTTATTATTATTATTTTTTTTATTGGCGCCGGGTGTCCTGATTAGTATCCCGACTAATCCTGGGGATACACAAGCACTCGGCAAGGAGTTTCCCGCAAGTGCACCTCGGGTAATTCAAGAAAAAAACCCTCCAATTCGATGACCCCTAGAGATTGTTTGCACCCAAAGGGATTTGAACTTTAGACCTAAGGGGAGTATATCCCCAAGCCCAAAGCCTTTACCACTTGAGCCAACCCCTAGGGGTTACATATGAGCGACTCATTTCTAAGTAGTTTGTTAGATGAATAACTTCTCGAAGTTTTTCCTGTAGGTTGCACCGTAGTTCCTCTTAAGAAAAATGGGCTGATGAGTCGTCGTGATTATGGTGTTCACTATTTAGAAATAGGAGTAATCATGGAAGAATTACTTGTTCATATAGGCAATTTTTGCATCTACTGGAAACGAGTCTTGAATTTGCTTACTTATCATCTGTAAGCCTTGAACTCATCCTGCAAAAATTCTCTTACCTATCAAAAAAAAAAAAAAACTCATCCTGCAAATTTCTTTCTTTTGGTTATTTACAGGCGGCGAAGTTCTCAAGAAGGGTTTGCATCAGTTAGCTTGGAGCCATCTGTTTCATTGTGGAGGTGTAGCAAGCCAAACTCCTCATTTGTAGTTTCAATTTATGTAATTTTTGTTATAACTTGTATATTGTCCTTGATTGGAAAGACCGAGGACAGCACATCGGTACAAAAAAGAATTAATTCCGCCAGTATCCACAGAAAAAGAAAGGAAATTGAATTAAAGAATTTTTTTAGGTAAACTATTTGAGGGTATATCTACATGTATTACTGCAGTGGACAATGGGATTGGATGTAATTTCAGTTTTGCCTGCATCCTTTCCCTTCATAACTTTATAATGCTCAAGAAATGTCTTCTAATGCGTATTATATTAATATAGTCGTTTACTTAAATGAAAAAGAAAGAATGTCTCATAATTTTGTTGTCTTTTCCATCTTGGCTAATGCTAATTCAATCTGTCATTGATGCTGAAATATGGATCTCATACTGCCCAAGGCCTGACTTAAACAGCATTGAGTGTTCTGAAGAAAAACACCACACCCACGCAACCGTAGCGAGACATATAATGAAATAAATATGGAAATACAGGAATTAAGCACACACAATAACACACCACAATATTTACGTGGTTCAACAATTTGTCTATTTTCACGAAACTGCATGAAATTTTATTCAAAGGAGATTACAACACAGTGAAGTACAAAAGTTTCACTCTCCCTATCTAGGGCTTTTTTCTCTCACAAGAAAGCTCTTCATGCCATTTGCCTCTCCCTCACTTCAATCTCATCAATGAACATATGAAAAAACCTTCATATAGATAGGCCACAACATGAGGAACCCTAAGGTGGGAAAATTAGGGCTCTTCACTTGAGCAAAGTGTCGAACACATTGTGATCAAACCTTAAGTGAATAATATGATTTTCTTCGCTCGAGCCAACTGTCGTGTACATCTCGAGCGAACTCTCTGTCTAAATTTCACTCGAGCACTAAGTCGAGTGATAATTTAACAAACAATCTGCCCGGTGCTTTTAATCTCTCAAACTAGGCTCCACACACAACCCAACATTGAGAGGAGTTAAGTAGTGGCTGCATAACTTCATGTGCACCTCTTTATACAGTTTGAATGGTTCTAAAAAAATTAGTGTTTTTTAGGCTTAAACAGGTTGGTAGATACATGATTCAAGCCACAAAGGATTCTTTCTTGGCTTCCCTTGTCTGAAATTTTGCAAGAGTTTTATTAGAGTAGTGAACTTCCAGCCACAAAAAGTAATTGTCTATGTCCTTCTTTAATATCCTTAAAGCATTGACAATTATTGCCAAGTCTAAAATTTGACTAAAATTTAAAATTATTGGAGATATTAATTCACATTAGATTATCCATCTCAAAGTCAAAATAATAATATAATATTATATATTTTAATAATAATTTTTTTTATATATTTTATAAATACACTCTATATATTAATTAATAATTTATTTTTATTTAAAATTATTATTTCCCAACTAGCTCATGGACCATGGAAGTAAAGAACCAGCTCTTGAGCCCTTCTTCCCAACAAACGTGTGTCAAAAAATCAATTCAAACTCATCAAATCCAAATCAAATTTTCAAATAAAAAACCTTCAGGCTTCAAAACATACCTTGCAGATGGCGCTCGCTTTCACCAGAGACATACTTGTACACCAAGAAAAGGCCCTCCTTTGGATCAATACAAAAAGTTAAAAACCCACCAGAGGAACAACATTTGGCTTGTGAAGAGAGCTAGCAATCATCAATTCCCTACAGAATGCCTTCGCAGATTCCTTATCTTCCTTGTCCAACTGCCTCGTTGGGTTATCCAATTTAGATGAAATAAGGTAATATATTTTAAATAGTAATAAAATTTTTTATTTAAAATAAAATAAAATAGTTTATAAAAAAATGTGTTTAAATAATAAGACGAGATAGAAATAGATTTTAGCTTTTAAGATTTGAAAAATGTGTAAATTATGCAAGATTTATAGAATACTTAAATTGTATACTGTTTATTTCAATTTGTACTGTTTATATACTATTCACATCAGATTGACATTGTTCATGCACTATTTATTTCAGATTTTACTGTTTTATTAAGTGCATATTTTTTAAATTTCAAAGATGAAATATTGCGTTTAGATAACTGAAATGACTGTACAGTACAACTCCGTATGAGATGCATCCCAGTATCCAAACTTGGCCTAATCGCCATAGCTGTTCTTAATGGCCCACTTTCGCCCTAAAGACACAGCTCAAAGCCCCTCTTCCCAAAACTCTGCCTACCAGTACAACAAAATCACTTACAATCATATATAAAGAAACAAAATTTGATTCAAAAAAAGGAAACCCATTACAGTACCTTTCGAGAAATTGTGAGTAGCTGAAACAATTTCAACATAGCTGAATCTGATCAGAGTATTGGCCACTGGGGAAATGCTCCACTCCAATGACTCGATTTTGCGCCACTTGAGCTCTCTTGCTTGAGACTCCGTCATTCCACTATCCAAATTCACCATCAAAACGATAGTAGCAGTCGACGAATTCATGTTCCGAGTATCGAGTTCAACCTGGGAGCAAAAACTAACCTAAAAGATGAATGAACTGATTGTGGGTCGGCATTTGTCAACTCCGCAGTCCGCACCACACCCACCAGACTCTACTAGCAGCCATTCCTTGTTGTGTTCCAAATCTTGTTGCTAATTCTGTTGTTTTGGCCAGCCTGGCTCTGGTTCTTGCTAAAGCTTCGTCTGAGTCAATTTTCTCTACAAATGGTTAAAGACTGAATAAGAGCATTCATATTGGTCTATGTATATATACATATGCAAAGTCATTTTTGCATAATATGAATATAAATTCAGATATATTAGATTATCCATCTTTAAATATTTGACTAATTATAAATAGTGACTTTACACTTTTACATATTTACTATTTACTCTTTAAAATATATTTTACTTATTCTTTCTCTCTCCTCTCACACTCTCCCACACACTATTATTTCTCTCTTCGCCAAAATGATAAAATATAATATTTTATTATTTTATTTCAAATATATATAAGCCAACGTGAAAATTTTGTTTGAATGACAAAGTGGATATGTAAAAGAGGTGATTTTGTATATGTATATGTATAGACCAATGTGGATGCTCTAACTCAAATATTTCTACTTCATTGACCAAAAATAAGTTGGAAAAAAATAGAAAGAAAAAAAAAAAAACCACAAAGGAGGGGAGGAAGGGAGTGTTCGGAAAGAGAGAACGAAAATGAGAGGGAGAAAGGAGAGGGTGCAAGTTCTCTCTAGGCATGAGAGAAAAGGAGAAATAAAAAAAATGAAAATGGGAACCGAAAAATGAGAAAGAAAAACGTTTGGAATATGTTTAGAGCAAAATATTATTTTAGTAATGAATGGTAATTGGTTAAATTTGAATAAAGAAATGAATTTACTGTAGCTCAAAAGTGAAGCTGTGAAATTTTTTATTACTCTAATGTATGCCGATCACTTTTATTCAAGGTAGTCAAAATTTAACTAGGTACTTGTATTTCAATGCTCTTAGAGCTCTAATAATGATATAGCTATAATCAAATTTAGGCTAAAATCTAGTTAAGTTGTATAAATTATATCCACATCAAACCCAATAAATATATAGTAATTTTAACCAACACCAAATTCACTAGCCAAATATGACCAGCTCAAGTTACTAGCCAAATCATATTTTGGCCATAAAATATTCTTTTCCGTTTGTGTTCATCGCCCGCCAATCTAGAAAAAGAAATGAAAGAGACACCAAACTCTTCGACGTCTCCCATACAATCTGGAGCAACCGTTAGTAGCCGCATCCACCATTCAAGAATCCCATTATCACCAACCGTCGCCGTCGAACACTTTCCATTAACCCCTCTCTACATTTCTGCCTTCGGCTCTCTTTCAACCCTTTCCCTCCCTCTCTCTGAAAAATCATCTCTTTCAATCTTCATTTATAAAAAAATTTTCAACTTTCCTCTTGGTGTTAATGGTTCGTGTGGAATTTGTGTGGGTATGTGTAATTTTGGATGGGCATCTCTCTCCAACAATATACATGTGTAGTACTTTGACATGCCCATTTATGTTCTCTACTTTGGTGCTCTAAAGTCGATGATTGTGTTTATGCAAGCACTATGCAATTTGAAAAAAAAAAAAAATTCCGACTTGATTTATCTGCTTACTAGCATTGGGATAATTCATTATTGAAAATCCTCATTTTTTTGTGTGTGGTGTTTTATTTATTGATATGATGCACTTTGTTACTTTAGTTTCGCTTGTTTATGCTTGCATAGAAGGAAGACAATCTTGCCGAAGTAATGCTTTTGCTCAGCTTATGAAAATCCAATCTCTGAAGCACCAAGATGCCTGATACCTTCCTTGTGTTTTATTTGAATAACACAGCATTTTAACAACCTTCTTGTACACAGCCCTCAAATTTTAATAAATGAAAATTAATATTTTAATATAATAACGATAGATTTGAAGAATTTATTATTTGATATTATTGAAAAATAAAATAATTAAATTTATAAAAATGCCCCCTTCCTTGAAACTTGCTTTCAGCTTTGCTTCATTGCTAAGGAAAAATAGGTCGACAGGACCAAGTTTCTGGAATTCCCCAATTGGTCAGTCTTTTCTCCCTCGTCTACATCACAACATCCAACTACCCCTTATTAAAGTAAGCCATCTACCTCAACAAACAAATCCCGTCCATAAAGCTTAGTTTCTGGGAAAATCCCCCTACAATCAGTATTTTTTTTCCCGTATTTTTCTCATCCCCCAAACACCCAAAACATGGCTCTAGAATGGGTTGTGCTAGGCTACGCAGCAGCCGCGGAGGCCGTAATGCTTCTCCTGTTGACCCTCCCAGGACTCGACCCTCTCCGCAAGGGTCTTCTCTCCGTCACCAAAGCCCTTCTCAGACCTTTCCTCTCGATCGTCCCGTTCTGCGTCTTCTTGCTCTTGGACATCTACTGGAAGTACGAGACGAGACCTACGTGCTCTTCTCCCGGCGCCTGCACTCCTTCGGAGTCTCTTCGGCACCAAAATCCATCATGAAGAGCCAGAGGAATGGGACCTTGATTGCTTCGGCGTTGTTGTTCTACTGGGTTTTGTACTCGGTGACGAATCTCGTTGGTCGGGTCGAGGAGTTGAAGTATAGAGTCCAGAAGTTGAAGGATTCCAACAAGTAAAGG
This sequence comes from Carya cathayensis, assembly GCA_011037825.1. NCBI lineage: Eukaryota > Viridiplantae > Streptophyta > Magnoliopsida > Fagales > Juglandaceae > Carya > Carya cathayensis. The sequence continues at coordinate 44,327 of QGSO01000552.1, forward strand.
GAATCCCATTTGGTGCTGTATACCGTCTGGTTGTTGGGAAAAGATGGAATTTTTATGAGCTCTGTAATAAATATTTTTTTTTTATACACTAATGGATATTAGATATCATTAATTCTTAAAATCCATTTGAATGTTAGAATTAAAAAATAAATGCAAAATTAAAATGAAATAATAAGTTCAATATATTTATTTTAATTATTATTTATTATTTATATTAAACTAATTAAGTTTTTATACTCTTAGCCAATCACGGAATAAGCACAAAAAATACGAGTGACTGCATATAATTCCTTATTTTTATTTTCTAATCAATTGATGTGGTAATATGCTTGGACCCAAATTCGTGAGGGTATTTTTTTTTTAAAATTTTAAAAATAATAATATACAAAATATAATAAAGATTTATTATAAAAAAAAAAAAAACTAATCCTCACCATCTTTTGAAAAGATATTATATATTATCTGATGAGTTATTGTTTCATTTCTCTTTTTATTAACTACAATTTTCTAATAAATATACATATATGCTACGAAAATTTCAAAACAATACACTGGTAGATATCAACAGCTCTCAAAGTCTCTCACGTCTTGGGCCACCCTCCTCTCTGATTCTCTCCTTTTTGCACCATCTTCATTAGGGTTGAAGTTCCAAATCTGAATTTCAATTTTTATTTGGAAAAAATGGAATTTGTATATACATATGGTACAAACTTTGATTAAAACAAGTGATTTTTAGAGTTTATTTTTTAAGTTTTTAAGTCCAAAGTGACCATACCGGGAGACGTTAGGATTGGTGCCTAGTAGCAAGAACACCATGGTGCAATCCAGACGGAAACACCCACATCAAGAGAAGGTCTATCGGTGCTCGTTTTCAGCCATAATCATCAAACAAGCTGACTTCTTTCCAATCAAAAGGAAATGATATTTGCAGTCATGAGATATACAAGTCTCGCACACTTCTTTTGAAAAAAATGAATAAATATATGACCTACATGAAAAAATTATTTTTTTAATAATAAACCTCACCATTTTTCAAAAGGAATGTGTAGAGCTTGCATACCCTAGTACTACATCTAGCAATATACCCAAAAACACCCGGGCATTTAGAAAATAATTACAATTTCAGCGAGGAAATCACATATAGAAAAAATGGAAGTTATTTACACTAGCCATATAGATCCTACCGTCGAAGTTTCTTCAGTAACCACTTCCTCCGCGCGGTGACATCCATGGCCACAAACATCTTGGCCTTTCTCTCATCTTCCAAAAGTTCACAAGCCTCCAAGAAGAGCTCGTCATCCATGTCTGGAACAGTTTGAAGTGCTGCAACAATACATTCTATTGAGCTGTAGTCTTTGTCCTCTTCAATAACCCCGTGAGTTTTGACTAGACATGACTTCTCCTCAGCTGCTTCTTGTATCTCCTCCCCGAGTGTTCTCTGAACTTTTTGAATGCATGCTGCGGTTGATGAGCTTGCGGATTCTCTCTTTTTTCTCTTCCGAGACATTTCAAAGTCCTCAGATGGAGATTGCATGTCTCCCACATCATTGACCCCCATCCCCAAGGCATTATTGTCGGTTTCGAATTTTATGTCCACACTACTTGTTCTACCATTCCAACTGTCATTTCCATAAATCAAGCCCAAATCACTATAACCATCTAAGATCCTATCTCGGTATGCAATTGCATCAGGATGCTCCTGCAAAAAATCATTTTAAGAGAAAGCTACTCAAGTTATCCAGTTCACTGATCTACAATCAGTACGACTATGTTCAGCACTACAGTAAAAGGCATGTGTGCATGCATGTGTGTACCATATACCATAGCAACATATTAGGAATAAGAAAGAATGTTACCTTGATATACGCCATCCAAACATCATCATCAGCTATCACTGTTTGGTCTATTTCATCCCAAGCAAAGCCAATATGATTGAGGAGATTCAAGACATCTGTATACTCTTTCATCAAACTCAAATAGCGATCTTCTAGCACATCCTTGTCACAAATAAGTCCAAACTTTTGATTGAATGAAGCAATCATCCAGGTCCAAGCTTGCTCGTTGTACGTCCCATAAATCTTATTTCCTCTGTGCAGCTGCTCTAACATGAGGTCAATAAAATAACGGTCCATTTGCCTTGTCCAGTTTATCCCTAGAGGATCACTATTAGCAGGAGATTGGTCATCCTCTTCACCTACAAATTCAAAAAACTAACATTAGGTGAGAGAATTTATTCTACATGCATATGGTACCAAAGAAAAAATGAAGTAATTATGTAGTTTAATACTGTTCAACAAGAACAAAGGTTTCAAACATTACTTGGAATCCATAGATTTCAATGCTCAGCAAAATAGAACTATTACTTATTACAACACTAATTGAGACAAACTGTGGCACCCGTAATTACACACGTTCAGTTTTCACATGGCCCTTCAATATTGATGCATGTACCTTAAAGTTTCTGGTGATCCTAAATAGATTGTACCAGTCTTGTCTACCTATAGGTAGTATTGCAAATGTGTGTGTGTGTGTGTGTGTGTGTGTGTGAGAGAGAGAGAGAGAGAGAGAGAGAGAGACCAATATTTACTCCCAGCATACAGTCCTCAGCTTCCATAGTGTGACTTGAGTAATTACTCCTTTTGCCAGTGTTTTCACTTCCGTAAATCAAAAACAAATCATTGAAATTTGGTAGAGTTCTATTGCGATATGTTCGGGCATCAGGATGCTCCTGCAGAAACTATCTGTAAGCTGCTGGGAACAGAGTTTTTATGTAATGTGAATTCTTAGGATCATCTTGACATATTAAAAAAGAAAACAAAAAGATCACCTTGACATAACCATGCCATAGATCATCGTCAGCAGTTATCATCTGCTGCATTTCATCCCAAGCAAATCCGCTATGGTCAAGTAGAGTTTTCATATCGTTGAATCGCTTCCTCAAATTCATAAAACGACTTTTCAGGACATCTTTGTCATACTGATACCCAAATTCTGCACTGAACTTTGAAACCATATCGCTCCAGGCTAGCTTGTTGAATTTATGATCAACAATACTTCCATTGCATACCTGCTCTAACATAAGATCAATAAAATATCGGTCCATTGGCGGCGTCCAATCAGTTCTCCAGTGATGGCTATTGCTAAGCCTGAAACCTTCAGAAAATTCTGAACAATATAAATATGGAAAAAAATAATCTCTGGCTACTCATTAAAACAGTACATTCAGAGACATTGAACAAGCCTATTACTAATTGTTCACCGAGTACAGTCCAAGTATCAAAGACAAAAATTAAAAAATATATATATATGCCACATGTTGCTTTAAGCTTCTCAAAACAAAATCTCACCAACACCATTACAGCCAATATCTTGACCTGATTGGTAACACCCTCTATCAGAAGCTGGATTTCCATAAATCAAGCACAAATCATTGTAGTTTGGCTTTGGCTTGTTTCTGTATGATTTTGCATCTGGGTTTTCCTACACACACACAGTGTTATCCACATATAATTGAAACTGACATATAAGACTAAAATAAGTTGACAAAATGCACCTTTAAATAAGCATCCCAAACATCACCATAAGCTGTGACCATTTGCCGTGTTTCATCCCATGAAAACCCACTTTGGTCGAGAAGATTTTTCATATCATAGTACTGCTTCTCCAAACTTCTATAATGAATCTTCAGGAAATCTTTGTCATAGTGTAGGGTAAATCTTTCCTTGAACAACATAATCATATCTATACATGCTTGATTCTTGAAAGTGAAATCAATCTTCTTCCCCTTATGTACTTCCTCTAGCATAATGTCAATGAGGTATCGGTCCATTGAAGGTGTCCAATGTGTTCTTGAAAATTCACTGTTTGCATTACATTGGATGTCCTCTCCTTTTACAAACCAGAGATTTTGTATGTTAATACAAAAAGAAACATGTATTTCAGAGAGAATAAATTCAATAATGCAACTGATAATTCTCTTTTTGACTTTTTGTCAAATGCTAGGGTTCAAAAACCCTTACACATAGATAAGAATTAGGTTTCTGGGACATCAAAATTGGGATAGCAATCAGCAGATATGGCGATAATGAAACGGAAAGGAGACGGGTTTTTTTTATAATTTGAAAGCAAACAGATATTGTTGGTTAAGAACAACAAAATGGGAGTATGAGGAGACTGATTATAAGTTAGAAATAACATAATGGAAAAATAAGAAGGATAAGATATAATAACATCTCATCTCATTTCATCTCATCTAATCATTACAATTTTTTCAAATTCTCATATAAAATATAATAAACAATTCAATTTTTTCAAATCTCAATACAAAATTAATACTAAAAAATTATATCATAACAATATTTTATTCATTACTATTCAAAACATCTCATCTGAACTACGCAACCAAACGGGATTATTTGGGAAGTTCTGCACTGCTGAATAAAGAAACATACCAATCATCAAATCTGGATCTTCACTGTCAAGATCTGCATTGCATGCTGAAACGCTGTGTCTCCCGTTAGAAACTTCCTCACCATATATGACACATAATTTGTGATAGCTCGGGACAGATGTATTTTTATATGACCGGGCATCAGGATGAACCTGCAAATATCATACATAAGGCACATGGTAAAACAACTCATCCTGAAAGATATAAGATTGGGTAAGTGGCAATTCACCTTAGTATAAGAATCCCAGAAGTAATCCTCAGCCGTTACCATTTCTCTTGTTTCATCCCAAGAAAACCCACCTTGTTCAAGAAGAACCTTTATGTCATTATATTGCCTTCTTAAATGTTTGTATCTATTCTTCAGAGCATCTTTGTCATAGTGAGTGCCAAACTTTGCATTGAACAATTTGACCATTTCAATCCAAGCCTCAGCTACAAATCCATGACCAATTTTATTCCCACTAAGCACCTGGTCTTGTAACAATTCAATGAGGTAACGGTCCATTGGGGATGTCCAAATCATTCTCTGGCATTCACTACCAGCAGAGGAATGGCCCTCCTTTTCTTCACCTGCAGGAATGATAAGACAGATTAATGGGGATGACCAATCTGTCAACAAAACATTAGAGAGTTTCAAACATAGATAATATATGAAGCAAGTGTTATAGTCGCCGTCATTCAAATAGTAATCATCTAATTTCACAACAATTGCATTGCTCCTGGGCCCTGGCACATAACAATATCAATATCAGCAGCTCAATGATTCTCTATCCCTAAGAGAAAATTTAAAGAAATTATTAACAAGACTAATAATCTCACGCATGTTACTGAACTGGTCATGCCTACAGCTAGTTTGATACCAACCATCAAAATGATCTAAAAAAATCCCAAATGGAAACATAAAGATGAACCCCCAGCATCCTTTTTTTTCATAGGAAAGAAAATGAGTATTAACGAATTTAAGAGTATCAGCCTGAGGAATACAGGTTGTATACTAAAGGTCCTCCCAACATTTTTTTTATCATTTTGATTTAAAATGACACCAGTCTTGAGTTGTATGAGATCACCTTCAAAATTTTTCCCTCGCTGAAAATGACTAAAATGTCCATTGCTAACAGCATTTCCAAATATCAATTCCAAATCTCTACAGTTTAGCAAGGTCTTCTTCCTATATTGACTTGCATCTGGGTGTGCCTACATTGGCAATTGTAAGTGCAAAATACAATTGAAAACATGCATCCTAATAACCAAATGGTCAAAACAGTGTACCTTGATATAAGTATCCCATGCATAATCAGCTGCTGCTATCTTTTGTTGCTTTTCATCCCATGAAAACCCTTTTACCTCAAGTAGTCTCTTCATATCAGTATAGCACTTAAATAGTTTCTTATAACGGTGTTTTAAGAAACTTTTACCATATTTTGTTCCATATTTCCCATTGAACAAAGTGAGCATGTCTTTCCATGCTTGGTTTTTGAATGTATTGTGGACCTTATGGCCTTTTTTAAGTTGGTGCAACATAAGCTTGACAAAATATCGGTCCATGGCAAGTGTCCAATCTTTTTTTGAATGCTTTTTACTCGCCGGTAAAAGGCTATTCACTCCAACACCTACAATAACTATGTAATCAGTAAAAGTAGTAGTTTCTATTCATTAAGAAGAGATGATGCTACTTGAAAATCACATTACTATAAAGCTAGCAGAAAACATGAATTATCATCTTAGTCTTACTGAGTTTATTTCCCAACAAAGCAAGAAACTGAAGAAAAAATAAACCATCAGGAGTGGTCACATCAAGTATTCAAAAGCCAAGCACTTTCATCTCATTCTACCTCATCTCTTTGTTCGGCCGGGGGGGTACTTAAGGTGCTTATTTTTCCCATAATAAGAAAAAGTTAAACAACAACATGTCTTACCATTATGCAGCAGTTACTATATTAGTTTATAAATTAGCTAGCTTATGGTCCAGCTGTGAGCATATTACTATTCTAGTGGTAACCAGGCCACTGTTTACTGCCCCAAAGCTTGGCTGAAAATGAATTTATAGAGTTGGAGTAGAAGGCAATTTTGCTCCTGGTTTATAAATTATAGTGAGTATAGAGTTCCTTCCATCTGGGGCAGTTACTATATTAGTTTATAATTTATAGAGGAGGGGGGGGGGGGGGGGGGGGNNGTGTTGCTTTTGAGTCTTTTCTCCTTTTCTTGCATACTCTCTAAGTTAACAATAATAATAAATAAATAATTAGATCTTGGCATAATTTTAAGCACTACCAAAGCTGCTTCAACATAAGCACAGTACCAATAGGATTTCAACGCCAATGACAAATGCAACATTTCTGCATATCCATGACAGAAAACAAAAACACACCAATATTCAATCCTTGAATGTCATCATCAAAGTCTAAATCATGACTGGACCGGCTGTATCTTCCATCTGCTGTTGTGTGTGCATATATCAAGCACAAATCATTGAAGTTCACCAAGGCTTTATTTCTGTAGGACTGCGCTTCTGGGTGAGCCTGCATTTGTACTATGCCGATTAACTTTCACCCCAAAGGTAGAGCTAAAAAAATATAAAAACAAAAATAACCAGAGAAAGTAATGCACCTTGACGTAGGAATCCCAAACATGATGACTGGCTACCACCATTTGTTTAGTATCATCCCAAGAAAATCCATTCTGATCGAGAAGAATTTTTATATCATTGAATTGTGTCCACAAATTAGTGTAGTGACTTTTCAAGACCTTTTCGTCATATGGAGATCCAAAATATGCATTGAACATGGTCAGCATATCAGTCCAAGCTTGTTTGTTGAATGTATGGCCCATCCTATTCCCCCTATGCACCTGATCTAACAAAAGATCAATAAAATAGCGTTCCATTGCTGGTGTCCAATTCGTCCTTGTACGATCACTGTTCAAGGGAATTTGGGATCCCATTTCTTACCCTACAAAATCAACAATTTCATTGTAACCATATGGCCCTTTAAACATAGAGGATGACTCATATCTAGTCTTAGTAATGCTATGGCGCAAAAAAGATCACCTTAACAAACAGGTTTGCACGCTATCTTAACACATCTAGCTTTGAAACTGTCACGAGACCACAATGTAAACTCTAACTAGTGATCAAACCAAGAAAATACAATGAAATAGAACAAAATTTTGGATTATCATATGACCTTTTGGGCCCCCCGGGGGTTCAGAGAATAAAACCCAGAGATTCACAAACAAACGCGTTGCACTGGTTTGTTCGCGGTTCGATAATCCCCGAAAAATAACAATTCAAACTCACATCGACGAACAAAGTAAAGCAAGCTACTAGAGAGCACACCTACAAAATGATCTCAAGTTCCGCATATTAACAATGTTTCTTTGCCAAGAAAGTCGAGGGGGAAGAAAGGAAAGGGGAAATGTTAAAATTTATACTCCATACTTTTGTGGATTTCTATAACACGAAGATCCCAGCTCAAATAGACAATACCGGCTTGGATTTAGGCTCAGTCCAGTTAAATTTTAGCTCCCAACAGTATCACAAAGATGATAATGTCGAGAATTTAAGTTGTGGTTCCATCCGCCGTTTCCTACACCTTCAGCACATAATCTAATTTCATATATATCATGTGGGTGTGTGCGCGTGTTTCGCTAGAGAGATAAAGAGAGATTAGGGTTTAGCACCTTCGATTTGGAAGAAGGAGAAAGAGACCACGAAGAGAGTGTACGGAAAAAACCCGTTCGAGGCAGTCTGGTTTTACTCGACCAATGGATTTATCAGGGCAGAGACTTTCGCCCTAACAAAATATTTGTACAACTGCGGCCACATCAGTTACAGATTAATAATCTTTCACGGCGGTTAATATCGTCTTATTGAGAGTTTACACTATATATGTGCTTTGATGTTTTTGTCTTAACAAATACCATAGATTGACTAGTTGACACAAAATGGGCCAACAGAAGGCCCAACATGTTAGGTCCCGATTGGCCCAGAATGTGCACAAGGATTAAGGTCGTTCCGAGATCTAAGACTGGCCCATAAGCCCAGGATACCATCTCTAACCACTTGTACTCTTCTCCCTACACCCTAATTAGTCTCTTATGAATTGGATCCTCATTGCCGAGTACATTTAGTAAAGTGTTTATATAACATAATTTAATTTGATAAATAAATTTTAAAATTTAAATCCAAATCTTACCATTTAAGTTATGTAGATTACGTGCTCTACACACCAGCTTGATTCTAGAATTTTTCGAGTGATAGTTGTATTATTTTTTTCTCTTTTACATATTCCCAATGACATGACATGTACCAACTTTTCACAAAAAACATCAACTGATGATGAAGATAATCTCCATAATAAAATCAGGTCTTTGAAATATAAAAAGAAACTGATTTATACAAGTTTGGAATGTATAAGTCTCATAAGTATTTTAAGAAAACGATATCCACTTACAAAAACCCATTTTTAATGGTATCTACGACTCTTTTTCAAACGACTTACGAGACTTGTATATCTTAAAATTGTTAACATCACTTTTTTCAAATTTCAATTGGATCCCTATATTTGAAGTAACCATTAATGGTGTTTTTAAGCCCGTGAGCATGAGTTGGGTCCCCATCAAAGGGCCATGTGCCCTTTAACCTAATTGAGGGGCAACTCACCGAAAGAGGCTAAGCCTTTTCTTTATCAACCTGGACAATTGCTGGGGCCCCAAGTCCTTAACATCAATGTCACCCCAGTATTTATGCCGTTTTTAAGAAGCCCCCTTGATAGTGAAATGTGGCTGCCAATACTTTTCAGTTAGGCTGAAGAGTCAAGCTCACCAGCAGATATTTATGGTTCTCCTCCTCCTCCTTTTTATTTTTTATTTTTTTAAGTATAAATCAATCCAAAAGATAATTTTTAGGTTGTGATTGGAAAATAAACCCAACTCAACTCATTATTTCAAACTAATTATTGATTAAATTCATTATTTTTTTAATTTTTTATAAAAAAGTTAAAACTCTTATTAACTTACTTCATATATTTTAATCTAAAAAGTTAAATACATCTCAAATCTCAATATAAAAAAAAAGTTAAATTCACCTCAATAAACTTATAAAATACTACTATTTACAACTCATCTCAACATCCAAACGCAGCCTAATAGTTTGAGAAGTTTCGAGAGTCAAACATACTCTTCTTTTAGGTAGTTAAAACTTTCATCCACTCTTAACCCTCTTCACATTTAATAAAAATAAATAAATAAATCCTCTTGTTTTATTTATAGAACTGTTTGGATAGTTTTATCTTAAGAGAATTGCTTAGTGAACTGATAGTTTGACCAATTGTGTGGTTTTTTTAATTCTTAATAATTAAGAAAGTGATTATTAGTAAATCTGTGTATTTGTATTTTTTAAAGAAATATTTAAAAATGTTTAAAAAGTAGATAAAAGAAAATGAAAAAAAATAAAAACAATTTTTTTTGTCATCGGTCCTGCTATGGGTATAGATTATCGGTTCCGGTAGCAGAACCCTTTATCTTAATTATAAAACTTAAAATGAGAAATAGATAAATGCATAAAATACATCTTACAGTAAATATATATATATTTGGTACTTGTATAACTATATCAAATGTTTAAAAAATTGTAAGCCCTCATTCCATGTTTCTCTCTCTCTCTCTGATAGACTGATATATCTTAGAACTTGAGCAAGAGTTTTAGAATATTTTAATCTAAAGAAAGATGAGATTACAATGAGTTGCATGTGGAAAATATTGCAAAGTTGGGTAGAGTTTACTGCTCCATATTTGAACAAGATGGTGGGTTGAGTGCAGTGATAAGTATCTTTCTCCTCAATTTCCAACCAACAATAATTTGCCTAATCCCATTTATTGCCTTCATAATGAAACATTGCCTTGTGCAACCAATCTTCACTTCAACTATAAAATCTTGACCAATCCATTAAACATGAAAATGAGTTGTAGTTTTTTGTTTATGAAATGAGAAAGTTTGCATGCAAGTCATACTCTGCTTTTTTAAGACTCTTTTGGTCCACTTTGTCTATCAAAGTCATAAACATTTAACCTTCGTTTAATTATACAGATGAAATGAGATGAAAAATCTAGGAACAATAATGAGATAGTTTCTGAATAGTGGTAAAATGCTTTGAGTTAAAATGTTTTATGGGATTTTAGAAAATAAGAGAGAAAAAATTGAATAAAAATATTATAAAACTAAGATATTTTAGACTATATTATTTTTGTTCTAGAATTTGAAAATGTTGAATTTGTTTTTTGATTTTGTTCAAAAGTTTGAGAAAGACTTGAAATTCCCAAAAGCCCAAGACCAAGTCAGAGACACATATTAATCCCCAATCTATTATAAGATAATAAGATATCATATTTAATATCACATCTTATTATAAGTTAGGACCACCATTTTGTTCATACTATAGGACTATCTATTAATTAGCCACCCACTCACCACTTACAAATTCATTTTTGATAAAGTCTTGGAATATTTAATATTCATCCTATAGCAGTAGTACTTTGTCTTTATAGTCCTTTTCTTTCTTTCTTTTTATCTTTTTTTTTTCTTTTTCCTAAAGTGACTTCATTAGTGAAATGGAGTTATTACAATAAGGTAGCATATATTACAAGCCATGTTATTGTTGACTAGGGAGGATCCTTCCCACTATGAAATTCTAACAAACATGGTGGGATTTCTATCATAGGGATTTTTCTAAACTTCTTGTTGGAGTATGCGTATTGTGCAATGGAATGCGCACATTGATTTTAAAATTGATGCATCTTGATTGCTCTCCATTCTTCTAGATCCTTCAGCAAAAATCTGGTATCCCTTTTTCTCTACATATATTGAAATATGTAGTCATTCATAATATTTTGTGTAGTGTTTTTAATTTCGTACAGTATCGGCCACTAGTCCGGTACAAAAACTATACCTGTTTTGTACCTGTCCAAATACCGGCCGTACCGGTCGATATTTCGGCCTGTACCGGGCTACGTACCAGCCGGTATTTCGACCTTCACTTTTTTTTTTTCATTTCTTCAACTACAAACTCATTTTTTTACTCCCAATTCAGACTAGTCTATTTATAATTTATTCATATATAAATTATTATTTTGGAATATAATTAATATATATTTATATATATAATTTATTTATATATCAACTATCCCGAAACGATACCGATACCGAAATATTTCGTTCCAGTGCCTTAACCGGTACGACATCTGGTACGGTATTCAAAACATTGATTTTGTGTCTGGGTATATCGATACTATAAAACAGATCACAATATTACTCTCTATGATTGTTCTAAAAATAAGTTTGGGAAGATGAAATGATCATGAATACCATAAAAAGATATGATTGTATCTCTACTAACACTATTTGATCTTAAATGGGGTTGGTAGTTCATAGTCCAACAAGTAATATCAAAGCTAGAAGTCATAGATTTGAGTCGCAAGTTTAGTTATTTTAAGTAGATTGACAGTTCACTGTCCGACAATCAAGAAGCAAAGACTATTTTATTAAGAGTTGTTTCATGAGCATGGTTTACAACTCTACGAAAGGCCAATCTTTGAAAGGGATTTCCAAGCAGTGGCAGATGTCTTCTTGACTAACGACACCTAATAAATTGGGAGATCAATCCCATCATCAAAGACACTCAAATCCTTTTCTGTTTCAACCGATGGAAGATGCAAAACGTCAATCGATCATAGTACATTAACTTAATCATTTAGCTCAAGATCTAACAAAATGGGGTTTTGTACTTTTATTTCATGATATATAGGCAGACAGAACTATCATACCGTACTTGGATATATATATATATAATTAAGAGTCTGATAGCATATAATCCGATTTTCTAAATAGAAAAATTAGATTCGAAACCCTTTACCCCTTATATCATAAAAGAAAAAAATAATGCTAAAAAGAGAATAAAAAAGAAGATAGATTTAGTGCTCATGAATATTCTTGTAAATTCGGAGATGTATATATTTGGGCTTAATTCCATCAAAACACATACACTGATCAAAGGGAACTGAGTAGCAAACCTCGATTGCATACCATTGAACAGTTAAAAGCATAAAACTAGAGTGATCACAAAATTAAGCACATGGGACAAGTTATTGCAAGCCTCTCTTGTAATTCATTTTGGTTCTTTCTTGGCCGGATGCATGCTTTGCGTAGGCAATCTTGAAAAGGTGATGACGCGTCCACAACTATTGTGGCACCTCAACAATATAATAAATGAAAGGAAATAATAAGGTGTTTTAAACATTTGTATAACCATACATAACCATTAATTAAGACCATTGAACCATCAATTAAGATTAATGTGTAGCCATTAATTAAGACTATTGAGCCATTAATTAAGACCTATCTTTAGCCATCAATGAAGACTTAAGCTATACCTACCCCATTGTACTTCTATATATATGGGTATAATTTCCTTGTATATGCATCAAGTTTTGCATTAAAGAACAACTCTTTCTCTTGCAATTTCCTCTTTGTCTCTCTCTCTCTCTTTGTCTTTCACTCTCTCTCTTTTCATTAGTTTCATAATACGTTATCAGCACGAGGTTCTATTGATTCTGAAGCTAGTGGTCTTCTACTTTAAGTAAGTTTTTTAATATATTATTTGCAATCCCCAATGTGAGTATTAAAAATTATATTCATTATTATTACTTGATTAAATTCTATGTTTATTAACATAGTTTATATACAAGTTCTATTTATTTTTTATACTTGTTATGAAAATTTGATGATAAGATTCATCTTGGAATAGAAATTGAGCATCCCTGAATGATCGCTCTAAACCAATAATTTTATTTAGTATCTCATAATAAAAGATATATTGATTCTATGAAATAGTTTAAATGAGTGATACGTGTATCAAAAGCTTATTATGATTAATGCACCTGAAGTTACATAATTAAAATTGTGTAGAGAAAAGCCACTAAAGAATATATGTTTAAAATGAACGCCTCGAATGTGCTCCTGAAATAGCAATATCGAGTGCAAAAGTTCACAATATATTCTAAATTTATATCTGGTCTTCTAGTGGCTAACCAAAATAATGAGATTTTGTCAAGAAATCATGAGTCACGTCCTACTAGTTCCACATCATTCCCTGAAGTGAATGAAATTGGATTTATATCATTCCCAAAAGAGAATGATGCATTGTTTCAAAGAAACTAAGAGATTGGACATGGTGATGAATATCTTTATAGTACTTCTATGATTTCGAGCCAGAAGCTCGTATTGGAAAAATTATCAGCTTTCTCTTTGAAATGATATTATACAACTATTGAATCAAATATTATGATGCATCAAAAATGATATGATTCAAAATATTTGTATGTTTTTCATGATTATCTTGATCATCCGAAATCAATTATAATAAGTTGAATAATTTTCATATTGTCTATAAAAGAACTAGAAGATTCTTTTACTATAAAGTCTTCCCACTATGAGCGGAAAGAAAAATTTGCTAGAAGCAAATAAAATGAAATAATTCGACGTTATCTTGATTATTATAGGTGAACTAAAAGTTCAGATGATAATTAATTTATGAATGCAATAAGATAAAAATGTCTCATATTCTAGCTGCTAAAATCCCGAAAGAGAAAAGCACAAAGAAAAGAAATTGGTACTTCAGAAGAAGTTATACCCACAAAACAAGCAATAAGATCCATCCAAACTTTCTATACAAAATTCTCTCATAATAAGAACTCCTGAAGAGTATAATACTCCTGAAGAGTACCTCCTGAAGAAAATTTTCATGAAATGACTTCCCTTAAAGAGGGACAGGTACCTGAAAATAACGAGATCTCGATACATTTCATGAGTAATAGAGAAATTCTGGATAGAATAAAACCATTGTCGACAACGTATTTTTATATAAGATGGCACTTGATATTACCAGAAGTAATGAAGAAAGTGAGCTAAGAACCGTCGAAGAATACTGACGTAAAAATATTGGCCAAAATAGAAAGAAAAAATTCTTGTGGAATTGATATCACTAGTAAAATGTGATACATATGGACTTGTAGTCCAAACACTTAAGAGGTGATGCTTGTTGAATATCAGTGGGTATTTGTATAAAGAAAATGAAAATGTGATATATAAATCACGAGTCGATTTCCCGCAGAAATAATATTGATATGTTTTTGAAATAGATGAAATTATATTGAGGTTTTTATTAGCTTGATAGTTACCGAAAATTTGGGTATGCATGATTAACTGCATATTTATATGGATCACTAGATATAAAATGCATGAAGCATATAATCCCGAAGTACTTATTCTATTAAGTTTCAAAAATCCTTATATGATCTAAAACAATCTAAACGCACGTGGAACAAGCTATTTTCCATATATTTTCAGTATTTATTACAGTTTATATAGATGATTTAAATGTCATTGAAGCTCCAGAAGAGCTCATGAAAACTGCACATATTTGAAATATAAATCATAAACCCTTTCGGATTCGAGAGGGATATGAATGAAATTATTAGTTTTGAAGTACCTTATCTTAAATGCAATTAGTATTTCAGATTCATATTACGATTTTGTAATAAATGTGCATTATTAAAGGAGAAATAAAATGGAGCATACATAACATCTATTAGAAGATAGAAACACAATATGAATATTTGTGAAATATGATTTTATTATCTTGAAATAAAATTACAGAAATTTGATGCTCTTCGCCTAATTCTTTAAACGATCTTACTTTTCAAAAATTTGCATGGCGTCCTTATCTAAAGGAGTAGGCAATCGAAAAGAAGACTTAAACAATGATTTTAAATTCTTATTCTCTTGTTTTCTTGCGCTTATCTTCATGTTGGACTATTGAAGAAGTCGCTGAAGGATAGAAATTTTCTCATTGAGTTTGTCAACATCATAAGTTTTGGATTGTAGTCGCTGAGAAAATGCGACAATGGTTGATGAGTATCGGGTACCGAGACTCATAAGCTCGTAGATAGCTTCAACATCTGACTTATTAGTCAAATCATTATTGTATTGCACTATAGCACCTACGGTAGAAGCAGAAACAACTGGTAAATAAGGTGTAGAATACCTCATATATTAGTCACGAGAAGATTGCTGGGGCATTGCAGAATAAAAATGCAGAAAGAGATTGCAGAGTAAGAATGCAGACTAATTACAGAAGAGTGAAGAAGATGGGATGTGAATAAAGATGAGCTGAATATTTCTTTTATAGAGAAAATTATGAAAGTAAGACAAAATTATATATATTGATAGAAGGTACGCTAAACACAGATATCCTACAGTTATTTACTAGGTCGTGAAATTAAAAGCAGCTTGCCCCTACTCTCTTAGAAGTTGGATTTTTTCATATATCCACGGCGAGATTAAATGCAACTTGTCCTTATTCTCTAAATATTTGGATTTCTTCAAATATTCCTTGCTGCTGATCCTGAAGATCACGGACATACTGTTTTAGCGTCTTATTATTCTCCTTCAGTTTCTTGTTCTTACAACTCTTCACAAAGAGCTTCTAACTTAATTAAGATATTTGATTATTGACTTGGTTGACCTCATTCAATTTAACTAATAACCTCCGAGACATGGTCGTAACAGAGGCAAAATATTGAGCACTAAGAAATTTTGATTCTGAAACGACATCAGAATAAATCCTTCCAGAAAAATGAATCTCTGCTCCTATCATAAGAGCAACATTCTCAGGAGAACAAAAGGAATGACAAAGCATCTCTATTGCTTCACAGCGTCTCTTGTGAAACATCTCTCTCAAAAGGGACAAGAGATGTAGTATCATAGCCCTGCGACGCCTGACAGCTCCAGAAAAGCTATAAAACCATGCGGTGCTTGTCTGGCCTAAAAATGTGGCCACCATTTTTGTTGAATATGGAGGTTGGCAGCTTAATTTTGATTACTTCTCCACTAACTATGTTATTTACAAGAACTCCAGAAGAGCACAACTCCAGAAGAGTAGTGAATTTAATGTTAAAACGATCTTGAATCAATATGGCAAATTTGTTTACCAAAACATTACCAACTGCATCATTTAAAAAGTTGGTATACAATATTGAGACGCATCAACCAAAGACCTTTCACTATAAAGTCTTGAAAAACTTTTATACGGACAAAACTCATCTCATGAGTACTCCAATGGTTGTTCGATCATTTAATGTGTAGAAAGACCCATTTCGTCCTTGTGAAAACGATAAAGAAATTATTGATCCTGAAGTATCTTATCTCAGTGCAATTAGAGTCCTGATATATCTTGAAAATTGCACTCGATCTGATATTGCATTTTCAGTTAATTTACTTGCAAGATATAGTTCTGCACCAACTTGAAGATATTGGAATGATATTAAACATGTCATTCGTTACCTTCGAGGTACGATTAATATGGAATTATTTTATCAACATGGATCAAGTTCACAATTAGTTGGATATGCGAATGCAAGTTATCTTTCAGATTCACACAGAGAGATCATTGCAATTCATGAGAAGAAACGTGAAATTGATGTCAACCAGATACGATAAAGTGATAATTTGGCAGATTTATTCACTAAGGCATTATCAACTGCAACATTTAAGAAGATTGTGCAGAACATTGGAATGCGAAAACTTGAAAACCTATTGTCATGCACTTTTCAGGGGGAGTAAAATCTTGAAGACTTGTGCTAATTGTACTCTTTTTCCTTTGCTAAGGTTTTATCCCACTGGGTTTTCCTTTGCAAGGTTTTAATGAGGCAATCTTAAAGCATTTGGCAGTACACATGAATGTTGTACTCTTTTCTTTCGCCATTAAAGACTTGAAATTCCCAAAAGCCCAAGACCAAGTCAGAGACACATATTAATCCTCAATCTATTATAAGATAATAAGATATCATATTTAATATCACATCTTATTATAAGTTAGGACCACCATTTTGTTCATACTATAGGACTATCTATTAATTAGCCACCCACTCACCACTTACAAATTCATTTTTGATAAAGTCTTGGAATATTTAATATTCATCCTATAGCAGTAGTACTTTGTCTTTATAGTCCTTTTCTTTCTTTCTTTTTATCTTTTTTTTTTCTTTTTCCTAAAGTGACTTCATTAGTGAAATGGAGTTATTACAATAAGGTAGCATATATTACAAGCCATGTTATTGTTGACTAGGGAGGATCCTTCCCACTATGAAATTCTAACAAACATGGTGGGATTTCTATAAGAGGAATTTTTCTAAACTTCTTGTTGGAGTATGCGTATTGTGCAATAGAATGCGCGCATTGATTTAAAAATTGATGCATCTTGACTGCTCTCCATTCTTCTAGATCCTTCAGCAAAAATCTGGTATCCCTTTTTCTCCACATATATTGGAATATGTAGTCATTCATAATATTTTGTGCAGTGTTTTTAATTTCGTACAGTATCGGCCACTAGTCCGATACAAAAATTATACATGTTTTGTACCGGTCCAAATACCGACCGTACCAGTCGATATTTCGGCCTGTACCGGGCTACATACCAGCCGATATTTTGACCTTCACTTTTTTTTCATTTCTTCAACTACAAACTCATTTTTTTACTCTCAATTCAGACTAATCTATTTATAATTTATTCATATATAGATTATTATTTTGGAATATAATTAATATATATTTATATATATAATTTATTCATATATCAACTATCCCGAAACGATACCGATACCGAAATATTTCGTTCCAGTGCCTTAACCGGTACGACATCTGGTACGGTATTCAAAACATTGATTTTGTGTCTGGGTATATCGATACTATAAAACAGATCACAATATTACTCTCTATGATTGTTCTAAAAATAAGTTTGGGAAGATGAAATGATCATGAATACCATAAAAAGATATGATTGTATCTCTACTAACACTATTTGATCTTAAATGGGGTTGGTAGTTCATAGTCCAACAAGTAATATCAAAGCTAGAANGGTTTTTCCCACTGGGTTTTTTCTTGGCAAGATCTTAACGATGCATATTCTTTATGTATGTCATCCAAAGGGGGAGTGTTATAAACATTTGTATAACCATACATAACCACTAATTAAGACCATTGAACCATTAATTAAGACCAATGTGTAGCCACTAATTAAGACCATTGAGCCATTAATTAAGACCTATCTTTAGCCATCAATGGAGACTTAAGTTATACCTACCCCTTTGTACTCCTATATATATGGGTATAATTCCTTTGTATATGCATCAAGTTTTACATTGAAGAATAACTCTTTCTCTTGCAATTTCCTCTTTGTCTCTCTCTCTCTCTTTGTCTTTCACTCTCTCTCTTTTCATTAATTTCATAACATAAGGAACATTTTAGGTATAAGATGAAATGAAATGAGATAAGATAAAAATTGAAAGTTGAATAAAATATTATTAAAATATAATTTTTTTAATATAATTCTTATTTTAAAATTTGAAAAAGTTAAATTATTTATTGTATTTTGTATGAGAATTTGAAAAAGTTGTAACAAGATAAGAGGAGATGATTTGTATAATCAAACAGAGCCTAAAATAAAAGTACAGAGAGGAAAAAAATATTAAATTGTATCAACTATTATCGACATTATTGTTATCTAAACATCCTCTTATATCATATCAAATAATTTAATAATAAATAACGAATAATATATAATTTCCAATCATTTAAAGACATACGAGAGAATGATAGTAAAAATATAACGAATAACAAGTCTTTGGCCTGTTTGGAACTTGGAAGATACTGAGATCAACTCAGTTCAATCTAATTTTAAATTGAATCTAATATTTAAACACCCAACTCTCAAATCGCTAAACATCTCTCAACTCAAAACCTCTTTACACGTGAGGCTGATAACCTTTTTTAACTTAACATTGTTTTACACGCAGGATTCACAACTTTTTTCAACTTTCATCAATATATCTAAATTCATCTTAACATTCAAACCCGTCTAAACTCGACTTAGACAGACTCTATAAAACTCACTCTACTATCTCAACTTATTACTATTTATAAAAAAACACAATTTATCTCAATTTAACTTAATATCCAAACGGAGCCAAGCAAAATTGTCAAACTCCAAGCTCTTTCATTGTGAACGCATTTCAATAATTACTCCCCCTCATTGAGGCTGATCCTCGCTAATCGAATCCGAGACTCAACACCTCTCGTCGGATTGTGAATTGTCAATCCACCAAAAATATTAATTATTGATAGGGAAGATACACTCGAGTATTTATATACAAGTAGTCGACATCACACCCCATAAACTAGTATTATTATTATTGAAATGTGCACCAATATATAAAAACAAATTAAAATAAAAAAATTTTAGTCGCAAAGAAATTTTACAAAAATAAATTCACAAACTAATGTGTTTTGATGTGATACGTTAGATTATAAAAATATTTTTATTATAAAATAAATCTAACGTAATTTATGAATTTACTTTTATATAAGAATCTTTTTGCGGCTTTTAACACTTGAAAAGAATTGATTTTCTTAATGAAGTTAAAAAGTTGTAAATTGCTTTCAGAAGTAATAGGAATGTCATTGTCTGCTCAAAAGCACCTCGCATCTAAACATGGGTTATACTTGCATGCACTCGGCTGTCGGCCTGTTCTTTTCAGCATGATGTTATATTTAGACCTAAGATTTTGTGTTGAAGTGCACGTTAGCTTTTGGGTCTCTTTCCCTGCAAATTAATACACCCTTTAAGGAGCAATTAATCCTCAAAAACCTTAGTATATACACTGATTTACTTCAGCACCAAACTCAACTAACCTTGGAATCTTGGTATTAATTAACACTGAATAAAAACAAAAGATCGGGTACAAGAAGTGAAAACTCATATGCTTTTTATAAGTGAATCATGTGAATGGTGCTTGTTGGTGTCCAGTTTTGCATGCTTCACAGGAGCACCAAAGAAAACTTGGTTACAAAGAAAGAAAAGAGGAGAAAGGAACATCTCACCTATGGTTAACCTAATTTAAGCATGTGTGTGATCTAAGCATGCTTGGGCATCTATATATGATCCTAGCTAGCACCTTGCTTTTCTTTTCTAATAAAGGATGGAGTTTGAGATTTAATTCATTATTAAGCATGTGATTTATTAGGATTATAGGTCTAAGGGACAGGGGAGTTTGAGCAATGCTACCACTCTTCAAGCTAATTAAATCTGGTCAGGCTTAGTCGCATTTATCGATGTCACATATTTTAAGTGATTTCATCTATCAATTGCTTAAATTACAATCACTTAACACGTGCTATATGTTAAGTATGACCAAGAATGATGATATTTAAGATAAATAACTACATTTCATATTCAATTTCTTATTCATAAAACAGACTCGAGTAAAAAAAAATATCACCATATAACAATACAAGAAAACTGCTCAATTGTGATAAGTTATTTCTTGTGAAAATGATTATTTTATGTCAAAATGAATCTGTTTTAATCGTAAATAATAATTCTCGTCGCATATAATCTATCGCAAATTGTCGTTTTTCTTGTAGTAATATTTTCTTTAGCACAAGAGAAACCTTGCACACATAGCCACATAAGTAAACATTATACATGGCATGAATTGTTTCCCTTATCCAAATATCATGAATTCAATGCAATGTCATGGAAAGCATATATACACAGGTGAATGTAGAGACAGCTAATTTCTGCCATTATTTTATGTGCAGTGTGGCTGTCAAGATGTATCCAACAAGTAATATCAAAGCTAGAAGTCATAGATTTGAGTCGCAAGTTTAGTTATTTTAAGTAGATTGACAGTTCACTGTCCGACAATCAAGAAGCAAAGACTATTTTATTAAGAGTTGTTTCATGAGCATGGTTTACAACTCTACGAAAGGCCAATCTTTGAAAGGGATTTCCAAGCAGTGGCAGATGTCTTCTTGACTAACGACACCTAATAAATTGGGAGATCAATCCCATCATCAAAGACACTCAAATCCTTTTCTGTTTCAACCGATGGAAGATGCAAAACGTCAATCGATCATAGTACATTAACTTAATCATTTAGCTCAAGATCTAACAAAATGGGGTTTTGTACTTTTATTTCATGATATATAGGCAGACAGAACTATCATACCGTACTTGGATATATATATATATAATTAAGAGTCTGATAGCATATAATCCGATTTTCTAAATAGAAAAATTAGATTCGAAACCCTTTACCCCTTATATCATAAAAGAAAAAAATAATGCTAAAAAGAGAATAAAAAAGAAGATAGATTTAGTGCTCATGAATATTCTTGTAAATTCGGAGATGTCTATATTTGGGCTTAATTCCATCAAAACACATACACTGATCAAAGGGAACTGAGTAGCAAAGCTCAATTGCATACCATTGAACAGTTAAAAGCATAAAACTAGAGTGATAACAAAATTAAGCACATGGGACAAGTTATTGCAAGCCTCTCTTGTAATTCATTTTGGTTCTTTCTTGGCCGGATGCATGCTTTGTGTAGGCAATCTTGAAAAGGTGATGATGCGTCCACAACTATTGTGGCGCCTCAACAATATATATAATAAATGAAAGGAAAGAATAAGGAACATTTTAGTTATAAGATGAAATGAAATTAAATAAGATAAAAATTGAAAGTTGAATAAAATATTCTTAAAATATCATTTTTTTAATATGATTCTTATTTTAAAATTTGAAAAAATTAAATTATTTATTGTATTTTATATGAGAATTTGAAAAAATTGTAACGAGATAAGATGAGATAATTTGTGTAATCAAATGGAGCCTAAAATAAAAGTACAGAGAGGAAAAAAACATTAAATTGTATCAACTATTATCGACATTATTGTTATCTAAACATCCTCTTATATCATATCAAATAATTTAATAATAAATAACGAATAATATATAATTTCCAATCATTTAAAGACATACGAGAGAATGATAGTAAAAATATAACGAATAACAAGTCTTTGGCCTGTTTGGAACTTGGAAGATACTGAGATCAACTCAGTTCAATCTAATTTTAAATTGAATCTAATATTTAAACACCCAACTCTCAAATCGCTAAACATCTCTCAACTCAAAACCTCTTTACACGTGAGGCTGATAACCTTTTTTAACTTAACATTGTTTTACACGCAGGATTCACAACTTTTTTCAACTTTCATCAATATATCTAAATTCATCTTAACATTCAAACCCGTCTAAACTCGACTTAGACAGACTCTATAAAACTCACTCTACTATCTCAACTTATTACTATTTATAAAAAAACACAATTTATCTCAATTTAACTTAATATCCAAACGGAGCCAAGCAAAATTGTCAAACTCCAAGCTCTTTCATTGTGAACGCATTTCAATAATTACTCCCCCTCATTGAGGCTGATCCTCGCTAATCGAATCCGAGACTCAACACCTCTCGTCGGATTGTGAATTGTCAATCCACCAAAAATATTAATTATTGATAGGGAAGATACACTC
This sequence comes from Carya cathayensis, assembly GCA_011037825.1. Classification (NCBI taxonomy): domain Eukaryota; kingdom Viridiplantae; phylum Streptophyta; class Magnoliopsida; order Fagales; family Juglandaceae; genus Carya; species Carya cathayensis. Next base: position 67,259 of record QGSO01000552.1, read on the forward strand.
GAGTATTTATATACAAGTAGTCGACATCACACCCCATAAACTAGTATTATTATTATTGAAATGTGCACCAATATATAAAAACAAATTAAAATAAAAAAATTTTAGTCGCAAAGAAATTTTACAAAAATAAATTCACAAACTAATGTGTTTTGATGTGATACGTTAGATTATAAAAATATTTTTATTATAAAATAAATCTAACGTAATTTATGAATTTACTTTTATATAAGAATCTTTTTGCGGCTTTTAACACTTGAAAAGAATTGATTTTCTTAATGAAGTTAAAAAGTTGTAAATTGCTTTCAGAAGTAATAGGAATGTCATTGTCTGCTCAAAAGCACCTCGCATCTAAACATGGGTTATACTTGCATGCACTCGGCTGTCGGCCTGTTCTTTTCAGCATGATGTTATATTTAGACCTAAGATTTTGTGTTGAAGTGCACGTTAGCTTTTGGGTCTCTTTCCCTGCAAATTAATACACCCTTTAAGGAGCAATTAATCCTCAAAAACCTTAGTATATACACTGATTTACTTCAGCACCAAACTCAACTAACCTTGGAACCTTGGTATTAATTAACACTGAATAAAAACAAAAGATCGGGTACAAGAAGTGAAAACTCATATGCTTTTTATAAGTGAATCATGTGAATGGTGCTTGTTGGTGTCCAGTTTTGCATGCTTCACAGGAGCACCAAAGAAAACTTGGTTACAAAGAAAGAAAAGAGGAGAAAGGAACATCTCACCTATGGTTAACCTAATTTAAGCATGTGTGTGATCTAAGCATGCTTGGGCATCTATATATGATCCTAGCTAGCACCTTGCTTTTCTTTTCTAATAAAGGATGGAGTTTGAGATTTAATTCATTATTAAGCATGTGATTTATTAGGATTATAGGTCTAAGGGACAGGGGAGTTTGAGCAATGCTACCACTCTTCAAGCTAATTAAATCTGGTCAGGCTTAGTCGCATTTATCGATGTCACATATTTTAAGTGATTTCATCTATCAATTGCTTAAATTACAATCACTTAACACGTGCTATATGTTAAGTATGACCAAGAATGATGATATTTAAGATAAATAACTACATTTCATATTCAATTTCTTATTCATAAAACAGACTCGAGTAAAAAAAAATATCACCATATAACAATACAAGAAAACTGCTCAATTGTGATAAGTTATTTCTTGTGAAAATGATTATTTTATGTCAAAATGAATCTGTTTTAATCGTAAATAATAATTCTCGTCGCATATAATCTATCGCAAATTGTCGTTTTTCTTGTAGTAATATTTTCTTTAGCACAAGAGAAACCTTGCACACATAGCCACATAAGTAAACATTATACATGGCATGAATTGTTTCCCTTATCCAAATATCATGAATTCAATGCAATGTCATGGAAAGCATATATACACAGGTGAATGTAGAGACAGCTAATTTCTGCCATTATTTTATGTGCAGTGTGGCTGTCAAGATGTATAACTTAATGCCCTTTGGACTTTGGAGACTCTCTCCTAAGAATCTCACCTAAAGATCATAACACACCCTAGTTTTTGCTGGAAATTTGATTACTTTAATCTCATGATCTTCATATCTCATCATTGGACAGCACAGTATTTGGCCTAAATTATCGTAAACATGCATGCATGCTAGCTTGTACCTCATCCTAAGCTAAGCTTCAAGTTGATGTATTGTTTTTTCACATCAAATCTGTCATGCACTAATCATCACCATAAACTTGGGTTTGTTAAAGGGTCCTACATCAACTTATATAACCAGTGAACGATTGAGACTCCCACAATTATCATTTTTACCCTAAAAAAGTTTATCTGTAAGTCTGATTGAGTTATTATATTCTCAAGTCGGTATGTAAAACACATCATTTATATCACTTAAATGGTAATATTTAAATTTAAAATTTATCTTCCAAATCAAATTATTTCACGTAAATAGCGTGTGGTGTAGATGCCTTAGAATAACACTGCTCCTTTTATAATTATAATAAATTCTACAACAAGTGATGTGTTGACAGATATGGCAATTGCAAGTACCAAAACTCTCTTATAATAAAGACTGTTTAATAGTTTAAATTAGGAATAAAAAAATAGTGAAATGAATCGTGGTGGGATTCAGACAAACATGAAAAATAACAAAGCCTTGCGTAAAGTTCCCACTTTGACAAGATGTTGAGAGAATGGGAAAATTGGGACTTTCTCATAACTTAATAAAGAAGGATTCTTCGTGGCAATGAGAATATTTGGTGGCAAATTGGCAATGGATATTTTTGGAAGAAAGCCCCCAAAGAAGATAAGGGAGACATTTAAATAAAAATAAAAGGGAAAGTTATTTTAATGGAAAGACCTAATCCCAAAGGACAAAATGGTAGCAGTTTTATATCTCTACCTAACATGAATTATTGGCTCATGTTGAGATGATCTTGTACTGAAAATGGCAGGATGGTTCCCATTTTTGTAACTGTTTGATCCTGTATATGATAGCAAGTTTTATATCCATATCTAACTGTTTGAGAAAGAATCATTACTAGCCCACGATAATGTTTTAGACGTCGATACAGTACTCTTCGTACTCATTTATAAAATGAATAATAAATAAACAAATAAATGATAAATAGGAAGATATATTGATTTACATTGTTCGACATAAAATCCTACGTCTACAGGTTATTTAGGGATGAAATTCACTATAATATGCAGTTTTACAATATCTTATGATTTCACGTATCTCTTAATATAATAGAATAATTTAAGATTTCAAAAAATTGAAGATGATGCTTTCTTTGAGATAATATTCTTTGGAGTCATTGTGCGTGGTAAAGTCTATGCGTAGAGAAGTCATAAAGAACCCCTTAGATTTGTGGAGATATCCTCTTTATATAGAGATCAATTTCCTTTTTTAGAGTGATTGAGTTGTACTTGCCTTATGAAACCTTTTCATTGAAGATGATGCCTTCTTTGAGATAATATTCTTTGGAGTCATTATACGTGGTAGAGTCTATGAGTAAAGAAGTCATAAAAAGACCCTTAGATTTGTGGAGATATCCTCTTTATATAGAGATCTATTTTCTTTTTTAGAGTGATTGAGTTATACTTACCTTATGAAACCCTTTCATTTTAAGAGTCCGAGTCAACTTATTTTATCTCTTAACTTTATCTCTTTCCTTATTATTAGTGATAGATTTTCAATAGATTAGACTCAGTCGACTTTATCCATAACATAATCCATTATAATTTTAAAAAATATCAAAACACTAATAATTTTTTTGCATAATTGATGCGTAAAACTTCCACATTAGTGGTATGTGTAAAATAGATTTTCTTTATATGTATATATATATATATATGTGTGTGTATAAGTCATGAGGGAAACTTAACCATTCTCTCTTTCCTTTACTCTCTTTTATAATGGAAAATGATCAATATGTCGCCTTTTGCATATTTTCGAGCAACATGCATTGCACCACTAGATTTTCAAGCTATTAAAAGTAGATAAATGATTTTTGTCAAATGTAAAAGTATCACACACTAATTTTCTAAAAATAAATAAATAAATAAATATAATATTCACATAAAAAATTAATTGTTTGATAATAAATGTTATTCTTTTTCAAAAACAATATACGCAATTTACTCTTTAAAACTATATCTAATATTAGTCTTAAAAAAATTTGTGAAGCCATAGTTTATTTTGATCGGAGTGTTCCCATCTTCAATCATATGAATGATCCCAACAATTTATTTGTTTATTTTTTATTTAATAATTAAAAAAATATTTTTTAAATGATGTTATAATTTTTTTAAAAATATGAAAATATATTAAAAAAATACATGAAAGAAAAACACTATTGAGAGCTCCCATTTGCGTGACCGTAGAGCCACTCGATTTTAAAACTCTAATCGCTTAGAGCATTGGCAATACCCTCGCCATTGCCCTATGCAAGTCTAAAATTTGACTATATTTGTCAAAAAGCTCCCACATCGGACTAGCTAAACTCATGCTATCTTGGCTTTGAGTTACAGTAAATTAGGATCCCTGATCATTGTTAGCGAGCTACTGTAAGAGGATCGAAACATTGAATATTATTTCCCGTCCAACAACTCCTCTCTCTTTCTCTCGTATTCCATTCTCTCTTCATGGACGTTATTTTGTGCAACTGGAGGTGGCATGGAGTGGTTCACAAGCGTGACTGCAGGTGATGGAGGGCTGGCAATGCTCGGTGTACTAAGAGTAGGTGCTCTGTTTTAATCAACAAAAACAGAGGTTGATTGGGCATGGTTGCAGCAGGTTGAGCATGGTGCTCTGTATATTTCTTGATNAGAGCCACTCGATTTTAAAACTCTAACCGCTTAGAGCATTGGCAATGCCCTCGTCATTGCCCAATGCAAGTCTAAAATTTGACTATATTTGTCAAAAAACTCCCACATCGGACTAGCTAAACTCATACTATCTTGGCTTTGCGCTACAGTAAATTAGGATCCCTGATCATTGTTAGCGAGCTACTATAGGAGGATCAAAACATTGAATATTATTTCTCGTCCAACAACTCCTCTCTCTTTCCCTCGTATTCCATTCTCTTCATGGACGTTATTTTGTGCAACTGGAGGTGGCATGGAGTGGTTCACAAGCGGTGACTGCAGGTGGTATGGAGGGCTGGCAATGCTCAGTGTACTAAGAGTAGGTGCTCTGCTTTAATCAACAAAAACAGAGGTTGATTGGACATGGTTGCAGCAGGTTGAGCATGGTGCTCTGGATATTTCCTTGATGCATTCGTGTGCAATTCTTGAGATTTTCTTTGGCTGGCTTTCAGTGGTGAAGGCAGTGGAGGTAGATGGCGTAATCATGTCAAATTAATGACAATGCCTAGTTCTAAAACTCTTGGCGAGTGGGCTGGTTTGTGTAAAATTGATTCTGAAGGGAAAGTGAGAAAGCTGGTTGTTGCTCATGCGTTGTAGTTGAACGATTTTGGAGAGTCAAGAGGGTTACAATGTTTATTCAAGAGTATGTGAAGTCCTATTAAGTTAAAAATATTAGAAAATAGAGGCTTTTACATCGAGAGGTTGGTCCTCATGTAGATCAGATATTGATTCTTATTTTTTAATAAAATTATTAATTAATATTGAATTGTATTTGTAAAATATTAAAAAAAATTAATATTATTAAAATATATAATATTATTTTATTATTTTACATTTAAAATAATTAGTCCAATATAGACTTATCTAGTTAAAATTTGATCTATAACTAAAAGTTATAATTCTAACTAAACTTTAGACTTGGTAATCTTATGCCCCCTCCACCTTGGAACTTAAACCCCACATGTCAATTCATTTTGTACTTCTTGATGATGGCAAAATCCTATGGTACTATAAAATCCTTTTTATAATTATATTTTAAAAAAAAAGAATATTTATATAAAATAATGTTATTTTTATAAATTATTTTATATTAATATCTCTGATTTAAAATATAATTCTATAAAAAGATGTAAAAATAATCGTATATCTTTTCCAAATCATCCAACCTCCTTCTATCGATGTTATTACTTTCCCAAAAAATTAAGGTCATCATGCTCCTTGTCTATGGCAATGGAGGTGGATTTCTTTGGTTAACATGGCAGAACAATCAACATAAACGCAACATCTTCTAATGTTACAAGTAAATCATATCAATCAATAATCTTATGAATAGTTAAATCAACCGTCCTTGTGAACACCTCATCTCCATATTTTGCCATTTTAATATATATGAGCTACTCAGAACAAACATCATTTACATACAATGGATTTAAGATTTTGAGAATGATATTTTGAGGTTTTTTCTGATCGATTCCTTGAATACATACAATCAGTTACTTCTTTTTTTGATACAAGGGAGCGGAATGTTTCGAATTCAAATTTTTCATTTGGAGAGTTGGGTCTATGTTATTAGGCTATTGGACTCTTAATAAGTTACTTTAAACTCAAGATAAGTTGGTTTTAAGGAAATTATAATGCAAACCGAGTTTGAAACTTCTAATATATTATTATAGGATGTGAGTGAAATGAATGTACGATTTATCAAGATTTAACTTGTTACCTATTCTGGATAAAATTAGTACAAGTGTTAAGTCCATCAAAGACGCATGGAAGATTATAAACCCTACCATGCTAAGATGAAAGGGACAAAAAGAGAAAGAGATGGACGAACAATGACAAAACTTGATAAGACACATAAAAAGAAGATGAGATATAGAACAATATATAAACCAAGTAGAAGAGAATTGAAAAAGAACGAAGAGATAAAACAGAGAGCTCTAAGGCTACTTTTCAAGAGTTGAATGATTTTATAAAGCTGAATAAATCATATAATTAAATTCAAAAAATATATCTAACATTATCCTTTCATGGCATTCTTTTTATTGATAAAAGATAAAAACACTATCTCTGTCTTAAAAAATGTGAATGATTTTAAAGTTACATTTGAATGTTAAGTTAAGTCGAGATGAATTGAATTTTTTATAAATAATAATGAGTTGATATGACGAAATGTGTTTTATGGAGTCTATTTAAGATGTGTTTAGATATTAAAATAAGTTTAGATGTATTTATAAAAAGTTGAAAAATGTTATGAGTTCCGTGTGTAAATATGTATTAAACTAAAAAGGGTTGTGAGTCCTATAAAATTTTGAATTGAGATGAATTTAATGATTTGAGAGTTGAGTATTTAGATGTTAGACTCAACATAAAACTAGACCAAATCTAAATTCCAAATAGAGCCTAAATAGATCGAGTTCTACTGGCTCTAAAGTTTACTTTTTTATTTATTTATGAGAGAGTAAATATCACTAGATTATTGATAATCATTTTTTGGAGCAATAATTTTGACCTTGCTATTATTGGAAAAAGAAATCTACCACAATTTGGATAGAGAAAAGTGGCAAGACTCCTATCATTTCAACAAAAGAAATTATATTTAAATAAAATTTAAAAATCAGATAAATACTAAATAACAATTTTTATTGAAATGATTAATTTACGAACTTACTTAAAATATGATATATCAATCGTTATTTATTTTACAATTTTTTTTATTTTTAACTTAATAGTTAAGGAAGTGATCATTAGTGAAGTTGTATAGTTTTTATTTTATTTTTTTCTTAATGATTAAGAATGTTAAAAAAATATTTAAAAGAAAATAATAAAAAAATGAAAAATTCAAATAGATGATAATAAAATAATAAGGGTATCATCATCCATTATTTATTATAATACTAGCTTGGCAGGCACGGGCAAGGCGGGTGCTTGACATGTATATTTTATATTATTTATCCTTTATATGGTGTACATAGAAGTAGTAAATAATAAATATCAGGTAACCATTCCTCCACAAGTTCAAAGCACCTTTTCGATAAAACGAGGGTCGAGCTACTCGGACCGTGAGATTTAACCGAGAAAAACGACCGATAAGTATAAATGCACTTATTTTTTTTTCTTTTTTTAAAATCATTTTTTTTATATATTTTTAAATATGTTTTTTTAAAAATTAATTCACTAATAGTTAATTTTTAAATCATTAAATAAAAAAAATAAAAAATAAAAACTTCATCAATCCCTTTAATCCATCACTTTTATCAATTCGACTATTATTTTTTATAAAATAATACAAAAATTTTATGTGCAGTTATTTGTATATACTCTTTTACGTATTTTACTGATGTGATTAATTAAGTATTAAAAAATTAATTGATACAGTCAATCACATCAGTAGAATATACCGAAAATACACAAAAATAAATATACGTAACATTATTCAAAACAATAACATTGCTCTACTTTTACAGTTTCATTAATCATGTAGTAGAGTATAGTTTTATTATAACCTAAAGAAAAGTAATCAAGCTAAAATTAATGTGCATTTGTCAATTGTCATGATGAAGAGTATGCCTTTAGATGGAATATGATGCAGAATCAGACACGGCACTAGGAAATGATGGGGGCAAAGTAGTACACAAAATCATTACATAACTTTAGAAACAATAGAAAATTCTTCAAATAAAAGAATACTGTTACCTACTTGCATATTTTTTTATATATTTTATTAAAGTGATTAGTTATATCGATTTTTTTAATATGTAATTAATCATATAAATGGAGTGCGTAAAAGAATATGTAAAAATAATTACACATAAAATTTTATAAATAAAATTGCATTATGTTGTAAAGAGAGGGGCATTTTAAGTACGGCTGTTGGCCGGGTACTCGTGCCTAGTAGCTGCGCCTCAGCCCTCCTTGTGGCGGGCGAGCAAACCATCCACACCAAGCAAGCGGACAGGCGGGGGCAATCCTAAATCCACACGCCACTTACATTTCACCCGTTGCCAACTTATATATATTATATCATAAATGATGAGTGTGTAAGTATCATACAATTATTTTAAAAAATTGAATAAATATGAGACTTAAATTAAAAAAAATTTAAATTTTTAATAGTAGACCACACACTTTTTCAAAACGATTGTAAGACATTTACAAAATTTATAATTGTACGTGACATTACTATTTTATTACTCTTTTAATATAATTTTAGTTAGGTCTTTATTTCAGTATTGATATTGGCCGGATCTTCGGGCGAAAGGGATAAATAATACATTCACCAGGTCAATGGAGACAGATGAACCAAACAAGGGGGTGGGGATGGAGGCGGGGGGGCCTCATCGCTACCCCGCGTGGGCGCCCGGCGAGATATAGAAAGGGCAGCTACCCATGCGTATAGTACGGATAGCAAGTCAAGTCTATTATTTTTTTAGAAAAAAGTTTTAAGAAACTCTCTTTTATTTTTTATTGAGATAAGAAAATAAATTTTATAATAAAAATAATAATAATAATTTAGTAAAGAAGAAATAGTAATATTATACTGTTATTTTATTTTTATTTTTTAATTATTTAATAATAATAATATGTCACATCATATATAATAAAAAAATTTTCAAAAGAAATAAAAGATCAAAGGAAACGAGAAAACCGGAGAATCCCAGTTGACTACCCAACAAGAACACACACTGCAAATAATACAACTAGGGTTTCTTACTTCACTTCCATTGTCTTTTTCACTTTCTTTTCTGTATCTATCTAATTTGCGTGAAGTTAACCACACTGCCCCTCTCTCTCTCTCTCTAAGCCGCAGACAAAAAATGCAGCTTCCCCAACTCACTCACTGACCTCGAAAGCTAACAGATGCCTTGAAATTGGACTTGAACCTCAGAATCTGCAGACCATTTTCATCCTTGGCCTCCCTCTTGAGAATCTGGGTTTTCTTTTAGGAGAAAACCCACCAAGTTTACAAAATGCAGCTTCAAACGCTTCCCATTTTGCTTTTCACCTTTCTCATTGTGTTCCCCTTGTCAAGACCAGATTTGGGTTCGGACCGATCTGCACTCTTGGCCCTCCGGTCGGCAGTCGGTGGCCGGACCCTTCTCTGGAACGTCACCGAGTCGAACCCGTGCTCTTGGGCTGGAGTCGTATGTGAGGACAACCGTGTCACTGTGCTCCGTCTTCCGGGAGTGGCCCTCTCAGGCGAACTCCCCTCTAGCATTTTTGGCAACCTGACCCGTCTGCGCACTCTCAGTCTGCGTCTCAATGCTCTCACGGGTCAACTCCCCTCTGATCTCGCTTTATGCGTGAACCTTCGCAACCTTTACTTGCAAGGTAACCTCCTTTCCGGTGAAATCCCGGACTTCGTGTTCAGTCTTCATGCCCTCGTTCGGCTCAACCTTGCTTCCAACAATTTCTCTGGCGGGATCTCTCTGGATTTCAACAATCTGACCCGGTTGAAGACGTTGTTCCTCGAAAACAACCAACTCACAGGGTCGATTCCCCCTGAGTTGGACATCCCGAAGCTTGAGCAGTTCAATGTGTCCAACAATATGCTCAATGGTTCAGTACCAGAGAAACTTCAATCGTTTAAGGAGGATTCGTTTCTGGGGAATTCACTATGTGGGCGTCCCTTTGAATCTTGTTTCGGGAATGTGACTGTTCCGGGCCAAGAAAGCAGAAACAATGGCGGAAAGAAGTTGTCCGGAGGTGCAATTGCGGGTATTGTGATTGGATCCGTATTGGCTTTCTTGGTTATCCTTGCAATTCTGCTAGTGTTCTGCCGGAAGAAGAGTAGCAACAAGCAGACGAGGACTGTGGACATTGCGACGGCGAAGCAGCCGGAGGTGGAGATTCCGGGTGAGAAACCTGCCGGGGACGTCGAGAGCGGCGGATATGGAAATGGGTATTCGGTGGCGGCCGCGGCCGCGGCAGCGATGACTGGGAATGGCAAGGCAGATGCAAACGGTGGTGGTGGAGGGGCTAAGAAGTTGGCGTTTTTCGGGAATGCAGCGAGGGTGTTTGATCTGGAGGATCTGTTGAGGGCCTCGGCAGAGGTTTTGGGGAAGGGGACGTTCGGGACGGCGTACAAGGCGGTGTTGGAGACGGGGACGGTGGTGGCGGTGAAAAGGTTGAAGGATGTGACAATTTCGGAGAGGGAGTTCAAGGAGAAGATTGAAGCGGTGGGAACAATGGATCATGAGAATTTGGTTCCTCTCAGGGCTTATTATTATAGCAGGGATGAGAAGCTGCTTGTGTATGATTACATGGCCATGGGAAGCTTGTCTGCACTTTTGCATGGTGAGCCTTCTTCTTGTATTGGTTTTGGTGATTCTTTGTTATGATTTCTTCCGGATGCATAATTCTACTTGATGATTCCTTGTTTTGGAAAACTCCTTTTTTTTTTCAAAAAAAGAAAAAAGATTGATTTTCCCTCTTTTTTCATGTCCAAGGGGGCTATGGGGCTGTTGTTTAGATCCCCTTAATTGATTGTGCTGGCCGAACTTTTATTGTTTCCTACTTGGTTTCATGGTTATTGACAAATTCAATGCAATTGGCGTTTGCTTGCTTGGATCCCTTGATTGATATTTTTCTTCTTAGATGGAGTTACTACTCATCTGGTTTGCATAAATCCAAGTATTATGCTGTCTGCATAGACTTTTATTGCCAATGAATGGTTGCATAATTGACGTAATGTTCGTTAACTTTCATTTGGTCATTGTTCAGCAATTCAGATTTGAGTTGTACGTCAAAGCCTCAAAGGAGTGATATCATTTGCTTAAGTATAACTTTTGAATTTTTCCAGCAACGCATTGTAACTTTTTGGTCTCTTATTTTCCGCTACAGGAAACAAAGGTGCAGGCAGAACTCCACTGAATTGGGAAATTAGGTCTGCCGTTGCACTTGGAGCTGCTCGGGGCATTGAGTATCTGCACTCCCAAGGTACCAGTGTCTCTCATGGAAACATAAAATCATCCAACATCCTCCTCACCAAATCCTATGATGCCCGAGTTTCTGATTTTGGTCTCGCACACCTTGTCGGGCCCTCCTCCACTCCCAACCGAGTTGCTGGCTACCGAGCCCCTGAGGTTACCGACCCTCGGAAAGTATCCCATAAGGCAGATGTCTATAGCTTTGGTGTTTTGCTCTTGGAACTGCTAACTGGGAAGGCCCCCCCCACTCATGCCCTTTTGAATGAGGAAGGGGTCGATCTTCCCAGATGGGTGCAGTCCATTGTACGAGAAGAGTGGACTTCTGAGGTCTTTGATCTTGAGCTCCTCCGCTACCAGAACGTTCAGGAGGAGATGGTCCAGCTATTGCAGCTTGCAGTAGACTGTGCTGCCCAGTATCCTGATAAACGCCCTTCAATGCCTGAAGTTGCAAAGCGCATTGAAGAGCTACGTCGTTTTAGCTTGCGAGAAGATCATGGCCCTCAGCCTGATCTCATCAATGAGTCAGATGATGTGTCTTCTCGGTAAGTTCTTCAGTGACTGCCACCATCCCTTCCTAATGGATTGTAGAAGACTCCACTGTTTTCTTATGCCCATATATTGTGTTAATTCTGGTGGTTTGGTTGTATGCTTGATCCGGGCCTTCCCCTTCCCTTCCCCCCAACATCTTCTTTCCTTAGGAGCCAACTGTCAATTTTTTCATTTCCTTTTGTAATTTTTTTTTCTCCTCCCATTCCCCCATTGTACTAGTTTGTTTTTTTCCTTTTCTCATTAATACTTTGGGGTGGGTATCTGTTCCATTAGTTATTGTTGGATTATGGTGGTTGTAATTATTACTTTTGCTTTTACTTTCGCTTTTGCTTTTGGTGCAACTTTTGGCCTGCTGAAGTTGAGATGTTGCAGTTGCTTTTATAGGTTGGTTGTGACGTCTCTTCATTTGATTCATCTCTTAAACCCATTGCATTGTGGCATAAGCTTAGATTCACATGCAAATCCTACCTTGGTAAAGATGTATTGATGCTCACCAAAGCCCAACCTTTTTTCTCCCCTTAAGCAACTGGTATTAGATGTTAGTTGTGTCAAAAATAAAAGTTGAGGGATGGGGTCCACACAAAAAGGGTAATAAAATGACAACTAGAGACAACTCGATGGTCCAATATATTTTTGGCTAATCAGGTACTAAGACACAGCATTTTGAAGTTTGTAGATGTAATGGTCCAAAATGTTATCCACCTTGCTATTGTAATTAAGTCTTGGTATATTGGAGGGGATAGGACAGATGCACTGCTTCAAACTGATGTGGGTAAATACTTTGAAAGAGAATGATATAAACGTAATCTTTTTGCAACCCTATTGGAAATAGATGGTATTTTTTTGGGAAAATCATATCACTTTTTTACAACTTATTTTTATTAAAATTCTCCCAATTTTATAACAGAGTTGAGTATGTTAACTCCAGAACTCTTCTGACAGCTACAGGAGTCATTGTGCGTAGGACTACCAATTATTGTATTCGACGAGTATTGAGCCTAGGTTCAGCTCTTCAAGCTGATACTCCTATGTTACATTCTGGTTAGTAGTCAGAAACAAACAACACAAATAGCAAAGACAACCATTCAAAAAAATATTCTAATTTCACTGAGAGAACACTTTCTGCAGCAACACATACTGCATAAACTTTGAAATTTCAAAACATCAAAGAGTGGCAGTCGAATGATACTGTATTTGAAAGTTGATTATTATGATCATTTTTTCCTTTTTCGGTGGACCAAACCGCTGCATGTAATTGGAGGGAGGGGTCAGCTGTAAAAGGTGAGTAGACAGTCTGATATCTGTGGTCCTACTCCCAGTTGATGGTTAATTGTTGTTGGCATCCAAAGCCTCGGAAACTTAAAAATCTCTTTTAGGGTCTCCTAATTTTTGTTTTCTTTTCCTCAGTTTTGTAAAGAAGATTTAAATAAATAAAAAAAGAATGTTGGAAAAGGAAACAAAGATACATATACCTTCCCAATTCCGATATGGGGTTTGTTTTATTGTTTGTCTCTTTGCTGTTGCTATCTATCTTGCTGTCATTTGCCTTGCTGAAGATTCAAAACGGCTCTGTAGTAAGATAAGTCCAAAACATTTCATCAAATAATACAAAAACTGGACACTCTCAGTCCCATTCTCAAAATGGACCAAGAACCCTCTAGATGATAAAACACTTAGAGATCAACCTTTCCCCGGGTCAGTTTGTCCTACAAATGTTGTAGCTCAGGACAGAATACTTATAGGCTGTAGCAATATAAAGTATAAACCTTTGTGCAAGCTGGAAACAGTGCCATGTGAGGAGATTAGTCAATTCAGATTTGTATATTTTTTTGTGATTTTTTGGAACTTATTGCATATATTGTACCTGTCAATGATAAAGTTCTTGTTGACAACTTGGGGGGGACCAATCTGATCTATAATAAAAGAATAATGCAATGCTTACCGTTGGGGGCTCCTACTGGAATTTCTTTTTTCTTTTTCTTTTTTGTTTCGTGATTAAAAAAATGTTTTTTAATGATGTTGTGATTTAAAAAAAAATATATATTTAAAAGTGTTAAAGAGATATATGTTAAAAAAAAACTTCAATTTGTACTAGCAGGACCACCAACGGTGGGATTAGCACCACTCATAATAAAATAAGCGTTATGGAAATTGCAATTCTTTAGTTGGAAGCATTTGGTAGGTATATCATACTTTCTTTAGTCATGTGGAGGCCAAACATTCATTTGTCAGGTCTATAATGACAAAAATTTAGTAATTTATTTTACAGGCTGCAAAGTGCAACTTTGGATCTGTATTTTTTATTTTGTTTTTGGTTTTTAGCATTAGATACTCATGGCTTAATTTCTCACATTACCTTCAGAGTATTAATTTTTTTTAAATTTTTTTTTATTCTTATACAGTACACTCTTCATTTTTGATAGGTTATACAGTACACTCTTCAATTTATAGTACCAAGTTTGAGTTTCAATGCACACCTTGTGATCATTTCTATTTTAGTTTTTAATGTTCTTTTTTAATTTGATCATTTCTTTCTTTCTTTTTAATTTTTAATTTTTAATTTTTTTTATATATCATATGCATGCCTTTTGATTACAGTGAGTAAATGAAAGGAAATCCCCGAAGATGAGGCCATTGAAAGACCATTCATTACATAATACAAACCCCATTACCCCAAACATAAGAGATAGGCCGAAGAAAATGGGCATTAAAAAAATGTATAAAATTTGAACTAAATTTGAAACATAAATTGTAATGTATCAATAAAATCTCTGTTAAGATGGAAAAAAAGAAAAAAAAAAGACAAATAACATAACACAATCTTATTATTAGAAACTTAACATATTGGACATATTGCAATTTTCTTTTAATCCAATTTTTTTTTAACAAAACATCTTATCTCATCTGAACTGTGTAAACAAATAAGTAGTTGTCAAATGAACCATAATTTGGAGAGAAAATGAGAGAAAACATGGACTCCCTTAAAAAGAATTAGAGAATGAAATGAAGACAAATATCATTATAAGTACTGAAATAAAAAGTGAAGTTCAAATAAGTTTTGTTGAATTGTTATAACTTAATAATATGTATGTTTATGCCAAAAATCACAAATTAGGCTGGAACAAAAAAAAAAGTCATTTTTGTCCCACAATGGTGACCCAATGATTGGCATCATCTAAAGCCCACCATAGCTGTTCGAAGCGGTGGTACCGTATTTATACATACTTCCATAGTAGTGAATAAAAAATAAATACAAGAAATGTAAATAATACAAGAAATGTAAATAGTGATGGAGATATATTTACGTAGTTCGACATATGATCAATGACCACGGTTCGTTTGGAGGGCAAATATACTATATATTAATATTTTACAGCCTCTCAAACTATCTCATTTCTCTCTGTATAATGGAGGTTGGAGACCTCTTTTCTGGAGAAGATAATATCCTAGATTTCTTGTTCTCCGACTGAAGACGAACTCTGTGTCCCGTAATCTTCCCCCTAGTCCCTCATATCTTTTTTATTATGGCCCTGTCAATGATAGGTGAGGAAATAATCTTTATGTTATTCCTCACTTACGTGTCTGACTAGTTTTCCTTCCCATTTTTCATTTTTCTCTTTTCATCCTATCTTTTCTTTTCTCATCTTATATTTAGTTTTACTTGTCCCCTTATTATCTCTTGTTACTTGCCTCCTAATTGTGGCCCATTGATGATCTGTACTATCTATATCTGAGCATACTATTTTTACAACCTTCAAAATATAAAAATGAATACAAACATATACATACAAAAATTAGTTATATAATTTCTACCAAACAAAATGCTGGGAGAAAGAAAACATATTGTCATTCCTCCCTTATATATCTGACTTCTTTTCCTTCTCATTTCTCATTTTTCTCTTTTTTTTCTTATATCTTCTATTCCCATCTTACATTTAATTTTTCTTGTCCTCTCTTTATCTTTTCTTAATTCGCCTCTAGAGGTGTAATCGGTCTGATTCGGTCCGGTTTTAGACAAAATTTAGGACCGGACCGGTATGTACCGATTTTGCATTTTTCAAAACCGATTACGCACTGGTTACCCTCCTAAACCGGTACTCCAGTTTTACCCATTTTCGATTCAGTTCAGTACGATTTTTCGATTTTAATGACTATATTATAGTATATAATACTTTAGTGATAATATATTGTAGTATATTATAATTGTATTATAGAATATAGTAAAATATTATAATATATAATATAGTGATGTATTATAGTATATTATAATATATAGTGATATAGTATTAGTATAACTATCAATATGCCTTATATAATATTAATATAACTATTAATACAATAAACAAAATGATATAAGATTTTAAAATTTAATATTATATTAATTAGTAATTTATCGTATAATACAAAACTATTTTATATATAATTATATATTAGATATAAAAATTATATACAATAGAAAAAATTAAAAAAAATTATATATATATGAACCGGTTCGGTCCGGTTTTAGAAAAAAGTTTTAGAAAAAAAAAATTAAACCGGACTGATTTTGACCGATTTTAAAAAATAAAACCGATACCAGACCGATCCCACCGGTTTGGTCCGGTCCGGTTTACCAGTTTACCGGTTTCTTTTTACACCCTTATTCGCCTTCTAATGGTGATTCTTTGATGGGCTAGGTCTTGTATATTTGAGTCTACTATTTTTACCACTTCAAAGTATATAAAAGAATATAGATACATACATATAAAAATTAGCTATAGAATTCCTACCAAACAAAATGCTGGGAGTAAAAAAACCTTATATCATTAATTTTTTACGTGTCTAACTTGTTTTCCTTCCCATTTCTCATTTTTCTCTTTTTTTCCTCTCTTTTCTCTTCCTATCTTACATTTGATTTTCCTTATCATCATCTTGTTTCTTCTTACTTACCTCATAATCAAAGTTTTGAATACCGTTTCGGTAGCGGTTTCGTTTAAGCCATTGGAATGAAATATTTCGATACCAGTATCGTTTCGGGATTAATTATATATTATGTATAAATAATTATATGTATATATACACTATCAACTAATATAATAAATACATATATATGTAAGTGTGCACTGTGTGTAATGTATATGTGTATATATATGGAATAATTAAAAATTTATAAAATGAATATAAGTTCAAAAAATCAAAAATTTGAGTTGAGAAATAGAAACAAAGAAAAAAAAAATAAAAGAATAGAGAAATTATTAAAAATAATTATATTTAAAAAAGAAAGAACGAGGGGACATGCTTAAAGTTACAAAAAATTTAAAATTATATAAATACATTTTATATTTTAGAACTAATTAAATACCATCTGAATTTAAATTTTACAAAAATGTCATCCAAATCCAAGAAAATTACAAAAACAATCCAAAATAGAATAAGAGCCGGAATGCTAATTCTGACCGAAATGGACAGAATTTGATCGGAATGACCGAAACAAACCGGAACGGGCCGGAATTTGGAACGAAACGGAACAATGAGGTTTAGTGTACCGGATATTACACCGGAACAAAAAATTCCTACTAGAACAGTTGGAATGGAACGAAATTCAAAACTATGCTCATAATGGTGGCTTTTTGATGGGGTAGGTCTTGTATATTTGAGTCCACGATTTTTACCCACTTTAAAGTATATAAATGAATATAAACACATACATACAAAAATTAGTTATATGATTTCTACCAAACAAAATGCTGGAGATAAGAAAATTTTATGTCATTCCTCCCTTAAGTATCTAACTTGCTTTCTTTCACTTTTCTTAGTTATCTCTTTTCTTCCTCTCTTTCCTCTTCCCATCTTACATTTCCTTTTCCTTGTCTCTTCGTTGTTTCTTCCTGCTTGCCGTCTAGTTGTGGCCTTTTGATGGGTTAAGCCTTGTATATCTGAGACTACTATGTTTACCCTTTCAAAGTATATAAACGAAGGCAAACGCATACATACAAAAATTAGTTATATAAATTTTACTAAACAAAAAGTTGGTAAAAAGAAAACATTATCTTATTCCAAAAGAAAACCTTATGTTATTTCTTCCTTACGTGTCTGATTTGCTTTCATTCCTCATTCTTATTTTTCACTTTTTTTTCCTCTCTTTCCTGTTCTCATCATTTGCTTTTCTTTTTCTCCTCCTTGTCTCTTCTTACTTTCCTCCTAACGATGACCATTTGATGGGCTGAGCCTTTTATATCTGACCCTACTATTTTTACCCCATTGAAAGTATAAAAATGAATATAGACACATACATATAAAAATTAGTCATATAATTTCTACAAAAAAAAAAATTATGGGACTAAAAAAACCTTATATCATTACTCCCTTGCATGTTTGACTCTCTTTCATTCTCCTTTCTTATTTTTCTCTTCTTCTTTTTTTGTCTTTCCTCTTTCCATCTTACATTTAGTTTTACTTGTCCCATCATTATCTCCTCTTACTTATCCTAATGGTGACCCTTTGTTAGGTTGGGCTTTGTATATCTGAGCATACTACTTTTACCCCCTTTAAAGTTTATAAATGAATATACACATACATACAAAAAATAATTATATAATTTCTATTAAACAAAATAGTGGGAGTAAGAAAGCTTTATATTATTCTTCCCTTACGTGTCTGATTTGCTTTCCTTCCCCTTTCTCATTTTCTTATTTTTTTTTCTCTTCCAATCTTACATTTACTTTTCTTTATCCCCTCCTTATCTCTTCTTACTTGCTTCCTAACGGTGACATTTTGATAGGTTGGGTCTTGTATATCTGAACCTTATATTTTTATTCCCTCAAAATATATAAATTAATACAGACACATGCATACAAAAATTAGTTATATAATTTCTACTAAACAAAATGCTGGAAGTAAGAAAATCTTATGTTATCCCAAAAGAAAACCTTATTTTATTTATCCCTTATGTGTCTAACTTCCTTTCCTTCACTTTCTCTTTTTTCTCTCTTTTTTTTTTCTCTTTCATTTTTCCATCTTATATTTACTTTTCCTTGTCTCATCCTTATCTCTTCTTACTTTCCTCCTAAAGGTGGCCATTTGATGAGCTAAGCCTTGTATATTTGAGTTTTCTATTTTTAACTTTTTAAAGTATATAAATAAATACAGACACATACAAACAAAAATTAGTTATATAGTTTATACCAACTAAAATACTGGAAGTAAGAAAGCCTTATGTCATTCCTCTCTTATGTGTCTGACTTGCTTTCCTTCTAATTTTTCATTTTTCTATTTTTTTTTCACTCTTTCATCTTCCCATCTTACATTAGTTTTTCTGTGTCTCCTCCTTGTCTCTTCTTACTTGCCTCCTAATGGTAGTAGCCCTTTGATGGGTTGGGGCTTCTATAGCTGAACATACTATTTATACATTTTCAAAGTATATAAATGAATATAGACACATATACACAAAAGTTAGTTAAATAATTTCTATCAAATAAAATGCTGGAAGTAAAAAAAACCTTATATCATTCC
Organism: Carya cathayensis; assembly: GCA_011037825.1. Lineage (NCBI taxonomy): Eukaryota > Viridiplantae > Streptophyta > Magnoliopsida > Fagales > Juglandaceae > Carya > Carya cathayensis. The sequence goes on from QGSO01000552.1 coordinate 86,600, forward strand.
TCCCTTACATGTCAAACTTGTTTTAATTCCCATTTTTAATTTTTTTCCTCTCTTTCCTTTTTCCATCTTACATTTACTTTTCCATGTCCCCTCATTGTCTTTTCTTACTTGCTCCTAATGGTGGCCCTTTGTTGGATTAGTCATTGTCTATTTGAATCTACTATTTTTACTCCTTTGAAAGTATATAAATGAATACAGACACATACATACAAAAAGTAGTAATATAATTACTACCAAACAAAATGCTTGGAGTAAGAAAACTTTATGTCATTCCTCCCTCACGTATCTGACTTGCTTTTTTTTTCCCTTTTTTATTTTTCTCTTTTTATTTTTGTCTCTTTCCTATTTTCATCTTATACTTGGCTTTTATTGTCCCCTCCTTATCCTTTCTAACATGCCTCCTAATGGTGGCCCTTTGATAGGTTATGCCTTGTATATTAAAGCATACTATTTTTTACACCCTTCAAAGTATATAAATGAATACAGACATATATATACAAAAATTACTCATATAATTTCCACCAAACAAAATGTTTGGAGTATGAAAACTTTATGTCATTCATCCCTTAAGTGTCTAACTTGCTTTCTTTCCATTTTCTCATTTTTTCAGTTTTTTTCCTATATTTCCTCTTTCCATCTTATATTTACATTTCCTTGTCCCCACCATATCGCTTCTTATTTATCTTCTAATTGTGGCCCTTTGATGGATTGGGTCTTTTATATCTGAGCTTACCATTTTTTTCTCCTTCAAAGTATATAAATGAATATATTATATATATATATACAACAATTAGTCATATAATTTCTACCAAATAAAATGTTGGGAGTAGAAAAACCTTATATCATTCCTTTCTTGTGTGTGTGATTTTGTCACAACCCCACCCTATCAAGAGCCAGACCATGATCACGTACCTGCTCTTTTTCCTATTATAACTATAAATTTTATTATAAATAAATGCCCATATTATTATTAGTATTATTTTTTTTATAATGTGTGACGGGTTCGAACGCATCACGCATGAACTCTAGATTTCTAACTAAAAGAAACACCTAATAAACATACATTTACATTCATTTATAAATGACTCTCAGAGTCCGTCATCCATTCATTTAACGTAACTACTTTAAACAAAAAGGGACTCAGTCCCTACAGTCCTTACAAAAGAAAACTAACTTAAAGCAGGAGGGGTTTCTATCACCCCACCGTAATATATACATTATACTCGAAGGTATCTTGTCCAAAAGTTCACTCAAAAAAACATCCCCATGTATGAGGTCCATTTTCAAAACAAAAGAGATATATGCCATCACCAAAAAGAAAAGAAACCAAACTACCCAAGGACTACTAAACATCGGCCCCTCCCTCCTCAGCAGATTCGTCTGTACCTGGACGTTTAAAAACATAAACACAAAGTGAATCTAATACTCAGTAAGTAGCACACCATGTTGTAAACTTAATAACATCTAGCATTTATTTTGAAAAAATGCATCCATAAACCATTACTAACTCTAACAATACTTCCATGCATAAACAGGTTAAAAGTCTAATCATGCTTTCATGCATACGCTCTCTTCATAATTTCATGTATACACTTACTTCTTACTACCATGCATATACTTACTTCATACTTTCATGCATAATCTTTATTTTTTATTTTCAGACATACTTATATATCATACCTTCACGCATACACTTAATTTAATCTTTCCCTTTCTTTTGGTCAGCACACTATTACGCCCCGTGTGTTGGGGTTAGCGGTTCTTTTGGGACCTGGATTCCGCCCGTGGCCATAGGTTAGGAACCCCTTTCTGTCAGGGAGCAGCACTGGGTGCACTACCAATACTACTTACCCGGCATTGCAATCTGCCCATTTCTTTGGTACCCTTTTCCTTCATATAGCCATTACATATTTTCCTACATTAACCTTCATTCCATTCTTTTCTTTCTTTAAAATCAATCATTTTCAGTATCTTTCTTAGTCAATGCATATGCATTTATTTTGAAAATTAGCATTTCATGTCATGCTTACATATAAATAGAACCTTAGTTATTTCAAAGAGCATGTATGAAAATTCCATGATTTAGAATCTACGTGCATGCATTACCATATACACATACAAATAATTATAATTGATAGGGTGCTTAACAGAGGCTACCAAGAAAGGCTTGTACATAATATAAGTTTCTTTATTCTTCAATTTAGAAGAACGTTTGGAAAGAGATAGAGATATATTCTTCCACAAGAGAACTTGGCGTGGGCGCATGGTCATAGCTACTTACCTTGATCCGCTGAAATCCCTTTAACTTCAATGAAATCCTAATCCAATAAATAACAAGTGTGATAATATTCATCCAACATCCTTTAAACCTCTACTTAACGATAAACTAAAATATTATAAACCTAATGTCGTTTTCTACCCTTAACGTTACTTCAAATGACTACCCTCTCGACAAATCCTTACAAGAGTAATATAAGAAGATAATTAACCTAGTTAACACATATTATTTAGTAAGGCATAACATAGGAAATAACTAAAATAATCCTTTAAGTAATTCAAATCCTTAAGCTCAAGTCTATAATCAAATCATTTAACACCCCCTTTTAAACAAGTTTATAAAATTACATATAGCCAAAATAATCTTAATACATCTAGCCTCCAAAAGAAGAAAACACAACATTAAAACAGCCTCATCTATGCATTAAATCACTTAAACAAAGTATATATATATGTATATAAAAACAGAACATTAAAACAGCCCCATATATATTAAATCACTTAAAACAGAACATGTATATATACATATACAAAACAGAACACTATAACAGCCCCATATATATTTAATGACTTAAAACAGAACATGTATATATACATATACAAAATAGAACACTATAACAGCCTCATATATATTTAATGACTTAAAACAGAACATATATATATATATATATATATACAAAACAGAACACTAAAACAGCCTTTCATATATATTTAATGACTTAAAACAGAACATGTTGCCCAGATGACTAACACAAGAGGGGGGGTGAATTGAGTTGTATTTAAAAAAATAACAATTATAAATCAAATATACAATATAAAATATAAACAAAATATGAAATAACAATAAATATAAAGAGTAAGGGTAACAGAGAAGCAAACTCAGTATGTTAACGAGGTTCGGCCCCACTGCCTACGTCCTCGCCTCAAGCTACCCCTTGAGGATCCCCGAATNTACAAAAATTATAATTGATAGGGTGCTTAACAGGGGCTACCAAGAAAGGCTTGTACATAATATAAGTTTCTTTATTCTTCAATTTAGAAGAACGTTTGGAAAGAGATAGAGATATATTCTTCCACAAGAGAACTTGGCGTGGGCGCATGGTCATAGCTACTTACCTTGATCCGCTGAAATCCCTTTAACTTCAATGAAATCCTAATCCAATAAATAACAAGTGTGATAATATCATCCAACATCCTTTAAACCTCTACTTAACGATAAACTAAAATATTATAAACCTAATGTCGTTTTCTACCCTTAACGTTACTTCAAATGACTACCCTCTCGACAAATCCTTACAAGAGTAATATAAGAAGATAATTAACCTAGTTAACACATATTATTTAGTAAGGCATAACATAGGAAATAACTAAAATAATCCTTTAAGTAATTCAAATCCTTAAGCTCAAGTCTATAATCAAATCATTTAACACCCCCTTTTAAACAAGTTTATAAAATTACATATAGCCAAAATAATCTTAATACATCTAGCCTCCAAAAGAAGAAAACACAACATTAAAACAGCCCCATCTATGCATTAAATCACTTAAACAAAGTATATATATATGTATATAAAAACAGAACATTAAAACAGCCCCATATATATTAAATCACTTAAAACAGAACATGTATATATACATATACAAAACAGAACACTATAACAGCCCCATATATATTTAATGACTTAAAACAGAACATGTATATATACATATACAAAATAGAACACTATAACAGCCTCATATATATTTAATGACTTAAAACAGAACATATATATATATACAAAACAGAACACTAAAACAGCCTTTCATATATAATTTAATGACTTAAAACAGAACATATATATATATACAAAACAGAACACTAAAACAGCCTTTCATATATATATGATGGTTTATGTATTTTAAAATCCATATATCACCTACACTAATAAATGAGTTAGGAACCTCTTACCCCAAATTTCTTCGCATCTTGAAAGATTAAAACACTTAAAAATTTCCAACTATAAGAAACCTCAAAGTGGTAAGGAAAAAGATGTAGAACACGGTTTGAGAAAGATAATTTTCTTCCTTTCTTTTGGGAGCTCACACGGTTTATATGATGAGAATGAACCTTGGCTTTTTCTCTTGAGTTAGAAGATGAAGGAAGAAGGAAAGAAATTGATAGTTGACATTGGCTTGAAGAAGTGAAAGGAATTTACAAAACTTTTGGCCTTTAACCGACGGAAACTCATTAGGAAATAAAGTTGGTCCAAGTTTATCCTTATTAAGTAGATGTTGGATGTCCTAGATCAAGCTTAAGAAGATAATTCTTATACCTACCTCCATCCAATGGTATAGATTTAGTGGGCCAATCCATAATTAATTCAAAGTAAAGGACTTAAAAGAAAATCTATTAAGGGTATAAAAAAAATGCTCTTAACTCATTTTAATAATTCACATAAAATAAAACACATCCATCTTAAAATAAAATAAAATGAATTAATAAAATAATAAAAATCTTTACATGAAAATATTTATCTTAAGGATTAAAATAAAATGACGTAAAGACTCACGTAGTAAGACTCGGGTATTACAGATTTGCTTTCATTTTATTTTCTCATTTTTCTTCTTTTTACCCCTCTTTCATCTTCTCATCATATATTTACTTTTCTTTATCACCTCTTTGTCTCTTCTTACTTGCCTCCTAAAAGTGGCCCTTTGATGGGCTGGGCTTTGTATAAATGTGCATATTATTTTTACTCTTTCAAAATTTATAAATTAATACAGACACATACATACAAAAGGTAGTCATATAAATCCTACCAAACATAATGTTGGGAGTAAAAGAACCTTATGTCATTTCTCATTTACGTCTCTAACTTACTTTCCTTTTCTTTTCTCATTTTTCTCTTTTTTTTTTTCCACTCTTTTATTTTCTCATCTTACATTTACTTTTCATTATCTCGTCCTTGTCTCTTCTTACTTTCCTCCTAATGGTAGCCCTTTGATAGCTTGTACCTTGTATATTTGAGCCTACTATTTTTATCCTTCCACAATATATAAATGAATACAGATAAATACATTCAAAAATTAGTTATATAATTTCTACCAAACAAAATACTAGAAGTAAAAAAACCTTAAGTCATTCATATCTTACATGTATAACTTGTTTCCTTTTCTTTTCTTATTTTTCTCTTTTCTTGCTATCTTTCCTCTTCCTATCGTACATTTACTTTTCATTGTCCTCTCATTATCTCTTCTTACTTGTCTCCTAATGGTAGCCCTTTAATGGAATGAGTCTTATATATCTGAGGCTACTATTTTTACCCATTTAAAGTATATAAATGAATTCAAACACATACATATAAAAATTAGTCGTATAATTTTTACCAAATAAAATGCTAGAAGTAAGAAAACCTTATTTTAATCCAAAAGAAAATTTTATGTTACTCCTCCTTTATGTGTCTAACTTGCTTTCCTTCCCGGTTCTCATTTTTCTCTTTTTTTCTCTCTTTCCTAATCCTATCATTTGCATTTCTTTGTCTCCTCCTTGTCTCTTTTTACTTGCCTCTTAGTGGTGGGTCTTTAATGAGTTGGGCCTTGTATATTTGAGCCTACGATTTTTACCTCCTGGAAAGTATGTAAATGAATATAGGCACATACATACAAAAATTAGTCATATAATTTCTACCAAACAAAATGTCAGGAGTAATAAAACCTTACATCATTCCTCTTTTGTGTGTTTAACGTACTTTCTTTCTCTTTTCTCATTTTTCACTTTTTCCTCTCTTTCATCTTCCCATCATACATTTACTTTTCTATTTCCCCTCATTGTCTCTTTTTATTTGTCTCCTAATGATGGCCCTTTGATGAGTTGAGTCTTATATCTGAGTTTACTATTTTTTACCCCCTTCAAAGTATATAAATGAATACATATATAGGCTACCATTAGGAGGTAAATAAGAAAAGACAAGGATAGAACAATGAGAAGTAAATATAAGATTGGAAAGTGAAAGAGAGGAAAAAAAAGAAAAAAATAAGAAAGAAAAAGGAAAGCGAGTTAGACATATAAGGGAGGAATGACTTAAGGTTTTCTTACTTCTAGCATTTTCTTTGGTAGAAATTATATGACTAATTTTTGAATGTATGTGTCTATATTCATTTACATATTTAGAAAGAATAAAAATAGTAGACTCAAATATGCAAGACTCAGCCCATCAAAAGACTACTATTAGGAGGAAAGAAAGAAGAGACTAGGACAAGACAAGAAAAAATAAATGTAAGTTGGAAAAATGAAAGAGGAAAAAAAGAGAAAATTTAGAAAGAAAAAGGAAATCAAGTCAGACACGTAAGTGACTCACTCAAAAATGAGTAGCACTAATGCTATCCCAAGTGCAGGAGGATGTCGTGTAATAATTAGGAATAAATTCTTAAATCGTCTCCTCAGGGAAAGTTACTTAAAATTAAACTCGTTGAAAAAATGTGAAAAAAAACTTCACAAAGAAAAAGAAACAAATAGATGGTATGTGTAATGAATGGAGGAGGTTACTAGTCATGGACTAGATTCATATTTTTAGATTTTTTATTGATTGGATTGTAATTGACTAATGAATTAAACTCAGAAATTAATAAAGCGAAATTAAGAATTAACTGGATTAGAAAGTAATTAACAAAACATGCATTGAAAGTTGAAAAGCCCAAAATCAATTATATCCAAATCACACTTTCTCAAATTAAATCATAACAATTGTAATTACTATTGAATTGAAAACTTAATGAAACAATAAGAATAAATGACATGAACTAAATGAAAAACAGAAAAATCGTTCAAACTTCTAAACCAAAAGTCTCCAAATTAATACATAAACTTAAGACTGAATTGAAATAGCAATAGGGAAAGAAATTATCAAGCCAATTGCATGGAAATGAAGATTTGAGCTGGTGAAGGAGGATGAGCTGTTGTAGCAATTGGATTCCTCAAAGAATTCTTCAATATGCTGCAAGTTGATTGAATGATCGCTTGTCTGAAATCTCTTCTCCGAATCTGAAATGAAAATTAGTGAAAACAAAAATGAATTCTAAAAAGTTTCTCAAAACAGAATTTTTCATACTCCAAGCCTTGTGGTGATGATGACAAAATAAACCTTGCTTTGCCTTGAGCTTACACGGCCATGGGGGTAGGATTTGGGTTGATGAAGTTTTTGTTGTTTTTGTGATGGAAGGGATGACTATGGGTATCCTAAGTGTGTGAATCCGTGTAGTGTATGTGAGCACAAGGAGATAAGGTTAGTATTCTTCCCTTGTGTTGGCCGAATGGTGGTTGAACTAGAGATGGAATTGAATGAATGATTTGGATTGGAAAATGGTCTTGAATGTTGGCTGAAAAATGTTTTAGCTATCTATGGAATGAATGAAGAATTGCTTGGATTGAATGCCCCCTTTTGGTGTTGGCCGAATAGGTTGAGTTCCCCAAGAGAAATGTGGAATGCAATCGAAAATGACTTGAATTGCAAACAAAAATGAATGCATGTGGTCGGCTCCCTTCTTTCTTTTTCATCCATGTGGTGTTATTCCTTTTGGCATTAAAAAATCTGCACTAAGTGAAAAGATGGAATCAAAATTCGGTGGACTTGATTAAGGCTTCACATGGGTAGTGGGTGGAAGGATTCTTGGTGTTGGTTGGCTAGCTTTTCCTATCTTGATCCGTGTGGTGTTCTTTTGGCATCTAAAAAAATCTGCACTAAGTGAATGATGGGAGCAAATTTCGGTGGATGATCAAATGTGTGGGGCTGGATGTTTGTCAGTGATTTCCGAAAATGGTGAAGGGAAAAGCAAGGGTGAGGCTTGGTCTTGGTTGTGTGATTGCCGTGCATGTTAATAAGAAGTGTAGTTGAGTGGAGGTGAGTGGAAATTGAGTGGAAGTTCCATGTGAGTGATGATTGGTTGTTAAAGGAAAGAAAACAAATGTGTGGGGCTGGATGTTGTTTAGTGAGTGCCGTGTATGGTGAAGAGAAGTGTAGGTGAGTGGAAATTGAGTGGAAGGAAGGCCATGTTAGTGAATGAATCTTTAAAGGAAAAAGCAAGAGTGTGGGGCTGGATGTTTGTGAGTGTTTGCCGTGCATGGTGAAGAGAAGTGTAGGTGAGTCTTGGTGAGGTGATTGCCGAATGGATTAGAGAAAAGCAAGATGAGTGGAGTTTTGTGGAAAGTGAGTGGAAGGTGAGTGGAAAGTGAGTGGAAGGAGCTGAATGTGTTAAATGCAAATGCAAATGAAGGGCTGGTTTTTTTTTGTTTAGTGATTGCCGAAGTTATGAAGGGAAAAACAAAAGTGAGGCTTGGTCTTGGTTGAGGTGATTTCCGTGTGTGTTAAATGAGAAGGCAAAAGAGTGGGGTTTTGGTCTTGCAGGTGAATGCCGAAATTATGTGGAGTGATTGATGTGAAAACTCAAGACAAAGTATGAACAACGCATGAACATAATGAACCATGGAATGTATGAAAAAAAATGGAGATGGAGATTAAAGAAAAAAAATCACTCAACACAAATTAACACAAATGAAAGTTTAGATTGAGCAACTTCCTTTCACGGATGGTAAAAAGTGCTTCTATCTTTTGAGGTTCATGGATTGAACCCAAAAGATGGAAAGTTAGCTCAAGAAACTTTATGAACATGAAGAACAATGGTACAAACGCAAATGATAATGGAAAAACAAGAAAGATTATGTACCAGAATGCACCGTAATCAATAGTTGGTAGAATTCAAGCAGAAATTCATGCTTTTAATTAATTAAAATCACAACTTTGATTTATTCATTTTTCCATTTAAAACCAATGATAAAGTAATGAAAGAATTAAGATATATTGGTTCTAAAGGCATTAAGAATGCAATAATTCAGTTCAATTAGTAAGGGATGAATGACATAAGGTTTTCTTACTCCCAATATTTTGTTTAGTAGAAATTATATGACTACCTTTTCTATGTATGTGTCTCTATTCATTTATAAATTTTGAATGGGGTAGTAAAAATAGTAGGCCCTTGAAAGTATATATATGAATATAGACACATACATGCAAAAATTAGTCATATAATTTATACCAAACAAAATGTTGAGAGTAAAAAAACATTATGTCATTCCTCCAATACGTGTCTGACTTATTTTCATTCTTCTTTCTCTTTTTCTCTTTTTTTCCTCTATTTCCTCTTCCCAACTTACATTTGATTTTCCTTATTCCCTTATTGTCTCTTTTTACTTGCCTCATAATGGTGTCTTTTTTATAGGCTAGGTCTTGTATATCTGAGCCTATTATTTTTATCTCTTTAAACTTTAAAGTATATAAATGAATACACACATATATACAAAAATTAGTCATATAATTTCTACAAAACAAAATGCTAGACGTAGGAAAACCTTATGTTATTCTAAAAGAATACCTTATACTATTCTAAAAGAAAACCTTATGTTATTTTTTCCTTACGTATCTAACTTGCTTTCCTTCCACTTTCTCATTTTTCTCATTTTTTCCATCTCTTTCCTTTTCACATCATTTACTTTTCCATATCCCCTCCTTGTCTCTTCTTATTTATCTCCTAAGGTTGACCCTTTGATAGGTAGAGCATTACAAATCTAAGCCTACTATTTTGACCACCTTGAGAGTATATAAGTGAATATAGACACTTACGCACAAAAATTAGTCATATAATTTCTTCTAAACAAAATGTAGGGAGTAAGAAAACCTTATATCATTCCTCCATTACTTGTCTAACTTACTTTATTTCTCATTTCGCATTTTTCTCTTTTTTTCTTCACTTTCATCTTCACATCTTACATTTACTTTTCCTTATCCTCTCATTATCTCTTCCTACTTGTTTGTTAATGATGGCCCTTTGATGGACTGGGTCTATATATCTGAGCCTACTATTTTTATCCCTTCAAAGTATATAAATGAATACAGACATATACATTCAAAAATTAGTCATATAATTTCTATCAAACAAAAGGTTAGAAGTAAGAAAACCTTATTTATTCCAAAAGAAAATTTTATGTTATTCCTCCATTACATGTCTGACTTGCTTTCTTTCCCCTTTCTCATTTTTCTTTTTTTCTTCTCTTTCATCTTCCCATCATTTACTTTTCTTTGTCCCCTCCTTATATCTTTTTACTTGCCTCTTAAAGGTGCCCTTTAATGGGCTGGGCCTTATATATCTGAGCATACTATTTTTACCTCATTGAATGTATATAAATGAATACGGTCACATATTTACAAAAATTAGTGATATAATTTCTATCAAACAAAATGCTAGGAGGAAGAAAACCTTATGTCATTCATCTCTTGCATGTCTGACTTATTTTCCTTCTTCATTCTCATTTTACTCTTGTTTTTATCTCTTTCCTCTTCTCATCTTACATTTACTTTTCCTTGTCCCCCATTGTCTTTTCTGACTTATCTCCTAATGTTGACCATTTGATAAGCTGGACTTTGCATATCTAATCCTACTATTTTTACCTCATTTAAAGTTTATAAATGAATACAGACACATACATGCAAAAAGCAATCATATAATTTCTACTAAACAAAATATTGAGATTAAGAAAACCTTATGCCATTCCTCCCTTACGTGTCTACTTACTTTCTTTTTCCTATATCAATTGTCCTTTTTTTTTCCTTTCTTTTTTCCAACTTATATTTACTTTTTCTTATCTCGTCCTTGTTTGTTTTTACTTTCCTCCTAATAGTGGTCATTTGATGGGATGAGCCTTGCATATTTGAGCCAACTATTTATATTATTTCTAAGTATATAAATGAATACAAACACATATTCAAAAATTAGTTATATAGTTTATACCAAACAAAATACTGGAAATAAAAAAATCTTAAGTCATTCCTCCCTTGCATGTTTAACACACTTTCTTTTTCCTTCCTCATTTTTTTTCTTATTTCCCTCTCTTTCGTTTTCCAATATTAAATTTACTTTTCTTTACCCCATCATTTTCAATGGTGGCCCTTTGATGGGCAAAGCCTTGTAAATATGAGTTTACTGTTTTTTAACCCCTTGAAAGTATATATAAGAATATAGACACGTACATACAAAATTTAGTCATATCATTTATACCAAACAAAATGCTGGGAATAAGAAAACCTTATGTCATCCCTCCATTACATGTCTGACTTGTTTTCCTTCCCATTTCTCTTTTTCTCTTTTTTTCCTCTATTTCCTCTTCCCAACTTACATTTACTTTTCTTTATCCGCTCCTTATCTCTTTTTACTTGTCTCATAATGGTGCCTTTTTTATAGGCTGGGTCTTATATATCTGAGCCTATTATTTTTATCCATTTAAATTATATAAATTAATACATATACATACATACAAAAATTAGTCATATAATTTCTACTAAATAAAATGTTGAGATAAGAAAAACTTATGTTATTCCAAAAGAAAACCTTATATTATTCCAAAAGAAAACCATATATTATTCTTCACTTACGTGTTTGACTTGCTTTTCTTCCATTTTCTCATTTTTCTCTTTTTTCATCTCTTTCCTCTTCACATCATTTGCTTTTCCTTGACTTCTCCTTATCTCTTTTTACGTGCCTCTTAATGGTGTCCCTTTGATGGGTTGGGTCTTGTATATCTGAACCTACTATTTTTAACCCCTTGAAACTATATAAATTAATACAAACACATACATATAAAAATTAATCATATAATTTCTACCAAATAAAATGTTAAGAGTAAGAAAACCTTATGTAATTCCTTCCTTGCGTGTCTGACTGGCTTTCCTTCTTCTTTCTCATTTTTTTCTTTTTTTCCTCTCTTTCGTCTTTCCATCTTATATTTACTTTTCCTTATCCCCTCATTGTCTATTCTTACTTGTCTTCTAATGGAAGCCCTTTGATGGGTTAAGCCTTTTATATCTAAGCCTACTATTTTTTACTTTCCTTCAAAATATATAAATGAATACATATATATATATACAAAAATTAGAAATATAATTTCTATCAAATAAAATGCTAGGAGTAGGAAAACTTTATGTCATTTATCTCTTGCGTGTCTAACTTGCTTTCCTTTTACTTTTTCATTTTTCTGTATTTTATCTCTCTTTCCTCATCCTATCGTACATTTATTTTTCTTTGTCCCCTATTTATCTTTTCTTACTTATCTCCTAATGGTGGCCCTTTCATGGGTTAGTCTTAATATATTTGTGATTACTATTTTTACCTCTTTCAAAATTTATAAATGAATACAGGCACATACATGCAAAGAGTAGTCATATAATTTCTACTAAACAAAATGTTGTGAGTAATAAAACTTTATGTCATTCCTCCCTTACGTATCTAACTTGCTTTTCTTTTCCTTTCTCATTTTCTTTTCTTTCATTGCCCCATCTTACATTTACTTTTATTTTTCTCATCTTTGTCTCTTCTTCCTTTCCTCCTAATGGTAGCCATTTGATGGGTTGAGTCTTGTATATTTGAACCTATTATTTTTACCCATTCAAAATATATAAATGAATACAAAGTATACATTCAAAAATTAGTTATAAAATTTCTGCCAAACAAAATGCTGGAAGTAAGAAAACCTTACGTCATTCCTCTATTACATGTCTGACTTGTTTTCCTTCACGTTTCTCATTTTTCTCTTCTTCTTTTTTCCGCTATTTTCTCTTCCCATCTTATATTTATTTTTCTTTATTCCCTCATTATCTCTTTTTACTTATAACCTAATAGTGCCTTTTTATGGGCTCGGTCTTATATTTCTGAGTCTATTATTTTTATCCCTTCAAAGTATATAAATGAATATAGATACATACATACAAAAATTAGTCATATAATTTCTACCAAACAAATTGCTGGAAGTGAGAAAACTTTATGTTATTCCAAAAGAAAACCTTATGTTATTCTTCCATTACGTGTCTGACTTACTTTCCTTTCACTTTCTCATTTTTCTCTACTTTTTATCTCTTTTTCTTCACATCCTTTGCTTTCCATTGTTCGCTCATTGTCTATTCTTACTTGCTTCCTAATGGTGGCCATTTGATAGGCAAAGCCTTGTAAACTTAAGCTTATTATATTTACCCCCTTGAAAGTATATAAATGAATACAAACACATACATACAAAAATTAGTAATATAATTTCTACAAAAAAATGCTGAAAGTAAGAAAATCTTATATAATTCATCATTTACTTATCTAACTTTCTTTCTTTCTCCTTTCTTACTTTTCTCTTTTTTTCCTCTTTCCATCTTATATTTATTTTTCCTTGTCCCCTCATTGTCACTTTTTACTTGTCTTCTAAAAGTGACCATTTGATGGGCTAGGTCTTATATTTCTGAACCTACTATTTTTACCCTTTCAAAGTATATAAATGAATGCAGACACATACATACAAAAAATTAATCATATAATTTCTACCAAATAAAATGTTGGAAGTAAGAAAACCTTATGTTATTCTAAAAGAAAATCTTATGTTATTCATCCCTTACGCATCTGACTTGCTTTCCTTCCTCTTTCTCATTTTTCTTTTTTTTTTTCTTCTCTTTCCTCTTCCCATCATTTTCTTTTCGTCGTCCCCTCCTTGTCTCTTTTTACTTACCTCCTAATGATGGCCCTTTGATGGGCTAAATTTTATATATCTAAGCCTATTATTTTTACTCCATTGAATGTATATAAATGAATACAGACACATAATACAAAAATTAATTATATAATTTCTACTAAATAAAATGCTGGGAGTAAAAATATTTTTTGTCATTCCTCTCTTGCGTGTCTGACTTGTTTTTCTTCTTCTTTCTCATTTTTTTCTTTTTTTCATCTCTTTCATCTTCCCATCTTACATTTACTTTTCATTATTCTCTCTTTGTCTCTTCTTACTTGTCTCCTAATGGTAGCCCTTTTATGGGCTATGATTACTATTTTTACCTCTTTCAAAATTTATAAATGAATACAGACACATATATACAAAGAGTAGTCATATAATTTCTACTAAACAAAATGTTGTGAGTAAGAAAATCTTATGTCATTCCTCTGTTTCGTGTCTAACGTGTTTTCTTTTTCCTTTCTCATCTTTCTCTTTTTTTTTTCTTTTTTTCATTATCTCGTATTACATTTATTTTTCCTTATCCCGTCGTTATCTCTTCTTCCTTTCCTCCTAATGGTAGCTCTTTGATGGGATGAGCCTTGTATATTTGAGCTTATTATTTTTACCATTCAAAGTATATAAATGAATATAGACACATACATTCAAAAAAATTTTATATAATTTTTGCCAGACAAAATGCTGGAAGTAAGAAAACCTTTTGTCATTCATCCATTACATGTCTAACTTGTTTTCATTCTCCTTTCTCATTTTTCTCATTTTTTTTCCTGTTATTTCTTCTTTCCATCTTATATTTGCTTTTCATTATCCTCTCCTTGTCTCTTTTTACTTACCTCTTAATAGTGCCTTTTTGATGGGCTAGGTCTTGTATATCTAAATCTAAACCTATTATTTTTAGAGTAAATCTACACTTAAGCGGGCTCTTCTGCATACACTACACACCCGTGACATGGCCAAACCCGGTCTGATCGCCATGTCACGGTTCGTCACTTACTTCGGCTCAAAGCTCCCCCAACATGATTTCAGCACTTTTAGTTTCCTCCATTTTGTACTATACTGAAACCTGAAACGGATCGTCTCCTCTCCTCCGAAACCAACTAAAACCCTCTCCTCTCCTCTCCTTCGAAACCAACTGAAAGTTTCCTCCATTTTATACTGTACTGAAACCTGAAACCTCTCGTCTCCTCTCCTCCGAAACCCAACCGAAACTGGAACCCTCATCTCCTCCGAAACCCAACTAAAACCTCTCGTCTCCTCTCCTCCGAAACCCACATAGATCTGAAGTCAATTTCTTGTTTGACATTTCTCCGTTTAAAAGCGAACGAATGGATGAAAATGATATTAAAGTTCCAAGAGTATGACACAAACTCAATCATCTCAATTTTCGCACGAGACTTGAAGGTAAGGGGTCTGAGAGACTGGAGCATCTTAAATTGTGATCTGCCTAGCAGCAACATAGAGAGACATCTGCAGTCTCCACTTCCAGCCAAACAAATGCAAAGCCTGAACCTAAACTAAAAAAAAAGACTAATAAATCTCTGAGCTATAAACTATAAACTATAAACCATCAGCACATTGAAAAATCCATCCCATAAATCTCCATTCTAAATCCCATCTCAGATCAAATACCCAACTCCTAAAATAGGTTACCTTGCAGACACCGTAAAATACTGGGCAGACGGATAGACACAGCACTGAAGAAATGCCGCACTCAAGAAATGCTTTCAGCACTTTCACCTTCTCCGGGACCGATCTTCGCATAAGTTGGAGTGAATTTTGACTTTTGAAAGTGAAAACCCAGATTTCTCGAGACGCGGACGTGAAAGTGGAAAGTGAAATTAATGTACAGGAAAGAAACAAAAAATATATATTAACAGACGGGACAGGCCACACGGGAAAGTGAAAGTGGAAAGTGAGGCATACGAAAAGTGAAAGTGGAAAGTGAATTTACTGTACAGGAAAAAAAATTAAAAGCCACGTGGGCGGTGTGTGGTGTGGGCGGAACTCTAGGCTTAAGTGTAGCTTTACTCTTATTTTTATCCATTTAAAATATATAAATGAATATAGACACATACATACAAAAATTAGTCATATAATTTCTACTAAACAAATTTCTAGAAGTAAGAAAACATTATGTTATTCCAAAAAAAAACCTTACATTATTCTTCCCTTACGTGTCTAACTTGCTTTCCTTCCATTTTCTTATTTTTCTCTTTTTTTCATCTTTTTCCTTTTCACATCATTTGTTTTTTCTTGTCCCCTCCTTGTCTCTTCTTACTTGTCTCCTAGTGACCCATTGATGGGCAAGGCCTTGTAAATCTGAACTTACTATTTTTAAGCCCTTGAAAGTATATAAATGAATACCGACGCATACATACAAAAATTAGTCATATAATATCTACAAAAAAATGCTGAAAGTAAGAAAACCTTATGTAATTCCTCCCTTACTTGTCTGATTTGCTTTCCTTCTCCTTTCTTAGTTTTCTCTTTCTTTCATCTGTTTCCTCTTTCCATCTTATATTTACTTTTCCTTGTCCTCTCTTTGTTTCTTTTTACTTATCTCCTACGAGTGCCCTTCGATGAGCTAGTGATTGAGCTGAGTTATTGGATATTTTATACATTTAAAACCAATATATTTTATTTATTTCATTACATTATTATTGGTTTTAGATGAAAAAATAATTAAGATGCATAAATTCGAGTTATGATTTAAATTGATTAATAATATGAATTTATGCTTAATTTTATAACTTGTGATTTCATTAGACAATGTTCCTTTACATACATAATATATTTTTGATATTCTATTCTTTATTTTTATTTTATTTTATTTTATTTTTAATTCTTATTTTTAATTTTTTTTTATATAGGCTAATAAATGAAAATGGGACTTTGACCTTAAATGAATTTATTCAAATGAGACTTTGACCAACATGGAGACTTTGCCCTGGAGTGGGACTTCAAGTGTTACACGGCACTTTTCTTTTATTTTGAAAAAGTTGGACCTAGGGACATACGGAACACATTCTTCTATCTCATAGGGAATTTTGAACAGGCGGCGGCAATAATTCTTTTCTTTGGGAGCATTTCAGCCGCGCACTTAATTCCCTTAGATATTCACCCAGCGCCGCAAATACCAATTGATTCTCTCAAGCATTAATTCATGTCGCAGCACATATATTTTTTGGGAGATGTATACAGAGCCGTTGAAGAATCTTGAAGGGTCCACTGCCATTGGCCAGCCTCCTCCACTGTTTTTTATCTTCATTTCCATTCATTTGGCTTGCTCTTTTCATTCCCTACTTTTTATTTAATTTCAGTTTAAAATTTATGGAATATTTTTTAGATTTTTGGCTTAGAAGTTTGGGAAATTTATTTGCTGTTTATTTACTTCGTGTTATTTATTTTTCTCGCTTCTTTAAGCTTTCATTTAACAGTGATTACAATTGCTATAGATTAATTTTGAGAATTTGTGATTTGAATACAAGTATGAACTCTAGAATCTTGATTTTGGGGTTTTTCAATTTTCAGTTCGTATTTTGTCAATTACTTTCTAATTTAGTTTAATTCTTAGCTTAGTTTTACTAATCTCTTAGTTCTATTGCATATTAGATTGATTAAAGTTTAATTATGACTTAAATAATTTCAATTTTATTGTTTATTTTTCAGATTAATTAAGATTATTCAGTTTAGTTGATTTTTTTATTGTTAATTTCACTTTATTAGTCTTTTACATTTCATTTCGACACTCAAAAATCTAAAAGTATGAACCTAGTCTATGACTAGTGCCCTTTTTATTTCCGTTGCACCATTCTATTCATTATACATATCATCACTTTTATTTGTGAAACTTTTCACCATCTTATACGAGTTTAGATTTAAACAACTTTTCCCAAGGAGACGATCTAAGAATTTTATTTCTAATTATTACACAACATCCTCCTGCACTTGGGATAGCCTTTGTGCTACTCTTTTTTGAGTGAGTCAGTTGGGTCTTGTATTTCTGAGCCTACTATTTTTACCCATTCATAGTATATAAATGATTATAGGCACATACATATAAAATTTAATCATATAATTTCTACCAAACAAAATGCTGGAAGTAAGAAAAGTTTGTGTTGTTCCAAAAGAAAACCTTATATTATTTCTCTTACGTGTCTGATTTGCTTTCCTTCCCATTTTTCATTTTTTCTATTTTTTTCCCCTTTCATCTTCCCATCATTTTCTTATTATTGTCCCCTCTTTATCTCTTTTTACTTGTCTCCTAATGATGGCCCTTTGATGGGCTGGGTTTTTTTTATATCTGAGCCTACTAATTTTACTCCATTGAAAGTATATAAATGAATACACACATAATATAAAAATTAATCGTATAATTTCTACTAAACAAAATGCTGGAGAAAACCTTATGTCATCCTCCCTTGCGTGTCTGACTTGTTTTCTTTCTCTTTTCTCAATTTTCTCTTTTTGCCTCTCTTTTCTCTTTTCATCTTACATTTACTTTTTCTTATCCCCTTATTATCTTTTCTTACTTGTCTCCTAATGATGACTCTTTAATAGACTAGGCCTTGTATATTTAAACTTACTATATTTACCCTCTTCAAAGTTTATTAATGAATACAAACACTTGCATATGAAAAATATTCATATAATATCTACTAAACAAAATATTTGGAGTAAGAAAACCTTATGTCATTTCTCCTTTACGTACTTGCTTTCTTTTTTCTTTCTCAATTTTCTCTTTTTTTTCCTCTATTTCTTTTTCTTTGTCTCTTCTTACTCTCTTTCTAATAGTAGTCATTTGATAGGATGAGCCTTGTATATTTGAGTCTACTATTTTTTCTCTTTCAAAATATATAAATGAATACAGACACATACATACAAAAATTAGTTATATAATTTCTACTAAATAAAATGCTGGAAGTTAAAAAAATCTTATGTCATTCCTCCCTTACGTGTCTGACTTACTTTTCTTCTATTTTCTCATTTTTCTCTTTTTTTTTTCTTTATTTCCTCTTCCAATTTTACATTTGCTTTTCCTTATCCCCTTCTTGTCTCTTCTTACTTGCCTCCTAATAGTGGCCTTTTGTTGGGCTGTGTCTTGTATATTTGAACCTACTATTTTTACCCCTTCAAAGTATATAAATGAATACAAACACATACATACCAAAATTAGTTATATAATTTCTACCAAACAAAATATTGGAGGTAAGAAAACTTTATGTTATTCCAAAAGAAAACCTTATGTTATTCATCCCTTACATGTTTGACTTGCTTTCCTTCTCATTTCTCATTTTTCTTTTTTTTCCTCTCTTTCCTCTTCACATCATTTATTTTTCCTTGTTCTCTCTTTATCTCTTCTTACTTGCCTCATAATGGTAGCCCTTTGATGGGTTGAGCCTTGTATAGCTGAGCATACTATTTATCTCTTGAAAGTATATAAATAAATACAAACGCATACATACAAAAGTTAGTTATATAATTTCTACCAAACAAAATTCTAGAAGTAAAAAAACTTATATATTATTCCCCCCTTACGTATTTGACTTTCTTTTCTTCTCATTTCTTATTTTTCCATATTTCCACTTTCTATCTTACATTTGTTTTTCCTTGTCCCCTCATTGTCTCTTCTTACTTGCCTCCTATTGGTCGCCCTTTGATGGACTGGGTCTGTTATATCTAGATCCTACTATTTTTACCCCTTTCAAAATATATAAATGAATACAAATACATACATACAAAAATTAATTATACAATTTCTACCAAACAAAATGTTAGGAGTAAGAAAATCATATGTTTGAAAAGAAATGAAAATCATTGTAAAATATTGAGTTATTGGAAGGTTCTGTTAAAAAGGATATTAACAACATAACATGTTCGCTATAAAAAAGAATTTAAGATATACCTCTAGCATCATACTTCACTGTAGGCATGTTGGCTTGGCAGTTGCATCACTTATTAGTTTCCTAACCCACTTTCATGGAACTAAATTCCAAGACAACTAGCTTTCATCAGATTTGCTGCTCCTGATCAGGGTGAGCTATAAATGTTGCATCTCTCTTTGAATTCTACGTTATAATTGGAGTAGTAAATTACAAGGGATCCAAAGTCCACATTCCCTTAAGTTTTTCACTTTAGAGAATATTTTTGTTAGATCAAGGGGAGAGAGAGATGGATGATGATGCCTCTGTTTAAGAGTCGTTGTAACTAATGTAAGAATATTACAAGTCAAGCTACAAAACTTGCAATCAACTTGTATAACAAATAAATTCTATTTTTAAATTTTATAAATGTTTCATCTTATATGTCCTTTTTGTTATTGGGAATACGTAATATTAATATTAATATTTTACTGCTTAATATCTCAAACTATTAAACTTTTTTTTTAATAAATAATTTTATTTTTTGAAAATATCAATTTTTCTTATATATTATTAGTTTGAATATTGATAATAAAATATTTTATCATTAATCCAATTGTAATTGTAAATAATTTATATTATTATCCTTGTATTATATATGAAATTATATTTATTAGATTAGAAAATAAATATATGAATTAGCTCAGCCCATTTATATGAAATTAAACAGATTAACAAGTTGCAGCGGGTTATATAGGCTAACGGGTAAAATTGATCGTGTTCAAGTTAACCTAATAGAAGTTAGTTACTAAATAGTTTTGCAGGTCGTGTCGTGTCACCCGTTATTTATATGGATTATGTTAAAATTTTAAGATCTAATCCGGGTCATATTCAGATTGACCTATATAGTCCAATATTCATGATTTTACATGACCCTCGAACACGAATTGTCACCCCTATCCAAATTAATTAGATGAACAATACATAGTCAAGGAGTTTATAATAGCATATGCATATTCCAAAATCATATTGAAAAAAAAAAAAAAACCCCCTTTCTTTCGAATGGTTGAACCCTTCCCCGCCTTAAAATAGTCTCCTCCGAAGAATCACCATGAGGAGCTATACATCCTTACCCCTCCCTCTCCTTTGTAGTCTCCACCTCCTATAGCAATCTTCCTCCGCAGCAAGCAAAACAACACTTTCTATAACATTATAGATCGTTGTATGTCCTTCACAACATTCTCCTTGAATATCTGGTCAACCAAGAAAAATGGGCTCCACTTCTCAAGTTTTTCTCTTTATTTTCCTATTTATTGTACTATTTTGACATTTAATAGGGTTATTGTTAAGTCTCCACATCCTCTCGTTGATGGTATCATGTGCAACAGTATAAATTTGTCAGATAATTCGTTTTTTGACAAATCTTTTTCAACTCACAAGACACAATTAACCCTTTTCAAAATATAAGGCTTGAGCTGAAACAATTGATGAAATTTGCTGCAAATCATGTGCTAAACCATCGTATCAGCATTGATGGTATGTTCATGACTAATATTAAAAGCAATGATCTCTAGTGGATTTTAACTCAGTTGAGAAGATAGGTCTTGAAATCAACTCACCTTGGATACATAAATTCAGGCTTTGTTGGGCAAAAGAAATACTGATGAAATAATCTCTTTTAAGACCATTTCAAGCTCAATTTTAGCACCTGTTTTAAGGGGAATTAAGTCATTAAGTGATCTGCATCATCAAAGACCCACTCTTTTCTACCACTTGCAGTCTTGGTACCTGCATCTCCAATAAAGCCTGAAAGTCACCGCACATCAGTTGAGAAAAAACGAATTTCATAGACTACACGATGAACTGTACATATGAGGAAAGTTCTCGCTGCTACTGAGGAAAAGGGGGGGTGTAAAAGATCAACGTACACCAAAAATCAAGACCATAACCAACACCGGGGCACATAAATTAGGGGTGAAGTTTCTCAAAATAAAATAAACAAGCAGCTCAACGCTAATGTCATCGAACCCCCAGACTGGACCTGCTAACTCTAAGAAAAGAACATACCAAACCAGTTTTAGCCTCTACGTTCTCCTCTGTTTCTGCAGATGGAAAACATTGACCGAATTACAAAGCATGATGATATATACGAAACATGGGATGAAAATCACAAAAGTTTTGAGATCATACATGTACAGGTTGTAAAGTAACACTGATTCAGCCCCACAAATATGCCAAATCAAACTAATCCAAAAACCTATTTTCAGATAAGTCATGCATTTGGATTTGTTCGGTGATCGTCCTTGTAACCCTTTGACAGCAGGTCGTAGTTGATTGATGCTAGCTGGGATAGATTCTGAATAACCACAAGAAATATAAAATTAAAGTAAGAGGCCGCATGACTATATTGTGTGACAAAATAGAAATATGAAAGAGGACACTAAGGCATGAAGACATATCTGGGGGCAGAGAAATAAGTTTAGACCAGAATCATCAATCATTTTCGAAGGCCAATAGCTAAAATGATATTGGATATCCTACTAAGTCATTGCCGTGTTAAACATCAAGATTCAAGATAGTACCAATTTAATATGAACCACATCCACGCAAGGCCAATTTTCTAAACATGGGAAGACACTCCTACTGAGTGAAACACTTTTAAAAGATTCCCCTCCTACTCTCCCCCATAATTTAAAAAAAGAGGGGAAAAAAAGAAGAAGCAAGGTTTCTAAGCTGCCATTCCAAAAAAGCTTTAGCATGGTAAAGGTTATTCACATTCTTGATACAATAAAAAATTTAACATTCACAATGGTAAATAATAAAGAACAAAAAAGTTGCAAAGAAACAGCTCTACTTAACCTATATACCATGCTTGTACTAGTTAGTGGAACTTCAAAAGTCAAATCAGAAATTAAAACCATAAAGATAAAAAATTACCTTGAATGAGAAATTACTGAAAGAGTAATTCACAGATGAGACAGACTCAAATTCAGCTAGACCCCCACATTCATCTCCCTGTTATTGACGTCGCCCAAAATCAAAACAACCCTGTAAGTCCATTAAGAGTATGGAAATTCTGAGCATAATTTTGTCAATTTCAAAGGGATACCAGAAAAACAATACCACTTCATCCTGGCGATGGCTCAAGCAACTACTGCTGCCACTTATGCTGTCAGCATCACTGGAATCCTCTTCACTGGCTGGATAACCATGGTCATCCGAAGGATTCCAAGTGTAGCGACTTGTGAAGTAACTGGTATCTAGCGCACTCTCTGAAGAAGGAACAAATGCAGCCTGTAAAAGAAACGAGATGGTGTTCATCTACTCTTCTTTTTTTGATGGCGGGGGAACCATCCCACAGCAGAGCCCTTAAGACCCAACCATGGAACCTAAACCCCAGGGTAGACTAGCACAGCAGCCCACTGCAATAATCTTCCACTTAATTCGCAGTTTGATCCCAAGGGGAATCAAACCTGTGACATGTGGCACATGCACACAAGTTCGCCCTTATTACTTGGGCTACCCACAGGTGGGTATTCATCTAAAAACATCTAGAAATACTTCATCTACATCTTTATGATTTTATGGATCAGGCAATCACACCTTCTGCCTGGCAAGCGTGTCCCAGTTGATATTTTTGAAGAAGACATGTTGCTTCACCTGGATCGTAAATTCCACTTCTACATTTATTAGTTCAATATCTAACATATTTTTTTTTTTTTGATAGGTTAGTTCAATATCTAACATATTATTGAACTAACCTATGATAGTTCAATATCTAACATATTATGAGAAAATGAAAAAGATTTAAAGGACAGGTATTAACAAGATCACCTCCGTTGCTCCTCTGTCTCCAAGTCTCTGATGAGGGTCCTCTGTAAGTAATCTGGAAACCTAATGTATCAGCATCTAAAAACTTACTAAATAAACATCATCAATTCAAAAGAACTACCATCTACCCTGGTAACTTCAGTACCAAGTCCAGAAATATCACCCCTATATGAAGAACTTGGCATATTCCTTAACAGTGTCGTATCCATAACACAAAATCACCATGTGTAAACGTTGTGCATTCATGGATGTTTATGGAGAGAGAGAAAAAATTGTTACTGGATTCATATATTATATTTTGATGTAAACCAAATCATAGTTAGTAAGATAATATGACAAAGAAAAAGAATCATGTAATACCATCTAGTCCAATTACTTGTAACATAGTCATACTAACTTCAAAAACTACTAGATCCTCTGAGATAAAAATCAAATATAATGACAATCAGATGCTGCTCTTACCGATCGATTAGATCTTGTGCTTCAGGACTCATTTCATCTGGTACCCGAGGCCAAGGTATATTCCGATTGAGAATATTATCAAATATGGTCTGAAAGAAAAATTTCAGAAAAGGCCAGAGTAATTAACTCAATCAAATACACTTAACAGCATATCAACATATAAACAAATAAGTAATTTGATGCTTTTAAGAAGTGGTAAGTCATGTCATGAGTCTTCCTGAAACATTAAAAAAAAAAATTGATCAGTATATGCCTATGTGACTTGATGGTATCATCAATTCCATGTTCAAAAATGTATTGTTGTTATCATCTACTTTTGAGGAGGAAAACCAGGTCTTGCAAATAAAAACCAACTTATCACACCATAACTGCTAAGTGATTTGATCAAACCAATCTTTGACATAACAAATTCTACAAGCAGCAGCGTAACACTTGCATAGTAGTAGCTTGTGATTTAATTCATTTTCATCGTATCAACTCACAAATTCGTTTTTTTTTTTTTTTTTTTTAATTTTATTTTTTATCGTTGTATCAATTGACAAATTCGATATTAAAAGCATTTTGGTAAACTCCCAAAAACTGAAGTTGAAAAACACAACTAATCATTCTTATGTTTTAAACTTATAAATTAACATCATAAACAAATCTTGCCACTAAGGCTAGCTTATGCATCCTAGACACTACTGTGACAAAAATATCACCCAATTTAATTTTTACAAAAAAATTAAACAAATAATAATAATCCGAGCCAGAGCAAATGTTATTATCAACAGCAGTGGTGAGCAGAATAAGCAAAATGCTAACCTGAGGATGTTCCGCATTGAATGGTGGAATGCCAACAATCAATTCAAATAAAATGACACCTACAGACCACCAATCTGCAGTTGCACCTGCAGGAAAAAGGTCCAATGATAGACCATTAATCGTACAGTTTAATAACTGCTATTTCTAAGGGTAGGCCTTTAATAACTGCTCAATCCAAGAAAGGTCAAATCAGCCAGGTCGATTATATTTGTGGGTTTTTGGGGAGAGAGAGACAGAGAGAAGCATGATAGTAGATTGTCTTAAGTGCAAAAGCTGTCTAGAGCCGGAGCGCAAAGCACAAGTGACACACCTGTCTAAAGTAAAAGCACACATTTTTAAAATGATGTATAACAACCAAAAATCTATAAAATACAACAAAAAGCTTTAAAAAGTAAAATGGTAATATATTTAGCCTATCAACTCAATTTATTAGAGTATTATGCAACATAAAAATCAAGTAATAAACTAATTAAATAAAATTTGAACATCACATTTTTATAATCTCTTGTGCTTTACAAAATATTCACATCTATGATGAATAAATTGAACTACATGGTGCAATCAAAACATACCAGAAAGGTCATGACCAAAAAAGTTCAAGAATTGTGGCTATTGCTTCTATGCTAATGTAAGCAATCAAATATCAATCCATCTAGAAAGCCGATTTGGACAACTGTATCGGGCACAAAGCATATACATCACTTATGACAGCCTGTGGCACCATGATACGTAAATAATCTTTAACATCATCTAGATATTTGATTACACCATTTTCTGTCTTTAACTGCTTTTTATAATTTTTTCTGAAAAAAATTACAAAAGCGCGCTTTTGTGTGAGCTTGAATCACATAAAAGCGCACTTTTTGTAAATGAGCTTTGCTTTTCATTCATGCAGTAATTCAGCCTTGGCATTTTACACTTGAGCATGCTTTTACTAATACATAGTATTGGACATTTAATCAGTATTGAGAGTTTGAAAAATTTGTAGCTTATCATTAAAAATCCACCTTGCTTCAGCTTCATTTCCTTCATGAGGACCAAAGTTAAACCTAAAGTTGAAATAAGAAAGCTGACACAAGATAGTCATAGCACCTTAAACTATGAAAAGGCTATACGTACCATGTCCTGTTCCCAAAAGTATCTCGGGTGCCAAATAATCTGGCGTGCCCACAGCAGAACGTTTTTTCCGCCTTTCTTGCTGATGCTCGGATACAGATAAGTTAGGTTCATCTTCCACTAGTAGGGATGTCCCACTAACTGCTGGAGCAGACAAGTCATCAGTGCTATTTATGAGACCAACCTTAGAAAGCCCGAAGTCTGTTAACTGCACAGATGGCACACAGGAACCTTTCTTAAGTTTTTTTTTTTTTTTTATGGATATATCTTTGATAGAAACAAAAAGCAGAACCATTAAAAAAAGGTCTGAACAAGGAGTTTCAAGGTTGCGTCAGCCAATTATATGATTAAGAAAAGGTCTACTTAAAACCAGCCAAGCAAGGGGGAAGTTTCTCTTTCTCAAAACTAAATTTTCTATTCTCGGGTAAAATTTGTACAAGTCTCAGGTCTCAGGCTTTCAAGTGCAGTTGCGCCCAAATTTTGATTCTCCAGAATTGCCTCTATATACAGGAATTTCAGAAACGAGGACAATAAAGTAATCATCTCTCCACCACCGTACTTCATGATGCATGAAAAAAATTTCTATTATCTGAAACTTCTGCAATTTCACAAAAAAAAAAATTATGCATGAAACATATATCAAGAATTTGTTGTTAAGACCCTGATAACTGAGCAAAAGAGCCACAAATCTATCAGATACATATAATTATATATGTAGGCAAGTATATATCTTTCTTCATCTAGAAGTGCGCAGGTGCACACGCATATACTAACGGAAACAAAATGTGAAGTAGCATAAAGTAATATTTAGCAAGCCATACAAATGGGAAAGTCATTTTGCACAACACTTCAATAAAAATTTACCACTGCCAATGCTCGAAAACCAAACAGCATAACCATGGAACAGTTAGACTGGTCAGCAAATCTTTATAAATTTCTTCTCATTCGAAATATTATGCAAATGAACCTACTACTAAATCTACCGACTTCAAATTAAAGTTATATGTATATATATGTCACCTTAATTAATAAGGTGAGGAAGGAAGGCTAGGCAAATGGTTAGCTACTCCTGAAACATAGGCAATAAAACCTTCTAGGGCCCAAAACAATTTTGATACATGTTTGAGAGGATATAATTACATCTAATATACCTCATGAGGGTATAATTGTAAATTGCAGCCTAAATATATATATATATATAGGGGAAAAACACTTTCTGCCATCTAGCTGATACACGTTTGTAATGTACCCACTAAACTATTAAAGATGACACATTGCACATAATGTGCCATTTGATAGTTGGAGGTAGAAAGTGTTACTTTTCCAACCCTCATGCCCTAATCAACTATAGTTTATTTGTTTCAAGCTGGCTTAATACGATATATATGCTCCAGGTTAAGCGGAAGTGTTGGAAGGTATAATTGTATTAAGTTAATCCATGAGCGTAAAAGTGTCAAATGTAACCTGAATTGTGTATATCACAATAGTAAGGAGGAGAGTGAGAGTTTTCATCTACAGACCATTTTTCGTTTTTCCTATTCTTATTCTCTACAGAACCCTAAAATCTACATTATAATATGCTGGTGTTTTCCTCTTTCATTTTCCTCATGTTGCTTCACGTACTTCCATAACCGTTACACTGGTGTTTGACACATGATATACAACGCATGTGTTGATACATAAGAAAATCAATATTGACAACATCATGCCGGGGACTGCCCATATAGAACTGTGACCACAATTGTTTCACTTGGTAAGAGTTAATGGGGTCAAGATACCTTGCTCACTCCCAATTAATCATTAAATGGTAAAACATTATAATAAAATTCACCAGGCATACTAAATGAGTCAACCATGAATTAAACATGTGTCAGCTGTTTTTTCTTTTTTCTTTTTTCCTTTTGTTTTCATTTTATTGCAGCTGAAGGGAAGCAAAAAAAATATTTTTTTTATACGTATGAAGCAATATATATATGTAATATAACAAATGATAATAAATTATTTTTGCGTCATTTGCATATTTTCTAGTGATCAATATTTGGCCCATACTATAAGGGGAACCAACAAATTCATCATGCATCTGCTTATACCAGCCAGTCATAATGGAATCAATAATAAGCTATAAACATTATAAAAAAAGGTGCAACTTCAACAATCTGCCTAAAATAGAATACCAAGGAAAAGAGAAGATATAGTCACCTTAATATGGCCATCATGTGCAATTAAAAGATTATCAGGCTTCAAATCACGATGGACCACATGCAGAGAATGTAAATATTCCAAAGCAAGAACCTGCACAACCCCTCATGCCCACCCCACCCCCCCAAAAAAAATATAGAAAAGATAGAAAGAACAGTCCACAGATATCATAATTGCACCATAACATAAGAAACAATCACATTTCAAAAAAAAAAAAAAAACATATACTTACAACTTCGGCTATGTATACACGAGCAACATCCTCATCTAAGCAGCCCAAATTTCTCAACAAGGAATATAAATCTCCTCCATTCAGATACTCCATTACAAGATATAAGTTTTCACGACATGTAAAAGAATAGAAGAAGCGAACCTGAAATTGATGTTATAACAGATTTAAAATTTTCAACCAAATGTGAAATGCCAAGCTAGCTAGACCTGCTTACCACAAAGGGATTGCGAACTGAAATTAAAATATCACGTTCTGCTAATATACTTTCAACAGCATTCTTACGGATCATGTCTGCCTTTTTAAGAACCTGTTGCAAATTGTACATATATCAGATGTAATTATAACCTAAGATCCTTCACAGCTCAATGAAAACTCACAAACATAGAATGATAATGTGATAAGGATGGCTTCCATGGTTATATAAAAACAAATAAAATGACAAGGTGAAGGAAAATATCACCATAAAACCTTCCAAAAGCAAATAAAAGATACTCTTCTCTAATGCGATTAGACAATAAAAAAATGACTCATAAGAAGCATTAGAAATGAAGGAAACTGGGATTCATTAGGCAATCATATGTTTTTCATCATATACAGCAAGAATTCCTCGTTGACATGATCATTTGTTTTTCTATGTCCAACTTACACAGACTCATTTGGCTCTCCAGAGCGAGATCTTGGATCAAGACATTCATTAGCAATGAGAACTGAATCCAAGATTTTCCTTCCTCTAATAAAAGGTTTCTAGACTTGGAAATAAATTTCTCCAACACCATCGTCGTATGGCAAGTAGTTTGGAAACGGGTTTGTAGACTGGCTGACCAGACTGATTGATCGAAAATCCTTAACATCAACAGCCTCCGAAAAAACTAACAAAAGTTGCACTTTTAACATTCGCCTTTAGCATGGAAATCCTTAAAACACATTCATAATCTCTTCTTTCACTACCTCTCTACAAGTTTGGAAAAAGGCAAGCGAGAAACCATCAAGCCCTAGGGCCATATCACCATTTGAGGGCTCTTACCACCTCATGAACCTCACTTCGTCAATATTTTCTCTCCAACCAATTCACCTCATCCTCATCAAGAGACTACAAAAAAGGGCCATCCAATCTAGGCCACTATCTGAACTGATCAATATAAGAACTCTTTACGCAATGTGGTCACTAATTTGAAAGTTATTGGAAGTTAGAATTGGCCACAAGGTGGAAAACTTAATGCATTTATCTCCAACTCTTAACTACAGTGCCTTTGATTTTGTCTCCAATTCAACTCCTCAGAAAGGGTGATCCTTCCCGAGTCATTAATGGTAGTAGCCTTTCTTACATAAAGCTCACACTTCTTCTGAATTATCAAGACCTATCACCTAATTTAGGAGTTGGTCTTTCTACATTGTCAAGCACCTCCTCAAATTCTTGAATAAGCTTTCAAAGCTCTGAGTTTGAAACTCAGTGAGCCGTGAAAGCTTTAAGAAATCCACTGTAGTTTCATCTTTTCTAGCTACACGGTTTCAAACTTGAGGTACCTTTTACCTTCAAGGACATTTCCACAGTCAAGAAGACTTGAAAAATGATCTGAACATAGCCTTCAGGGTTACTTCAGGAAACTGTCCTCCCACTCAAGGTAAAAGAGGAATCTAGTAATCCTGGACCATGAAGGGTATCTTGGTTATTTGACCTTGTGAAATTTCCACTAACCAGTGGAGGATCAATGAGGTTCCGTTCAACGATAAATTTCAGATACATCTGCCAAAGCTGGAAAAAAAACTTTACACTATCTTGCACTAGGAAAGTGAATTACATTAAGATCTCCTCCAATACACACCAGGACAAGTTCCACCAATTCATCAACCCACCCAATTCATCCATAATAGTTTCTAGCATAATCCAAATTAGGACCATAACAACCAAAAAGGCCCATTCAAAATGATGGTAACGGCTTATGAGAGAGCAAGTCACAATAGACTCCCCCACACAAATATCAATTTTTTCCACCATACTTCTATTCTATATAAGCAAAATCCCCCAGGAGCTCCCCTCGAATCTGAATTACACCCAGTCTAGGTGCTGAAATCCCCACAAACTCCTGCACAACACCATGCAACCTATGCTCCGCAAAGAGAAGTCCCTGTTTTTGAATGTCTAGGATTGCTTACACAGCCCTAACCCCTACCTTATTGGCCATTTTTGGGCCAGAATCACTAATAAGAAGCTCTAAATGATCCTCAGAAGTGTTATCTGAAAAACTAGTCGACGACTTGAGAAGGTGCTATTTCTAAAGGCCCTGAGATCATAACTCTGCAGTGGAACTCCGAACGTTCACTGTGGCCGTGAATGACTGAGAAATGGCTATGCCATGACGATCTCATAGCACCCATGCCCTTTCTTGCAACTTGAGCTACTAAGAGAGATGAAGCCCCAACCCATAATTTTTCCAGCCACTTAAGAATGGGTTTTGGTCTGGCCTGGGTCCTTGAATGAGATAGGTCTGCTGGGCAACTTTCCTTTTAAAGAAACAGTTGGACCTTGGATACTTGGAACATGCCTTAGAAGAGGCCACCTCATTTGATTAGGCTTTAGTCGATCCTTGACAGAGTTGACCTAAAAACTTCTTTTTTTATTGGTAAAGAGTTTTGTTGATGATAATAGGAATAGCCCAAGTACACAAAACATATACAAAAGCTGAGCATGATTCTAGAGATGCAAGGAATTCGTGCAAGTTCAGCCCATTGAAATCTATAACAACCAACAAATGGAATAAAGTCTTAAAAAGAAACCTCTAAGCTCAGTCATTGACCTTTTTCAATCTTCAAAACTTCTATCATGCCTCTCCCTGCAAAGAAACCACCAAAGCTAAATGGAAACCATCCTCCATATTGATGCAATTTGCGAATTACAACTGATAATTTGCTATGAAATCAACCGCACCCTTCGAAATCACCCAAGCTAATCTCAATCTAGCAAAGAAGTCATTCATAGAGTCGTGGCCACCTCACAATGAAGAAGTAAATAATCAACCGTCTTCCCGCTCATTTTGCACATGCAACACCAATTCGTTATGATAATCCAATGTTTCCTTCGATTACATATGGCAAGGATCTTCCCTAAGGAGGCTGTCCATATGAGGCTGCTTTTGGGGGTTCCTTAGTTTTCCAAATGCTCTACAATGGAAATGGATTAGCATTGTTCATAGTAGTAGATTATTATTATTATTTTTTTAATAGAATGAATGAACCATGAACTTCCTTTTCTTCAAAGGACTCATAGACAAGTTAATCTTTTTTTGATGTCCGGGAACCTCTCCAAGGCAAGGCCCTTTGGATCCACCCCTGCAGAGTAAACCTCAGTTCCATACACCACATTCTCGGAAGTTTCCCTACACGAAACTGGTTAAATCGCTGGCTTTTCACCAAAGGGTGTGGCCCTAAAGGATTGTTTGCACCCATGAGGTGTTGAACTTTGGATCTTGAAGGAAGTGATACTCCAAGACCAAGGCCTTCACCACTTGGGCCAACCCTTGGGGTTGACTCTACACAAGTTTTTTTTATAAGTAATAATCTTTATTGAATATGAAGAAACTAGGCAATGCCCAAGTACACAGGAAGTATACAAAGTGAGACACCTAGTTACATTCTAGTGGGCTATAAGGAAAGTAGAAACTCATGAACATTCCCGCCCTTTAGAACAATAGCAGAAAACCATTGAAACAAAGAGAATACAAAAAAATTCCAGATTGCCCCCACTCCAAGCTCCTTATCATTAAAGCACCTCTCATTCCTTTCCGACCATAAACACCATATTAAACACAAAGGTATCATCCGCCACACTACTGCCAGTTGAGCACTGTTGTGAGATCTATTCCAGCATGCAAGTACCTCCACCACGCTCCTAGGCATAACCCAACTTGGCACAGCTCTACAAAAGATTCCGGCCCATAACTCCCCAGCCACCTCACAATGTAAAAGCAGGTGATCTATCAATTCCTCACTCTTTTTGCACATATAGCAACACTCCATTACAACCATACCTCGCTTTCTAAGGTTATCAATCGTTAAAATCTTCCAATAAGCGGCTGTCCAAATAAAGAAAGCAACTTTAGAAGGTACTAACACCTTCCATATACTCTTCCATGGAAAGAAAGTAGGTTGTTGTATTGTCAAGGCCTTATAAAAAGATTTAACAGTAAACTTTTTATTCCTCGTGTGAGTCCACAACATACGGTCACCCCCATTGACACCTAAATTTACTGAATACAAATAACTGTAAAAATCTACCAGCTCTTCAAGTTCCCAATCCTGAGCATTTCTTGTAAAAGTGATATTCCAAGTTACCGTTCCATTGGCACAACATAATATTTCTGAAATTGGTGCTTGCCACCTTTGGCTTTTTTGTGTCTCGAGGCCCCTCAATCCGACCTTGGAGTGCCTCCCTATACAATGGAAGTGGCATAGAACGTAGCCGTGGAATGGGCTTCCATACGTGGTTGTCTCTGTTCTTTCCTCCCAAACCAGAGGAAGCTCTAGAGATCTTCTTCAACATATCCCTGAAAGTCCTCCACCCTACCCCATCCCTTCCTTCTAGAATCACTAGCATCCCACGCCTCTTCACTTGATTGAACTCCAATACGGAAAAGAACCTCCCATAGAAGTTGCTATGCCACTGCACCACCGACACCTGGGCCCCATTTCTTTTCGTTCTAAAGAACTCGGATGAGCCCCCATTTACTAAGCCTTCTTTCACCACGTTTGCCAGCCATCCCAACGAGTCTTGATCCATTGAGATGTATTTCACAGCACGGCAGCTACTTTCCGTGATTCTCCACCACCTATCATTGACCTTCTTAAACTCAAAGCATTTTTGTTCGATGATAACGTTTCTAATTGACTCCATCTCAACACCACAACAAGGATATGAAAAGAACAGACAAAAATGCACCAGGGAAAAAAGTATAGAAAAAGGATTCTAAGACACACTAAGATGCCCTAAACTTCAATATGGGTAAAGGTAAACTAATGGATCATCTCTGCGCGAGAAGCGCCAAAGATGAGTGAGAGGGAACAAAGGGTTGTGCGGAGAGAAAACATTTCAACTAATAATAATAGATAAGTAAGAAAGATCCTAGACAAGTTAATCAGCCTCTCCCACCCTTGATCTGGTAGAGTAGATAGGAATGTAAAAATCAGTGAGTGATTCAACTTCTCAATCTTATGTGGGTCTGAAGAAAGTGACATTCTGATGAGGAAAGGCACTGGATGGTTCTACAAGATCTGCAATTGAGGCTTCCTGTGACCTTGCATTTCCTGGATAGGCTTCCTTGAGGGTTCTATCACCACACCATCGATTGCGCCAAAATTTGATTCAAGAACCATCTCCCATCTCAAACTAAGTATGTCTAGAGAAAAGATCCCATCCTCTTCTTATGTGTTGACCCAAAAACTAAAGCCAGCAAAACACCATTGTTCTTGTCCGCATCTATAAGAAACCCACCTGCCCATGTTGATTAGGCTTAGGCTTGGCCCATGCATCATGACCTCACTGAGGCCCAGAAGATGCTAAGCCTGAATCCAACATTTCTATTAACTCCTCCACCTCGTTACTTTTTTAGCAAGCATCTCCATGTATGAATAGTACTAAGAAATATCCATTCTGCAAAAAAAAAAAAAAAACACTGGTGCGCCATCCACAGCAAACCACTCTCCCAGCAAATTATAGCATTTGCTAGTAAAGCTTGGTCCAGCTAGAAGGGTGTAATTTTTTATGATCTTCTCTTGCACACCTCCACCAACTATATTTAAAAAAATTCTACAGCAAACTTTGCCACAAATTAAACTGTGAGAGGTGTTGGTTGCCGGAATCAGAGTCCACCTTTACCCCATTAGCAACTCCACATACGACAGATTACTGACCAAAACATGTGGTATTTTTGGCCCAGCCGGCTTACTCCCTGCGCCAACCAATCGAAAAGCCCCATGAAAGTGTCAGTGAGCTCTGCTATGATTCCGATAAAAGAACAGAAAAATACAAACACCTTGTAACAGCAATGAAACAAATCCTTTTCAGCCCTCCCCTCACAAACTTTTCAGGATATGAGTGTAAACTACACAAGTTAGGTTCAGCAACAGCAAAAGTTATTCGCAATATGGGTTGAAACTACACAAGTTTAATGCTTAGTTAATCAGAATTCAACGAGGGTACTTATGTGACAAAATTAAACGCTTGAGCTCGAGAATGTACTTATCCAATTGTCATATAATATTGTTTTAAAAAATGTCTAAAAGAACAATCATATAGCATATCCAAATACGTCTTATTATGCTTAAAAAACCTTGGATGGTAATAAAAGCAAGTACACAGATATAACACTAATAAAGCAACAATGATAAACTATGCAGATCACATTGGTGAGATTGATTTATCGAGGATAAAAAGTTCTTCTCCCAAAGAAAACACAGAAGCAACATCATAAGCAGTACCTTTATCGCAAACAGGTCGCCTGTTGTTCTCTTTTTAGCCAAGAAAACCCGTCCAAATGCTCCCCGACTGATAGGTTTTATAATCTCGAAGTCGTCTATAGAGGTACGGTCCTTAGATGAATGTATGGGGCTTGTTCTCAAACTACGAACTACATCATCCTCCAAAGGAACATCTTCATCAATTATAGTACTGGTTATATCAATCTTTTCATCATCCACCATCTCACAGAGCTGCAAATACTTCTCCCTAGAAAATCACAATTAATTACATGTAATTAATTAATTATGATTAAATCATGTTATGACATCCAATATAAAGTCACATTGAAAAACTTCCATCAAAAGTTATGGGAATGCATGCTTCAACATAAGAAATGCTAAACACACTTTGCACAGGAACCATTCATAGTAAAATGCTCACTAGTTTGTAACTTGAAATATTCAAGAAATACAGCAGCAAAATTCTCACCGAATCAGCTTTTCAATGCGTGCCCCAAATGTCTCCACCGTAAGTGCGTCAAACTTCCTGCGGTCAATGACAAGCCTCAAGTCTTCAAGACAAGATAATAGATATGGCATAGAGCGATCTTCATCCAAAGGCGTATTTGCAACACACCGTGCAATATCACCAAGTTCATTCATCTGTAATACCCATACTAAAATATCAACTTGATGACATTATAAGCGAAACTTGTCCACATATAAATTCAAAAAAATACTATAATGAAAGCACTCTAAATTGCATCAGGCACAACATCAATTTGTGGTCTTGTTAAATGTTTTGAGGTAATATAGATTGACTCAGCACATTTGAAAAGTTCTGATAATATGCTCCATTGAAATGTTACTTTTATTAAACCAGCCATTGACTGGGAGTTGGAGCTGCTTTCTTCATACCATATCAAGCTGTATTCCTTTAGATGGAGAATGGGCAGCAATGATCAAATGTGTTGGGTCCCATCCAGCAGATCTTTGAGATATAGTCTTTTTTCAAGGCACTCATCCCTCCAGTTGGCAGATCATTTTCTTGGAAATGTGTTTTGGAGAAATAAAGCCCTCCAAGGGTAGCTTTTTTCTCTTGGGAGGCAGCTTTAGGGAAGATTTTAACAATAGATAATTTGTAAAGAGGTAAAATGTAATAATGCATTGGTGTTTGCGGAGAATGGGAAAAGCATTAATCATTTTTTTGCTTCATTATGAGCTGGCTAGCAATGTTCAACAGTTAGTGATTGAGGTGGGTCATGCCACTGCGAGTGGTGTGATGGCCTGTGATGTAGGGTGCATGTAACACTCCAATGAAAGGCCTAAACCACATGACCTATACTCCAAAAAGACTAGTCAATGATACAATTGGAGCTCCATTGGAACATTATAAAGAGCAAGAACTTCTCCTTCCCCATCAATGTAGGATCTCATACACCATCTACCATTTTCATATCAAATGGGGTATCATAATCTACCCCCCCTTAAATTCCCGACGTCCTCGTCGGGCCTGTCCATTTTAGGTGGCATGGCTCAAGTCCTACATTGCTAGTTGGGATAGTCTCTAATACCATTTGTAATGCACCAATGAATGGCCTAAACAACATGACCTATACTCCAAAAAGACTTGTCAATAATACAATTGGAGCTTCATTCGAACATTATAAACAGCAAGAACTTTTCATTCCTAAGCAATGTGGGATTTCATACACCACCTACCCTTTCCATATCATATGGGGTATCACAATGCATGGTTATCAAGGACATAAAATGGCTTAAAAGACAAGATGACTTGAAAATGGAAGGAAATTGCACGCAAAAAGCACAACCCAAGAGTTCACTCAACACTTGATCAATGTTTGGTTGAGCAAGTATCAAGCAAGGACTTTGCTTGACAACTCACTCAAGTCTCAATCGAGCGACAATTCCAAAAATTGTTTAATTCCATATTTTAGGGGGAGTTCAAACTCAATTTGGTTTGTAACAAGTTTTTGGGATAATTAGGACTTTTATGGACAACGTGATTGGCACCGGGTGTCTAGGAACAACCTTTATCTAGAGTTTAATTAGGATTAATTTTATAGTTCTAATTTATTTTAAGTTCTTTGATTGTAAGCCTATAAAAAGGCAAGTCTATGGTCATTTTGAGGGGGGTTGTTGATTATTACTATTTGATATTTATGATGAAAATACTCTTTGAGAAATTTTTACCCTATCCCCTGTTGTCTTAGAGTAAGTGCTTTAGGAATTATGGAAGAGTTAATTCATATTTGTGAAATAAATTGGTGTTTTGTCTATTCGCTTTGGGCGTAGCATCAAATCTGGTCAACACTCTGCATCAATCAGTATCCGAGCCAACTTGCTTAGCTAATTGCATCAACTGGCATTAGAGCTCAGTTTGATTTTCTGCTATGCACGTGGAGGAGTTGCTTGGGAGGAGAAAGCATACAAACACAATGTTGCACAATGAAATGAACAACTAGAGACTCAGTGGATGCGGCATATAGAACTACATGAGATGTACACGCAACAGATGGAAGCTCTAATTGATCGTACAAACACTCTAAAGGTGGCACCACGGCTTCGAGACATCATTAGAATCCACTTCACCGAGGAGAGGACTTGGAGGACTGTGAAGATGATAATAATAGTGAGGAAAAAGTTGACGAAACTTGGGATTCTACCACAACCTATGATAACTACAATGAGGAAGATGACCTTGAGGAGAAGCATTCTTCCATAAATTGGAGCTCCACACCAATCTATAATACCTATTTGGATGAACATGACTTAATGGAGGAGGTAATTATTTTAGTTAAAAAGTAGAAATCTTTTTAAAAAAATGATATCGCAGAAATTATCAAAGAGAATGATGAAGAGTCGAATTGTGAAGAATTTCATTTGGGTTTTGAGGAAATTAATCATGTTGATTTCCTTGGAATTGATAAAAATCTTTCAAAATTCTCTCACGCAAAATATTGCTTCTGGATTTGAGATGTGGAAAGAAAGTGTGATTTTGAAGGGTGACATGTTGAATAATATTTTGCATGGGGACAAGATTACAGAGGAAGAGGAAGATGGAGTTGATAGGGCATTCGAAGAATCGAGGTAACAACATGCAAAATTCAAGGACGAATTCTCTCCAGCCCAGAGGGAATCATGCAGGGTGCATGGCTATCAAGGGCTTAGAGGACAAGATGGCTTGAAAATGGCATGAAATCGCACAAGAAAAGTCCAACCAGAGAGTTTGCTCAAAGCTCACTCAACATTTGGTTGAGCAAGTATTAGAAAAGACTTCACTTGACAACAAGGCCAATTGGCAATTCCATAAATTGTTTAATTCCATATTTCAGATAGAGTTTTAATTTGATTTGGTTTATAATTTGAGTGCTTGAGATAATTAGGAGTTATATGGACGAGATAATGCTATTGTGAGTTTGATTTTAAATAGGTTTGGCACTACCTAGAGTTTGGTTAAGATTAAGTTTAGAGTTCTATTTTATGCTAAGTTCTTTGAGGGTTGTTGATTTTTTTTTTATCAGTAAACAAATTTTATTGATAGAGATAGACATAGCCCAATTGCAAGGGACATATACAAGAGCAATATTGTTGATTATTATTATTTGATATTTATGATGAAAATACTCCTTGAGAGAATTATTCCTTATTTCGATCTTAGAGTGAGTGCTTTAAGATTTATGGAAGAGTTGATTCATATTTGTGAAGCAAATCGGTGTTTTGTCTATTCCATGACGTTCATAGCATTAGATCTATTCTTTATGCTGCATCAGTCTGCTTGTACGTAAGGTGGTACATTTGACAAGAGCGCACTGCCCGAACTTTTGAATATCATGAGAGGTCAGTATCAGGGGTTTTTTTTTTTTATAAGAAAATTATATTCATCTAATGAAAATAGGAGGTCGGTATCAGGGTTAAGAGCCATTGTGTTCAGTACCCTCTATGTTTCAACAATTGCTTATGCAAGCTCCCATTTCACTAACTTTCTAGAATTTAGAACTTTTGCTCTTTTATTTTCCATGGCAGTGTGGGTGAATCCTTTTGCACTTTCTGCACTTTTAATAAAATTGCATTACTTAAAAAAAAACAAGTAACCTAAACAGTTTTATCATTTTCTTCAAAATGGTGTATGCTATATCCGTTAGTTCTATAATTTTACATAGCCACATTTAAATCCTACAAATTAAAGTTTGAATTCAGTCAGCTTCTAGAAAAAGTGTAGCAAACCATTTCTCATATAAAACTGTCCTAGAAAAAAAATAGCACTGCTATTCCCACAAGGGAAACAAAATTGAAGGAATTTTTTCTTAAGTCAATAAAGGAAAAGTCAATTAAATAAAAAGTTAGTTTTATAAAGAAGCCCAAGACCAGGGCAAGAGTTTTCTTCTAAGAAAGTTTAGAATAAAATAAGCAGTTGAACGTTAATTGAGCTACCTTTATTAATATTGGATGGTGAAGTTCTATCTTCCTTTCTCCCATTGAAAGTGATATCCAACAAATTAAAGGTTGAACGTTTTTTTTTTTTTTTGATAAGTACTAAAGGTTGAATGGTTGAAAACCCAAATTCACACTCAAATAAAGAACCATCTTTTTCTTTTTCTTTTTTGTGTTGTGGGGGTGGGGGGTTATGGATACTAACTCGCACATCTGATGCAACATGAACTCTAACTTGAAACCTCAGCCACCACCCGATGCCTATAGGAGGTTAAAATGCCACTACGGTTGAGAGGCCATCGGCGAAATAGACACCGGCACATCAGATATACATCTATTTATTTTAATAAGTGGTGCTGAAAATCCCAAACAGAGAATTAATAAGACAAAGGAGATACCTGTGGAACATCTTCATGCTCCGAGTAGGCACCCTTTCCTGCCAAGAGGAAGTCAATCGGACTGGTCCTTGGTGTCAATAACGGAGACCGAGGAGTCATGCTACCAGCAGATGACGTTGTCATTCCTTGATCCGACTTTGGACCAAATCGAGTTTTACATGTCATGGAAGGTAAGCCTTTCAGGTCCTCCATAAAGACAGAATTATCAGCTTCAGGAAAACAATCAAGCATATCCTCTGAGCCTCTACGGGACCAATCACTGAGTTTTGGAGAGAGAAGATCAGATTCTTCTGTCACACTTGAATTTGACACTTTTGCAACATCCGGACTTCCCACTAAATGTTGAACATCCTTCTGAGCAAATGATTCCATCATTTTGTCAAGAGTTTCAGCAATTCTGACAAGACGCTCATTGACATTTAGACCCTTCTTATCACATCGATCAGCAATAGCACAAATTCTTGAATGGTCTTCCACATTTAAAGTGGGGACCTCCTCCTCACAAATGCGACATATAATTGAACTTTCATCAGAAATAAATTGCTGATCACCCCAGTAACCCCAAGACACTTTGTGTTGGTGCTTGGAAGAATGTTCATGAGAATCTTTTGCAGGAGGAAGCTCAGGAGCCTTAGCTACAGCCAAATCTGTGCAAGAAATCGCTCTCCTGTTGTTGGCTGTCTTCAAAAAATTGACCTTACCCTCATTCTGCTCCTTCAACAGAGCAGCTTCTTTCATACTTTTTCCTGGTGGAGATGGGAGTTTCTTCCAAGAAGCCATACGACCCCTGCCTGAGGGAGACTCCAAGTTCTTTGAACTGTCATCTGCAGGAGGGTAGAAAAAATTTCCTGGTTGAATATCATGGTCTCTCTTCCAATCTAAGCTGCGCTGCTCCTGACTGTAGGATTTCCTAGCTGAAGCTGCCTTTGAGGCCTTTGCGGCACTAGAACTTTTATACTCCCTTCCCATGCTGGGAGGATTTCGTTTTTCTGCAGAATGCAGGATTCTAGATTGACGAAGCTGGAAACCATTATCCTCGGCCAAACTCTCCTTGTGGAACTGCAACAATCTGGTACACCTTGTGAGAATGAAAAGCATTCGAGTATGAAGCTGCTTTAGCATACCCGGCAGAAGCTCTTGACGCCTATCATCCAATTCCTGAACTATGCCTTCACATTGAAGCCAAAACTCCCCGGGAGAAGTCATAGCACAACTCCGAGCCAAAACCAGCAAGTCCTCAATAGTTTCCTGCCACTCAGGATGACTATCTGCATTTTTTTCAAGAGTTCCGACCAGATCTGCCGCAAAAACAGCCAGATCAGAGTTTACTTCTTCCTTTGCTTTGTCAAATTTTGCCCGTATGATGACCAATATTTCCTGCATGAAAAAGCAAGGAAATTAAGAACATACGAAACTTCTAAAGCACATTCATTGTCTGCTAGGAAATACAAATGCAAATCTAAACCACAAGTACCTCCAAGTTATTTACGCCTCGAGGCTTCCAAAATGGGAAAGGCCGAACGCCTTTGGAATTTAGTTCATGAGAAAAACTTTTGATATCAGCACGCCTCTTTCTAGGTGCACTTGTGACACGCAAAATAGCTTGAAAACGAGGAGACTCAGACTCCTTTGGGTTGTCACAATCATATGCAGCCTAAAAGCAAATGGAAAAGTAAATAACAGATTTTTTTATTTATATATTTATGAATAATGGATAAAAAATTAAATCATTAAGCCAGATACAAGTAATTTCATGGTCATGATCAACTAAATCATTTCACAGCTACCTCTGGCGTACAAAGATCTGAACTTCTTAAGCCTCCAGACTGACCACGTGATGATTCAAATTGCCCTGTTAGGTGATTGAAATACCACAAACAAATTTTGAGAACATCATATACAAATATACATCCCAAATATATCAAATTTAACAGAATCACAAATGAACTCCTAGACTACTTGAAATCTACTTTTCAATGAC
The DNA here is from genome assembly GCA_011037825.1 of Carya cathayensis. Classification (NCBI taxonomy): domain Eukaryota; kingdom Viridiplantae; phylum Streptophyta; class Magnoliopsida; order Fagales; family Juglandaceae; genus Carya; species Carya cathayensis. Next base: position 128,235 of record QGSO01000552.1, read on the forward strand.
CAAAGTTAAGAAAACATTGGAGGTGGTGTACTAAAGAAGCTAGAGGTGTCGATGGAGTGGGGTTGTGGAAACATATCAGAAGAGATTGGACGGTTTTCTTTCGACACACTCGCTTTCAGTTGGGGGATGGAGCCAGGATTAAATTTTGGCAATATATTTGGTGCGGTGATACGACTTTACAAGAGTTATTTCCCTCCCTTTTTCAAATTGCCAGTGTCAAAGAGGCCTTAGTAGTGGCGGATATTATGGGAATATCAGCTGGGCAATTTCATTGGAATATCAACTTTAGCAAGGTTGCACAAGATTGGGAAATAAACAGTTTTGTGGATTTTTACAGTCTCCTGTATTCCGTGAAGCCAAGTAATCTACAAGAAGATGGATTGTGGTCGGTCCCCACAAGGAAAGGTATGTTTTCAGTTCGCTCATTTTATAGTGCTCTTTCTCAAGGTCCCAATAGTCGAATCCCTTGGAAAAAGATATGGAGACACAAGGCACCCCTCAAGGTGGCTTTCTTTGTGTGGACAGCATCTTTGGGTAAAATCCTCACAACTGATAATTTGAGGAAAAGGAACATTATCATGGAAGATTGGTGTTTTATGTGTAGGGGTGGGGGCGAGTCGGCAGATCATCTTTTGCTACATCATGAGATTGCAGGGCTTTGTCGGATGGGGTGTTTGGTAGAGTGGAGTTGGGCTGGGTCATGCCGGGGACCGTGGTGGCAGTCTTGGCCTGCTGGCCAAACATAGGAGGTCTGTTTCAGATCTCAGCGGTTTGGAAAATGATCCCACTGTGCATCATGTGGTGTTTATGGCAGAAGTGGAATGCGGAATGCGTGAACATTTGAAGACAAGGAGGGATCGCTAGAGGAATTGTTGGCTTTATTTTTTAGTACACTATGTAATAGGGCCATAGCTGTTGATTTCAATGGGATGGTTCTTCATGATTTCCTTGTCTCTCTTGCGCCCGCTTAACTAGGGCTATTTCTTGTATATACTGGGCTAGGCCTATTCTTTGAGTAATAAAGTTTTGTTTACCCATCAAAAAAGAAAGTTAAGGAAACGTGGTCTTTGTATTGTTGACTGGTGTTTTATGTGTAAGAAGGATGGTGAATCAGTTAATCACTTGTTTCTACATTGTGAGGTGGCCTTAAGTTTGTGGAATGATATTTTTGAAAGGATGGGTATTTCTTGGGTGATGCCAAAGCACGTGGTGAATTTACTAGCTTGCTGGAAGTATGCTGGGTGGGGTCTTCCTTTCACATCCATTTGGAGAATGATCCCTTTGTGTTTGATGTGGTGTCTTTGGCTTGAAAGGAACAGGAGATATTTTGAAGACAAAGAACGTTCGATGGAAGATATTAGGGATTTTCTTCTCAAAACACTTTGTCTTTGGGCTAGGGCTGTTGTATTGAATAGTGATGAAATGTTGGAACTTTTCTAGTTTTTTCTTTCTTCTTAGCCGCTGTATGTAGGTATTTCCTCTTGTATACCTCCTGTGTACGTGGGCCATGTCTATTTATGGTAATAAAACTCTTATTAACTATAAAAAAAAATGACCAAAGTTTAATTGGAGCAAAGTTCTAATCTTTCATTAACCCAAAAAGGACACACAAATTCACAATATATTATATTGACAAGAAAAGGGTGAGGCAACCAACAAAAAAAGAAGATTTTAGGTAAAATATATGTAATGTAAAAGCAAATGCATAGTGATGGAACCAACAAAAACTGAAATGAAAATTTACTGAATTACTCCGACTTGGTTTGAAGTAAAACACAACACGAGGTTATGATTTATAATAGAATACATTATCAACACTTGAACAAAGATAACAAGAAACCAGTAATTAATTAAAAGCAAAGTAAATTATATATGGCACTGTCTTGCACTACAACGCTTCTTCCTTCTTAGTGTGTTTATAAACCACTTCCTGTTCCTTCTTATATCCCAAATTTCTTCCAGTTCTTTCTTGTGTTTCAACTCTTCATCGGTATGTCTTTTGAATGCCAATATATCAACAGACTGAGCCAATGGTTATAATCAACTTCTGTTACCATTTCATCATTCCATTTTAAGACTTCCATTTTTTTTCTTGTTAAAAACACGGCTCCAATAATGAAGATTGATGGGAGAGAGAATGAAGAAATTGGAGAAGACACCATACTCCTGAGTTTAAATCACATTGATTAAATGGCTTTATAGCAACAAGAGAAAATCTATTTATAAGCCATATTTTTTACACACCCAACACAACGTTGATGTGAAATCTTTCCACATCAGCTATGCTAAAAAATGATTGGTGTTTTTATTTTTTTAAACTTATAACGGGTCGTACCATAAGTGGTGTGTTACCACACCGGCTTATGTGTAGCAAATCCCTGCCCGTGAGATGCAACTATATTGACAAGTAATTCATTAGACAGGCGCTTGATTTTACAAATCAGGTGCATGTATGTTATTTTCAAGAGCTCACTTCCAACCTCTTTCACTAAATATAAAACCTATATAACTTTCTTCAACAAACAAAATGCTGGATTCTCAATTGTACGTGAAGGAAATGAATTCCACTCGTATCTGGCGATTTCTGAAAGGATACGAGATACAAACTTGATGAAAGAACACAAACAGATAGCTACACACATATGAAATGCCATAATAATCCAACTGACAATACGAAAAACATTCTCACAGTCAGTTTCAAACAAGTAAATAACAAGGAAAAAAAAAAAAAACCTGGTTGAGAGGAAGACTCCCCATTCTGTAACCTTGAGCGGGCAATCACATTGGGACTCTGGTCTCTAGATTGCGCACTTCCAGTGGACATACTATCCGAGTTGCTACCATTATCAACCCAATGCTCTTGAAACCCCATCATCCTACTCTGACCCACGGCCTCCTTCTTCTTCCCCCCACTTCCGGAACCAAAGCCCGAACCAGACCCGGCGCCGACGTTGCCTGGCCTCGATAAATTGCTGGCGCCAAGAGCCGAGCCTTTGTCGCTGCTCCTGAACCCAAAGAAGCTCTCCTGAGGCAACGGCCCCGATCGCGTCTTTATCCTATTCAATCCCAGGGACGACGCCAGTATCGGAGACACAGACGACTGGGTCTCCGCCGCCGTTACCTCCTTCTTGACCCTCGCCCCCGAACCCGAACCCAAAGTTGAGCCGGCCTTTGACGGGCTTTGACTTGGGGTTAAAGTCTCTTTAACTTTGGAATCCTTCTTCTTGGCTCCATCCTTAACTTGAGTTTGTCGGCAACCGGAGGCCAAGCCTCTGGTACCGGAGGGGTGGTCATCTTTGGAGGTGATAGAGGAGGAAGCTTTGGACTTTTTCTTGTCGGATCGTATGGGTGAATTGGAGTTGGAGGCGATGGACCGGGGAGAGTTGGAGTTGGATCCGTCGGCGCTGGAGGAGTCAGATTTCTTGGAAGAGGAAGAGGAGAAGAAGCGCCCCTTGAACACCATTTTTCTTCGCGTTCTAGAGCTCGGGGGATCGGAAGGAGCAGCATAGGCGAACGGCTGCGAAGACTGGCATTGAAGCTTGAGAGAGAGAGAGAGAGATACGGTTGGAAAGTTTGGATTGCGTTACGTGACAGAGGACTTTAGGACTAAACTCACTTTAGGGAGAGAGAGAGAGAGAGAGAGGGAAAAGAAATGCGTTGAATATGAATGTTATTTTAGTCAAACTACATATTTATGTTTTTTTTTTTTAATTTTCCTACGTATTTTTTATACATTTAATTAATATAATTGATGAAAATATTTATTTTATATTAAAAAAATAATATAATTAATTATATTAATAGAGTACATAAAAATTATATAAAAATAACTACACATAACATTTTTTTAAAATATTAAATTTAGAAAAACTATTAACTATCAAAAAAGTTAAAAAAATAAAAAACTTGTAATGAATAAATAAATTGCTCTCTCTCCCTTCACTTTTGAAAAATACACCTCTAATGTTTTTTCTAGTTGATATAAGCTTAATTCATTTAAAAAGGTAAAATATAAAAACTAAGAAAGTATTTGGCAAGTGAATTTTTTTAATACGTGAGAAATTTGAAAAAGAGTTCATATTTATTTTGAATTGAGTTTTGTGCAAGTGGCTGCCAAGATTGAAAGTTTGTTTGGATAATAATTTTTTATGGGTATTGGATTTGATAAAAAAAAATATTTGTAATTTTAAAGTGCGTAAGTCTCACGCATTCCTTTTAAAAAAAAGTAAGTAAATATGAAAAGCAATGTTACGTATAGACCCATTTGGAGACTGCAATGCAGATATAGGCAATTTTATCTTTAAATTTTTTTAAAATTACTGAAATATAAAATATTCCTCCTAAAATAATATTTTTTCTCCTTTAATAAAAGGTCTGCACATGCAGTCCCCACTTAAGTACTGCAAATAAAATTTCTCAAATATGAAATATGCATGGAAAAATTATTTTTTTAATAATGGACTATACTTTTTTTTTTAAGGAATACACAAAACTTATTTTGGGAAAGTTGATAATAATAGAGAAAAGTTGTTAGAAATTGAGTTTTATTTTATTTTTAATTCAATAAGTGTTTAGAAAATTGTTAAAATTATCTTTAAAATTTTTTCAATTTCAGTCCAAAATGTTTTTATATTAAAATAAATTTAAAAAATAATTTTCATCAAAACAACATGTTAATGTTAAATGAAAAATGTGTTTGAAGGGGAAGGAAGGTACTGAGAGGTCTAAATTTGCTCAATGTGCAAGAAAACCCAAATCAAAACATTGCTTTATGTTACAATCTATAACATATATAATGTTTCAAACCAAAATTTTTACTTTTTTTAAGCCACATTATCCATTTCTTAATTAAATAACTATAGTACTTTATATCCTTTCATATGTCACACTTTTTATATCATATAACTCCACAACAAGTTTAAAAAAAAATAAAGAGAAACGATATTTGTAATTTTAGGATATATAAATTCCGCGCATTCATGTTAAATAAATAAATAAATCTAGAATTCACATAAAAAAATTATTTTTTAAAAAAATAGATAAAATTTACACATTCTAAAACTACAAATATCATTTCCTTAAAACATATATTTTTACCAATTTGTAATTTTTCTTTTCAAATTTCAACCTTTGAACCTATATTTTTACCTACCCTAACCACTAATGGTTGGTTTAGTTGAAACTAGTTGAGTGCGGCAACTGCATCCCAACTGACCATTTGTAGGAGTGTCGCGTTTCTCGTGGAGGCCATTTTCTCTCCACCAAACTTTCGGCCATCTTCTTATTTCTTCTCTCCATAGGGAGCATCATCATGTTCGGCCAACGCCAGAATTGTGTATAGCTTTTTTTCTTGATTTTTTTTTCATAGTTTTCCGTTCGTAGTATCAAGATGCACCAATCTACTATATAGTGGCCTCCTACGACTGTCACATGCCCCACAAGTAAACTCTCTAGTCATTAATCTATTAAGAAGAAAACTAATCAAAAGAGTAGCGTGTGAGTCTCACATGCGGCTTATGCCATCACGTGAGGCACCATTGGGATCAACGGCTTCAGATCCAATCATCACCTTATTTTCAAAACTGGCGCATGAACCATATGTGCCTTCACAGCTAATGATGGTCCTATGCTAGCATATCAATTTATCTTTCAGTTGCTATTTTCTTATGTTGCCACTTTCCCTAACCAATTATCAAGATAAAGTGGTCGTAAAAATCTCCTACAGTCAATCCAGACAAACAAAATGCAATACATATCAATTCACTGTAACTTTTTATCATAATCTTATAATCTGATTATCAAACTATGCAAAAATTACTTTAAGCGGCTTCCCCTTAATGATAAATAGGTGGGAGCTAATTTTTTACTCTAGATCCATGTTTTTAAATTTCTCTTGTGTTACATTTGCTTGTTTTGGAATTATTATTGAATACTCTCGCTCCATTAAATCCAGTATCTTGTAACCATTTAGTTTATTTATATATTTGCTTACTTCAAAGTTTGAAAAAATAAAAATAAAAAAGTTAGAAACTAGTTGAGTAAAAGTTAGATGGGTAGAAAAATATAAATCCAATAAATTCCTAAGAAACCCAAGTATTTTCACAGTTTTTGGCCAATCCAATCCAACCCAACCCCACCTCATTCCTTTTTCCCGTAAAACTCGAGCTAGAAAATTTATTGGGAGAAAAAGCCAGCAGTTTAGGGCAACCCGTTTCAAAAAAGCCAATACCACGAGCTTTCTGGTTGCAAACTCCTATCAACTCCGTTTGGTTGTAAACTCTTCTCAATTCACTTCATCTCATTATTATACATTTTTTAAATTCCAATACATTTTTTCAAATTTCTATATAAAATATAATAAAAATTTTAACTTTTTCAAATCCCAATACACTCATAATATTTAAAATTAATATTTTAACAATATTTTATTCAACTCAACTCAACTCAACCCAACATCCAAACCCAACCAGTTTAGCTCAATTGAGTTGAATTCTGAGCGGAAAGCAGGAATAAATTGTGAATATTAATTTTTTATAAATCACATTGAACTAAGTTTAATTCTTTTAAGTTAATTTAAATTTAACTTTTTAAATTGAAATATATGAAATAGATTGAGATAAATTTAATTTTTATTTTATTTTATACAAAATTGAAAAATTAATAGGCTCTATTAATAATTAATTTTGAGATGAGTTGCAATCTAAATTTCCTTCTTTTGCATGTGAGGTGTCTGAGGGCAAGCATTGCATGTTCTACTTTGCCCATAGTTACAAGTGTTTGCCTTTTCAGTTTTAGATTGCCATTTACATATAAAACAAGAGAAATGATATTTGTAGTCGTGGTTGTGCAAGTACCACACAGTTTATTTGAAAAAAGTGAATTAATACTGGACCCACACGAAAAAAAAAACTAATTTTTTAATCGTAGATTCTACTCTTTTTTAAAATGACTGCACGGCATTTACACAATTTACGTACGTAACATTACTCATAAAACAAACCCATTATTCATAAAAGTAAAGTTCACAAATTGACAGTCTCACGACAATTGAGAAGATGACACTCGAGTCTGGCATACATTCAATACAATGTGACGATATTTGTTTTCAGCTCACAGATCGAGGCAAAATAACACTTACATTACTCAAATTATTGTAAATTGTAAACATACGAAAAAGAATAAATTTACTTTGAAAACACCCATAATTTTGCTATTCTGAAAGCATCAACAACCACACATAGATCATGTCACATAGAAAACTCTCATACTACATCAACATCGTCATGAGGGCTATCCCACTAACACATAGATGGCATAAATGATTCCAGGTATGTATCCCAATATTGTTAGCAGCAAACAGATCCAGAACTCCACCTGCATTTCCAGAACAATTCAGAAAAACAAACAAAGAAAGAACAAGCAAGTTATGCAATCAAAGAGAAAGATACAGATCATATTTGTTTTATTAGGAAATTCTGGTTTGTAAAAGAGGAATTACTCCACAGCCATAACGTAGAAAGACTCCAACAGGAGGTAGGAGTATTGCCAATATCACTTCCAGGAAAGTTTCTGAGCCCATGAATTCCTGCAGAGTTTGATGGAACTTCTGCTATAACTTTTATGGAGTTTCTGCAGAATTTGATAGAGATTTTTACAGTGGAAAATGGGTTTGAGTTGGATTTGGTTAAAGATTAGTGTAGAGGGAGGGAAGGAGGTATGAAAAAGCCGAAGTCAGTTGTAACAGAAGTCATAGCTAAGGGGTCTCAGAGTGCCACGATGGCAAGGGTTCGCTACGTGTAATGTTTTCAGCCATTGTGTGTTTCCTTTTGACCCGTATGAAAGGAATGGGGAGTTTGATTCGGAACCAGCTCCAAGCGGGTTTGGCTCCTTAGATTCTCCCATATATTTATCCCCTCTCGTACGTGTACGATAAGATTGCCAGATTGAGATCCAAGATTGTTTTTGCTTTCTGTGCAACTTTTGGCAGAACTTCGTGGAATGCAATCACTCTGTATTGCTAATACTTTTTGTTTGATCGGTACTCTGTATTTTGCTAATACTAGCTCCTGATGTTTCTTTACTCAGCACTGTTTTGACGTTAAGTTGAATTAAGATGAATTAAATTTTTTATAAATAGTAATGAGTTCAGATGATAGAATGAATTTTGTTAAATCTATTTAAAATGAGTTTAGATATAAAGATGAGTTTAAATGTATTTATAAAAAATAAAAAAATATTATGAATCTGGTCCATAGAAAGGTGTTTAATTGAAAAAGATTATAAATTCTGTGTAATAAAATTTTCAATTGAAATGAATTTAGTAATTTGAGAATTGAATGTTTAGATGTTAAATTCAGTTTAAAATTAGACTGAACTGAAACAGTTCGGTCCAACTTCTAAACAAGACTTTAAACATTCCATTTGTTTTGAGATTTGTCACAATTATTAAAAAAAATCAAAATATAAATATTATTTATGTTAGTTGATGCAACATATCATGAATAAGAAAATGAAATATACTTTAACCACAGAAAAAACATGAAAAAAGAGGAAAAGTTAATGTGATGCTCAATTATAAGATTAAGTAAACCTAACGTATTACATAAAATTACGTCAATTTATTAATTTAATTTTATAAAATTTATTTATGACTGTATGTAACACTTATCTAAGAAGATTATAACTAGAAAAAATTAACCAAAATAGACCCTTCATTCAAACTTTAACCGTTATCAATGGGGAATCCATCCATCAACAATTTGAAAGTAACAAATACAATAACATAAGGATGGGTTGTTCCAATAACTTCAAGGATAACCAAAATCTCTCTCTCCCTATTTTCCAATAATATAAGAGTTTATCTATGACAATAAATACCATCAATCCAGCATCCAGCTTAAGCAACAAAACTGAGCTAGTTTGTCTCAAGATGAGAAACAGGGTATACAACCTTAGGTTTGACTGGGTTGCAACCTGCTATAACCAAAAAAATCACAGTACAAGGGCAAATATGCTCAGGAAATCAAGGGCATCGAAGACAACCATGAATCAAGGCTGATAAACCTCTGGAAGCTGAAGACCCACGCTTGCTGCAGATTTTCCAAGTATTCTCTTCATTTCATCCGATCTATCCACAGCAATGTTGTATGAGAACAGTAGGTCCTGCAACAACCATTATCAATTCAACATTGGAACTAAAATGGGGAAAAAATCTCAAGGTTTGTTCTACACATTTTTTTGATAAGTTCATCTACAACAAAAAATGAATTGCTAGATAAATAGAAAGAGACTCATGCAGACAAAAACTGAATCTATAGCCCATGACCACGAAAAGAAGTACATCACATTTAGAACAAGCACACGTTCATCATGACTCTTGAAGGGGAGTTTGCGTTTGATTCAAAGAAGCTGATTACTTCAAACGTCTGTCAAACTGTTGCGGGGAAAAAACGCTTTAGGGGAGTCTTCAAATAACACTAGGATACAACGTATTAGGACAAAAATGCAAAAACACAAGCTTAAGGCTTCAGATACCACGAATTTAGGTTAACCACTTGCTCTTATGATTACTATCCAACAACAACAATTTAACAACCAAGTAAAACTCCCTTCTTCTTTTTTTCTACCAAAGGAAAAAAGGCAAGGGAGAAAAGGGACAACCTTGTGATGGTGAACACTATTAAGAAGAAAGGTGTAATCATTGGCAAGCTTGATTTTCTGCGGAATAGAAGAGAAGTCTGATAGTGCACAATTCTTGCGAAACTCCTCAGTTACATATTCCTTGAAGCGCCTCTTGCTGTCTTCATGTGCAATGTGCTTCTTTACAGCCTTGAGAAGTTGCCGATACACCTTTGCAGCCTGCAATGCCTCGTAGCTCATTTCCAATCCTATTCTTCTCCTTCCTGCATGAGTTTGCACTTTCGATCATTTATAGATGTTAGGGGTGGCAAATCGTGTTGACAGGTCATTCGTATCGTGTTAGGTCGTGTATATTATTTGATATGGGTCAACACAAGCACAACCCGTTAAGCATAATGGGTCAGATTTCCAAACCCTAACACGGACCATTAAAATAATGGGTTGACAAAATACGACCTGTTATGAATTAATTAAAAATATATTGACACGACATACCCACGTGAACTAGAGTGGCACACAAAACAACTTATTCCCATTCGGCTAACAATAGCAACTCATAATAAGGACTCGAAACAAGACTCTAAAAGCAACTAAATACAAAGAAAGGTGAAAGTAAGAACAGCAAGATGAAAGACCATCAAACAAAATAGTACTAGGACATGAAAAGACAAATATGCAACTGAGAAGTAGAATCAAGCTATGGAAGTTCATGATTCAACGAAAGACAAATATCATACATCCAGCCTGGACTATATTCAAGTTACCAAGTCCACAATACATACATCTTCATGGCATCAAAGAAACCATTTGCAATCTCAAGTAATTAAAATCTAGGCAATAAAACAAGAGTTTTTTGTGCTAGTAGCAATTGCTTCTACCATTTAGCATAAGTATTTATTCCATCAGTCTTAAGGTGAATATGAATGACCAAACAAGAGCAACTTGCAAATCTATATCCACTGATTAAGTGACCATCAGAAACTCTTATGCTTAAATTACTATGGAGATATTCAATATGCACTCAAATAAATTAAACAAATAATAAAAAGATAAACTAATCCATATTTATTGTAACATTCAGATTCTAAATTAAGAATTAGATTTATTATTCCATCATGTCGTGCCGCAACTTCATGCCGCCATCTTCTCTAGGGTAATTTCTTAGTCTGAAAGTCTTCTAACTTGTAACCAACTTACACACCGAAATCTTCATAGATAAATTCTCTCTTTCCTCCACAAAATTTCCCCCCTTACGCCAACAAGGCCTCACGGCCAGAATCTTCCTCAAGTAAAAATCGAGTTTTCTGCTACACGGTAAAGCCCGTAGGCCCTCACAGCAAACCAAGCACTAAAATTAGGGGAAAATATGAAATTTCTATAACACTTCAGATTATAATAATATTAGGGGAAGCTCTAAAATTATGATAGAAACTCTATATCTTATAATTCTATACAAAACTGTCCAGTCATAAGTCATTCACACCCTAGATCTTAATTATTATAATTATGATAGAAACTCCAATAAAAATACACACAAAAAGAAAATACACATGAAAGTCAGCATGAAAATATAATAAAAAAACAAAAAGACAACAACTTTGATATGTAAGTTTGACACTACTCATCTTGTTCACATTGCCTTCATGTACATGCAAAATATTGGACTGAAACAGGAGGTAGGTACCGTGTGGGGACCCAAAATACAGAAGAAACTCATTCATTTGAATTTAAGACCACTATTTATCATAGAAATCTAAAGGAATGACCATTTCCATGCGCAACTCTAAAGTTTGCCATAGCCCTCACTTCTAAATGTCATGAAATTAAAAAAATTGAAACACAAGAGAGTACTTCATCAATACACAATCTTTTATCTCAAGAACTGCATGAAAGAGATTAGGTGGGGTTGGGGGGATTATCTAGAAGACTTATAATTGCATTGAACCAAAAAAGGGTTTGTTCTTTTTGCATTATAACTATATGATAATTTAATATTCTAATGCATCAGTTCAATAACTTAGAAGTGCAAAGTGGTGAAATGCATGATAATTAAGAGTATGAATCTAAATTCATGTAAAGAATTCAGTGGTTCCCATTATCATCGTTGTTGATCTGGTGTCAATTTTGGATGATATTCTTGGAAGGTGTAATGCCAGCTGAGAAGTTTTTGGAGCTGTTTCATGGGAAATGGGGACAGTCGGTAGATCCTGTTTTTGAGGAACTACTCTACTGAGGTGAATCAAATTCTTGTGGGACTTTAGTAGGGCCCTTCTGTGTGTAAACTTTCTTGAGTTTTTGGGTGTAATCCTAGTAAATATTTCAAGGTGGTTTTTCTTTGTGGTTTTAAATTTAAGATCTCAGCTGAATAAACTGTGCTGTAAATCCTCGACAGCAGGCTTCTCCTGTTACTCATTGAATAAAACCAGATCAAAATCTGGTCATCTTGTCCGATAAACTTCCAAAATGGCAACTTAGTAATGTTGTATGGTTGGTAAGAAGTATCGAAAGGTTGGAATTATATTCCACCAATTTGCAGGAATATCAACTTTTGTAATGATGCAGCTACCGCTAGCCTTTAATATGGTTACATTGGGCTCTTTAACAGACATTAGAATCCATGTGCATATACCATATCAAGCCATTTGTTTACAACCCTCCTAAATTAGACTCATTAAGAGGCTGTTTGGAGACCTCATGATTGGGTCAGATGGTTCACAACCACATAATGTCATAGGTAATACATTTCTCAGATTGGTAACAATGAAGATTTTCTTGGTTTACATTCTTTTTGGCTGAACATGGCATATTTGGGTCCAAAGTATACATGACATAATTTCAATGGCCCCGTGGAGAGCGGGGGGTTACAAACCCCGCTTACCTAACTCTTGCAGCGTATTATTTAAGTTGAGTCCAACCTCTAATAGACTCGCCGCGTAAATGAGAAAATATTCACCAAGTGTTAATAACCAAACGAACACCACAACTAACTCTACCAACTACTCCAAAACAAGAACAAGTCTAATTTTTACTAATGAAAATCCCTAGCCCAAATGACAATTTCAGCATGTACAATTCCATCGTAATAACTCAATTCTTAAATATATGAAACAACCTCCAACAGCAACATATAAACCCACAACAACCAACATCAACTCAACAGCCAATATTCAAACCCGAAACAGCCAACCAGCCACCCCGGACAGTCACATAACTCCAAACCACAACACAACACCTGAGCAGTCACATGATGCCCCAAACAGCCAACAATTCCACCAAAACAGCAACTCAAACATTCACAATTCACACATGTCCAACACAAACAGCCCCCCAACAAATTACACCATTTACATATTCTAACATAGAGGCTAATTCATCTTCAATGAACAAATCATGTTACGAAATTAACAGTGGCAAACGAGTTTAACACTCGAGAAAAATACCTAATTCCGTGTAGCCAATACAACGAACTCACCAGCGAGAAGTTCTCCAAGACTGGTTTCAATGCTTTTGGCACCTAGAGGTTGACTTCGATGGACTATGTTCGTCACGGTTCAAAACCAAAATAAAGGGTGTCTGCGGAAGTGAGGACCCGAGGGATTATCGAGTGGACATTGTGTGACAGAGAGCAATTGATTCAAAGAGGGAAACAAATTACCAACAGGGATAGCAAGGGAATTTACCGGCGTGGAGCTCGTGCACTGAGGAGAGGGAGAAACAGAGCGCCGTTGGCAACGAACCCACCGACTACGGTGTCGGCACCCTATGTTCAGCAAGAAAGAATTAGATCCCGGGGCAGGAGAAGATAAGGGCAGAGATGTTAACGGTGAGGGAGTGAAAGAGAACTTACCGTTGTTCAATACCGTCCCGGTGAGGAGGCTCGACGGCGACGAGAATAGGAGAACGGCCGGCGAAGAAAATCAGAAGAGAGGGAGAGAGAGCGCGATCCGAGAGAGAGAGAGCGAGACAACAGTTGATGCAAAACTACCTTAAAATTGTTTGGGTTTGAATCGTTTGATTTCTACTTCCGATATTTCGTAAGTAAAAATCTAAAGTATAATTGTGTATTAATATGTGTATTAATTTAATGTGATTGATTAAAAAATAGATTTTATTAAAAAAATTACTAATTTAAATTTTAAATATGAATGAATTAGTATTGATACACAGATTAATACGCAACTTTATTTATATATAACAAAACTCATGCGTTTATTCATTCAATTCTGCTGCGGATAGTCCAATTCGCGCACCCTTGGAATTTTCCTTATTCATTACAGGAGATGTATAAGCATTGAACTTTTGTGCATGTTGGCAGTTTGGATTTTAATTGATTTGGTGCTGATTTGAAGTCAAGCTTTAGCACTAGTTTAGTTTCTCAATTTCTCTCGTCTAATTATTATAAAGTTTTTAATTTTTAATACAAAATATAATAAACAATTCAATTTTTTCAAATTTTAAAATAATATACATATTAAAAAATAATATTCTAACAATATTTTATTCAACTTTCAGCTCAATTTAACATCAAAATGTAACCTTAAACTAATATTCTTTTCTTTTGGCTGATTTGAACTCATGTTCCCATTATTTTTATCTTTTGTTCTTTGATTTATTATGCATGTGGTTTTATACTATTTTGTAGAACGTTATTCTGTTAAAAGATTGACCCACAAATTGATCAAAATCCCTTCTTAACCACTCTCTTTTGAAATGGTGAAGGTGGTATTAGCAACCTCCATATGGGTAATGCCTCACGTAATAATGTTGAGATTAAGGTTGAAGTGATACGACCGAAGTTGAAGTAAGGGCACTAGCTGAGAAACACTTGGCTCAACATAGCATATTAGCTATTTAGTGGATTGGCCAAAAGTTCACACAATTGTGGACAAGAATCTATTATTAATTCCATAGCTTTAAAAAATCTAACTAGCCTAAACGTTCTATAGTCTCATCGATGGTCAACCATCCAACAATGCACAAACAAATTTTGTGCTTGCTTGGCCCAGTTTGAATCAATGCATCAAAACGGTATTACTAAACAAGAGAAGGTATAGTTCTAGTTATTACAAATTTGTAATGAACTGCGTATTTATATTTTTATGATTGTTGTTAAATTGAAAAGACCGATTATGTATCCATTGATGCAAAAAGCCACCTTTAATTTAGACCACTATCGAAATATATTAAGACACCAACCAAAATGGCAAGTGCATATGGCTCTTTTGTCAAGAAGAGAAAGTAAGACTACTCTACCATTCTAGAGTAAATACAAATTGGGGATGACAACATATGCGAATGAGTGTTTGCCAATGCTGAGAGACCAACAAGCCAAAAAGCTAAAAAGGAAAGGAAAATTATGAAAATGAAATGCAAAGAATCGTCACCTATGATTTTACCGATAAGTTAGTGATAGGAAGATATTGATGACTAAGAGACGGGAAGTGATAAGCCGTGTTGAGAGAGATAGATCTTAATTGATACACCTTAAGAAGAAGAAGAAGAAGAAGAAGATGGATGAAAGTCATGAGTTTGGACGTTAATAACATCAATGTGATGCAGTGGGAATACATCAGTACTTTTCAAATGGAAATCCTTGAGAAGCAAAAAAATAGATCACCATCTCAATCTTAATGTATTTAGTTTTTTTTTTTTTTTTTAACATTGTAGTGGCTAGGGTAACTTCAACTTTTGATATATGGTAACTTGATCTTTTGATGCATAGCTTGAGCATAGTGATTGTATAGCTATGTAGTTTTTTTAATGTATATGCTGAACATAGTGGCCGGGTAGCAACTATTATGAAAGATTGATATTTGGTTTTCTGTAATTTTGGCCTGTAATTGATATGTGATTTTGGGTTGGGCAACAAATATTGTGACAGATTGATGTTTGGTTTTTTGTAATTTTAGCATGTACTTGATGTGTGATTTTGGGCTGGGCAGCAAATGTTGTGACAAATTTATTATAATTTGATAGCATACTTTTTGGTTGATAGTTTGATAGCATGATTTATGTAATAGCATAATAACATAATTTGACAATAGTTTGATAGTTTGAGTTCTAAAATAGTTTGATGGTTTTAGTTTGATGTATGTTTATTTCATTATGGCTAAATGAACTCATTTCTTTATACTTTTCTTAGGATCTTAGTTACTATCTTTATCTTGATTAAGCATATTGAAGTCTACACTTCAAACAGTCTGATACCAAATCTACAACCAAATTCGACTTTAGCACATCTACAACAATGGTAAAAGCAACAAATCTTATCTATGGAGAACTCTAAGAGCATAACCTAAGTCCAAATAGAACTCAAAGAGTTGAGGAATAACCTAATCAACAGATCTATAAATCTTGGTCGTTTTACTCATAACAGGCATTCACATCCCATCATCTATTTTCTAGTCAACTGCATGAGACTATGGAATTACTAGTTCTAGTTGCAAAAGACTTCGTTAGAATTTTTTTTTCAGTCTGTTTGAAGAAGAAGATGAGTCTTTAGACTTTTATCAAATTAGAAATTTCCACCAGAAATCTCTCTTATAAAATTTTCTAGAGAGAAATTTCTGTTGAAACAAAACAGAGACTTAAGATCTTTGTATTACATCTATAAGACTCAAAGGTATGTATCACGTTAGAATTCTTCTACTTCTTTCATGCCAGAATTAATCATTACTTTTTAATGTGTAAATAAATTTCCACCAGAGACTCTTATAAAATTTTCTAGAGAGAAATTTCTGTTAAAACAAAACAGAGACTTAAGATCTTTGTATTACATCTATAAGACTCAAAGGTATGTATCACGTTAGAATTCTTCTACTTCTTTCATGCCAGAATTAATCATTACCTTTTAATGTGTAAATAAATTAGAAAATAACGGCTAACTTGACAAGACTAAACGCAAGAATGCGCCAGAACTAATTATTACCCAAAACTCACACTGTAATGCCTTGGAAGCAAATCACATGAACTTCTGATAAAAAATCCATTAACTACCTCAATTTCAAGCGTAAACCGATAATAATGCTTTATTTTATCGAAACCAAGCGTCCGAAACAAAGTCCAGAATAATCTTTGGGTGCACATGCGTTTAACAAGGAGTTATTCGAGGGAACTATAAATTCTCCTAGTCTAATGGCTCCGAGAGTGTAAGTGCAAAGTTTCAAACCCACAATATCCGATTTACACAGGTCGCCTCACGACCACTGCACGACCCCTCGGGCTGTATGTTCATCCTCACAGATTTACCAATATGATTTACCGTTAACAGAGGTAACGGTGGAGCAGAGGGAATGAGTGGTTGATTGGGCTTACCGAGAGAGAAAGGATGTGAGTCTGAACTCAGCCGGCTGGGTGGAGCTGAAATCGAGTGGTGGCCGTGGGAGATGCCGATCGAAGTCGTGGACGGCAACTCTGTCTGGGCAAAATTATCGAAGCCCTTTTCCGCAACGTCCCAATATTTCCAAACCCCTCAACAATGTCCCACTGATTTATCCTCCACCCGTGCAGTGTAGATCTTCTGTGAATCGTTTTCACCGTAAATCCAAAATGAAGTAGGTTGGGAGGGAAGAATGAAATAATCCCCGCGGAAAAGGGTGATCGAGCAGAAGAGGGCTTTGTTCACAAAATGATTTCATCCCAAAAAACTTTACTCTTTACATGAGTAGAGTAAGTGTATTTTATTACGACGACTGAATCTCGCCGTAAAATGAAAATTTTACCACCAACTCGCTCTCGTGGTTGGGCAGGTCGCTGTAACATCTCATGACACTCTTCACAAACCAGTTTAGTCTGAAAACATAAGGAATTCTCACTATGTGTCATCGTGGAAAAAGAACTGGTGGCAAAAGGTGCATTTTGTTGTATCTTGAGAATTAGTCGTAACAATTTTCATCTAACTTTCATTACTTTTATGTCGAAAATGTTGTTTATAATAATCGTGATTGTGTTGCTAATTACATTTCTTGCTTTTAAAGCTTGCAATATGGATTAGCGTTCTACTACCTTTGTAGGTTATTGTGCTTTAGTTAGTTAAGCACAAAAAAATGGAGTTAGAGTTTGATATATGTTTGTACTTTGTATACGATATATGTTTGTGTATGTGGATATGTTTGTAAAGGTTGATTGTATATTAAAGATATTTATTCTTTTTGACATTGTTTGACATTGTTTTCTTAATGTAATTTGAGGAGGATGTCAATTTTATTTTATTTGATTTATTTTGATGCTTTGTGTTTTTAGGATATATTTTGATTTAGAGATTATTTTTCAAAAAATAATGAAAATAAAAATAAAAACTAATTTTAGTGTATTAGCTAACATGCAAAAAATGACTCTTTAACTAAAAAATTGTCTAATCTAATGCCTAAACCAATGTCAATGCTTTTGTATTGGTAGTGAACTGGATAAACTTTGGCCTAAATTTGGCTAAAGAATCTACTTTTTTCACTTTAGCTAGCCACTTTTCATTGACATCAAATAATAAATTCTTAAAATCTATTTCTATTATATTAAAATATCTATTTTTAATTTTCATTTATAATTTTTAATTCTAATTGTAATTGAAATATTTATTCTTATTTAAAAAGTGCACATTAAAACACAACATTTTCTAGTGAATACATTTTTTCGAACATTCATATTATTCCAACAATCATATTCTTCCAAAAGACATTCTTTTAACTGCTATATTTCTTCAACGATTATATTCTTTTACTACAAAATATAGAAATTTTCTCAAAAAATTGACTTCATCAAAAGTTTATTTGTTAAATTATTTTTTACTTTCTCCTAATGGATCTTTTCTCTTTTTTGCAAAATGATATTTTTTTATTCAGATTTTGAAGAAGAATTTGAGATAACGAAACAACTTGTTATTTCTTTTATTTCATTGTTCTAAAATATCACACAGATTCATCATGCATGATCGATTACAAGGCCACAAAAATATTTTTCGCGACTACTTCGCTAATCTGCCAACGTATCCTCACAAATACTTTCGAATGGATCATTCTTTTTTTTCTTCGTGTTCAATCTATGATAGAAGCCCATAAACTTTATTTTGTCCAAATAAGAAATGGTTTGGAAGGCTTGATCTTTCTTCCCTTGAAAATATTAAGTTGCTCTTAGGATACTTGCATATGGTGTCACAGGTAATTTTATAGGTGAATACTTGAAAATTGGGAAAACTATCACATTAAAAAGTTTAAAATTGTTTGTTAAAACAATAGTTTCATTTTTTTGTGGAGTACTTAAGGAAGCCTAGCAAAGATAATATTGCTAGATTGCTCGCATTAGTGAGAAACGTGAATTTCCAGATATGTTATGGGGCATCGATTATATGCATAGAAGTGAAAAAATTGGTCAATATCTCAGCATAGTATATATTTTGGTCATATTCATGAACCAATAATTGGTTTAGAAAAAATGGTTTTTAACTATCTATGGATTAGACTTTATTTTTTATTTTTTGTTTTATCATTTGGGTCTCATAATGATGTAAATATGTTTGATACATCATTTATATTTTCAAATCTTGTTTAAGAGTGTACTTTGACTATCAATCATAACTATGCAATGGGGTACTATATCGCTAATGACATATATCCACAATGGGAAACATCTATTAAAACCATCTCGGCTCTCCAAATAAATTATAAAAAAAAAACACTTTATTGCAGCCTAAGAGTTAACAATGAAGGATGTGAAGCATGCTTTTGGTGTGCTTCAAACATTATTTACTATAACTTGTGTACCTATGCGATTTCTTTACATTGAAATGCTCAATGGTATTATGATGACATGCAAAATTTTACATAATGTGATTATTGAATATGAATGAGTTGACAATGGACATGAAGACTTTGAATATGAATAGTTCAGTGAAAGCCCACATAAGCAAGTATCACCTAGCCCTATACCTGAATTTGGTAAGTTCATTCAACACCATCATGATATTAGAAATAAGAAAACGCACTGTCAATTTTAAGCAGACCTCTTCGACCACTTCTCGCAACTATATAACAAAGCATAGGAATTGTCATGTATGACTATATTAATATTTTACTTTTTCTTGCTGAATCATTTCCTTGTGTCTTTTTTAGAAGAATCTGTAACTATTTCTCTTATGCAAAGAATGTAGTATGATTTATTTTACTCAAATCATGCAAAAACATTTTTAATGAATATTCATATGTTCCACTCACTTCGAATGGAATCTCAACACATGCCAACAATGATTGAAATGAAAAGTTTTCTTATGTAATTGTAGGTACATGAGCTTCATCTAGCCAATCTAAAAGTCCCAAACCTTGAACATAATTAGAACCTTATTTAGTGTTGGAGAAAATAGTACAAAGAAATTATTAAAAAGATATGACAAGAACATAATCATTACAACCACTTTGATACATTCCTTCAACTTGTGCTAAGTAACTACAAAACTTGTTTACCACTTATTAAATCCTTAGCCATCTATTCATTAAAGATGTTTAACTACACGCAAAATTATATTTCTTTTTTTTTTCCTCAAAGTATTTATGAATAATTTTTCATAACATCATGTGTTTTTATCTTTTATTTGCACCATATTTAGGGGTGTAATTTTACTGATCCAAATCAAAAAACCCAACCAAACCAAATGGTTTGGTTCAGACTGGACTGATAAATATATTGGTTGGTTACGATCCATATAACTTTAGAATTTTAGTTTTCGATTCGATCCTGAGGTGTGGTTTTTTTGGACTGGACCAACCAACCGAAATATATAAAAATATAAGTCAATCCAAATTGCAATTCCTTGAAGAACATACATGTACATGAATTGGTAGTCTTTTACCCCATAAAATATAACAAATTAATTGATAGTGAAAGCAAAGTAAGGCCAAAGAGATGTGATAAAACCGTAAACTCTCTCAAGTGTGATCTCAAATTAAGTTCTCAAACTAGTAAGACATTGAAAAAAGGAAATTCAAGACCGATAGCATTATAAGAGACAAAAATTATAACTTGCAAGTTTTACAACACTAAAATGTAATACAGTAAAAGAAAACAATTTATCCTATAACTCTAACTAACATGAATTTTGACAAGAAAAAAAATTTAAAAATAAAACCAATAAACTACAGTCACCAATATGATACTTCTTTTTTCTTTTTGGTCTCATGGATCATGACTCAAAATGTAGACAGTATCCTCAATCTTATTTAATAAAATAAAAGTAACGTTACATTGCTTGTCATATAACCAATCTCTTGTGAAAACTAATACTTTAATAATATTTGCTTTTAGTGTACTCTTAAATTGATCAATGATACTCCCACCAATACTAAAAGTAGATTCAGATGCAATTGTAGAAACTAGAACACTCAAGATGTCGCAAGCCATACAAGCAAAATCAGGATAACGAAATTCATTTCATTTTCCAAAGGAAAGAATATCAAAGTTTGCATTTTCATCTGCCTTAGGTTCATCCAAGTAAAGCTTCAATTGACTCTTTTGCATATGGGCAGTAAGATCATCATTTTCAAATGAATCGAATTCTTATACAAAATAAAAAATAAAAATTCAAGCCAATATGTGATCATATGAAACAACAATTTAATATAAATCATTAAACAAAAAATATTATTTGAATCTACCTAAAATACTTGTCTATTCCATATACTGAAAGATGAAAACTAACTTTCTGCTCTACTAACGATTCTTTGAGAAGTCATGATAGAACTTGTGGGAACATTAGAACTATATTCTATGAAGGAAAATTCTAATCCTAAGCCGATTTTATGAGCACCACCACATATGTAATAGCCTGCTAGAAATTCAATGGTGGAATTTCTATAGACATTAGAAATCTCGTAAAAACCTCATAAGCTTTCACGAATCGGCTAATCGCAAAGGTTTTAGCCTGTCAACATAGTCAGTGTTATCACTCGGAAATGCGATTTTAATTGTTTGAGGTAGTTAGAAGTGTCAGATTACATTATAGTCTACACCACTAGGCTTAATTGAATATTTAGGATTTTTCAGTACTAAATTTATTATGCACTTTTTCGGAGTGAATAGTAACATCGATAAGCGTACTAAGTGCAGTGTTTTCAAAATCACAGCGTGAAATGTCCAAATTAGGTTAGAGAAGTTTTATTTGGACACTTGAAAAGATCTTAACCACACATAATGAATAGTATTAGATACTTGGCACAAAGAGAAACCATTAGATGGATTTGTGAAGGAAATCAATATGTGAAATCATGCCACCTAAACAAAACTTTTTTTTTTCATCTGATCAACCAAATTGAGCCAGATTAAAGAGGGTTTCAACCCTAGTGAAACCCTAAATGGTTGAAATCTATTTGAAATCTCAAAAACTTGGTTGAAACCGAAACCCTAAACGGTTTCTCCAAACCCTAAAGTTGGCCTTCAAACCCTTTTGATCCAATTTCTAGCATTGTGTTTAATTACTTGATTAAATCACTTCCACATGCTATTAATTTCTCAAATTCTTATTATGACATCTTTATCCAACATTTTAAACTTTGGAAATTTGATTGGGCCAAGAAAAATTGGATTTGGGCTTGATAGCATCTCAAACCCTAACCAAACCCCCTTTAAACCCCAAATTGAAGTCCACTTGGTTGAGGCCCACTAAGGCCCACGAATTTGGCCACCTTGGCAAAACTTCTTGAAGAAGTTTCCTCCCCCACTTGTTAGACCATTCATTGCATCAAGTTGCACTCAATAATATGGAAGAACCCACCCCATCAAGTCCCATGTCTCATAACCTTTGTAGGTTGTCCTTTGCCCCCCACTATCCTCTACATTATGTCACATGTCTACACCTCCACTCAATGATCATTAAGGTCCAAATATTCCCCCTACAGAAGTCTTGAGTCGTGCAAGATATACTTACTTCACTTTAATCTTTTCTTTACCCCGTTCTTAGAGAGAAACCCAAGAGAGCTCTCTCGGGCAGTTTTCTATGTGTTTTTGCGTGGAGATTTTCGACCCTTTATAAGTATTTTCACATAATGACTCCTTCATAAAAGTTATTCTTCTTTGAGTCTAGTTTCCGTAGATGTATTTTTCGTATCATTCCATGGTTATTTGGTCGGTTAAAAGTATTTTTAACCATAGAAAGGTCATTCTGGGCGTGAATCTGGAGAGTATGTTATGTTTTGGAGTTTTTGACCAAGCTAATGGACATATCATGGTCCGAAAATTTTATGGAGTGTTGTTAGCATGTGTTTAAGAGTTTTCATTGAAGTTTTGTTGCATGAATAAAGCTTTTGATGATAGATTTTCTTAGATCTAGAAACTTGAAAACTGGAAGTGGAAAAACAGTTTTTATTTGGAGAAAGTTTGAATATTTCATGGTTTGATCTTACTCTAATGGCTTTGATATTTTATATGATGATCCTAAGTCTCTTATTTTCATGATAGGATGTTATTTTGGAGATATTTAGCATTAGTTTCAAAGATATGATTTTTCTATGCAAGAGAATTTCGGTTAGGCCTAAGATTTGATGTTTTTAGGTTAGATCCATGTTTTATTACGTTTTAGCCATGTGATATTAATTTTGATGGTTGGATATTCTTTAGGACACGTTTTTAAACCATGTGATACTTTATTTCAAAGATCTCACCTTCTTAAGCCATTGATCAAGAGATTTATCAAAGCTAGTTAAGAAAAAGTTTCTGTTTTTGGACTAAGTGTAAAATCAAAAACTCCAAGTGTTATTTTTGTGATTTTGGTGACTTTAGTTTGATGATTTAAAGCATGGTTTATCTGAGGATGATGTTATGAATATGTTAGAAGTAAGATTAGATTTTTTGGAATTCTTGGAGATGTTTTGATTTAAGGACAAAGCTTGTGATTCAAGTGTTTTGATCTTTTTACAAAAAAGTTTGGTGTTGATTATTAGCTTTTTCTAAATGGATGTTTCAAGTATGGTTTTAAACTTAGGATTGGAAGATGTTTGTTGTAAAATTTTGGTTTAAGCATGAGTTTTGAAGTTGGAAGGAATTGTAACAAAAATCAAGAGAAATGGCCTATGGATGTTTCGGCCATAGTGTGTTTTCCATAGTGTTGTTTTGTTTTAAATTTTTTTCTGAGTTGATATTTGAGTTTAGAACAAAATTTACATGAGGAATGTAAATTTTGGAAATTTTTGGAGTTAGGATATGAAATCCTTAAGTTATGGGTAAAATGGTCGTTTTCCCACATGTAGAGGGTAAAATGATAATTTTACTCTAAGATAACTTGTTTCCATGTTTCTAATTGTTAGTAATTAAATTTCTAACTTTTAGAATGACCTTTTACAGTTTCTCGTATATCGCACTTTATTCTCGTAGAACGTGACAATCGAGGTAAGTTAGCCTCTAACTTACTATCAGTTTATTGTGTATGTATGATGGGTAAGGGAACTACAATTTATGTATGTATGTTATCATATATGCCATGTCATTACATGTTTATCTGTTACGCATGATTTATTCTTTCATGAATATTTATCTGTTACACAATCTTTTCTGTCATGCAATGCTGTATGTTATAAGTATGCCATGTTAAGTATGCCATATGTTACATGTATGCCATGGAATGTTTATGTTTAAATCATATTGTGCCATTTACAAGTATACGTCATGTTAGAAAAGTACATGATATTAAATAATATCTCATGCATTAAGAAAGATAAGACATGTTAAGGATGACACGGACCTAAGCGTATTCATCACAAGTTATGTTAAGGATGACACGGACCTAAGCGTGTTCATCACAAATATGTTAAGGATGACACAGACCTAAGCGTGTTCATCACAAGTTATGTTAAGGGTGACACGAATCTAAGCGTGTTCACCACAAGTTATGTTATGCGGTGCCACGGACTCAAGCGTGGTTCACCTTATTAAAGTTCATATAAGTTTCAGATCATGTTCAAGTTAAGATATTCATGTCAATCACGACCCTAAATGCTAGGATGGGGTAATATCCTAGTGGAACTCCTTTGTTCACGCTGGAGTGTCTAAATAGGTGTGAAATTCCCTGGGTTGACGAAGTACAGTCAACAGGTTGCGAATGGGGCCTAAGTAACTGGTTACCGGAGCGCGCCAGGCACTAACGCCGATGGTGCCATATTTTATGTTACGTGTATTCATGGGGCCACAACAACTGTGGAGCATGAAGTATGGGGCCACAACAACTGTGGAGCATACACTACGTGAGACACAGCAATTGTGACACGTAGAATACGTGGGGCCACAACAACTGTGGAGTACGTATTAACGCACTCACAGCTGGTCTAGATACCTGTGTTGTGATGCGGTAATCGCAGGGACACACGGCTCTAGGGGACCCGTGTAGCACCCATATGGTCACGTTATTAATCAAGACAATTGAATAAGATTCCAAGTTTATGTTAAGTCAAGTTTCAGATCAAGTGCATGATAAGTCAAGTTTCAGATCAAGTTCATGTTATGTTATGCTCACGTACATGTTATGTTCATGTTCATGTTATGTTCCAAGTTCATGTTCACATCATGTTATGTTCACGTTTATGATATGTTCAAGCTCACGTTCATGTTATGTTATGTTCATGTCCATGTTATGTTGCAAGTTTCACGTTCATGTTATGTTGCTAGTCCATGTTATGTTTTAAGCTCAAGTTTATGTCATGTTAAGTCAAGTTCAGTTCACGTTTAAGTTCAGGTTATGTCATGCTATATGTCTCAAGTTATGCTATGCTTATGTACGACTTATGCATTTATACTTTTACTGCCATGCATGCATCTTTAACCTGTGTGGGAGTTTCTTGTTAACTTACTGAGATTTGTAATCAAATCTCACCGTGGTAGTCCCAACTACCATTCCCCCCGAATGGTAGGCGATGTGTCATGATCAGAGCAGGGAGCAGATGTTCGTAGACTGAAGGAGGTTGACAAGACGCCGTAGACACGACGCGGAGCTTACAACTTCCATAATTAGTTTTTGGACAGTTTTCTGGTCTCGTTAGTCGAGTTACGTGAGTTACTCGACGAACTCCTCAATAGTGTATTATGGTAATGTAAATATGGAGTTTGGTCTCTCATGTTTTTGAGGTTATAGTCTTCTAAGACTCATACTGAAATCGTGGATGTTTATTTTGTTAAGCATGCTTAGATTACGATTTAACTACTTGGGATATTATAAGTTTGGTGCATAGTATTGCTCAAGAAAAGAAAAGAAAAAAATTATCCGCTGCGAATATTGCATAATGCTAGATGCATGTTAGGAACATTGCATCTTATATGTCATGAACGGGGGCAGGTAACCATGTGTTGCATGTCCCGACGTTTCAGATGTCCGTTCAATCCCAAGCGGAATTTGGGGGCGTCACAACATACCCTCTAATGTGGCAAACCCGGTCTAAGAAAAATCCAGTCCAATTGGAGCAGCTCATTCCAATAGATTGATTGTGCCCTAACATCCACACTCTCCCCCTCTAAGCCTCTCACACCACCTTCCATCACCTCTGAGCAAACAAATCAGCTCCCTCCCATCAATCCCCTCTCCCCTGTGAACAAAATCTCCCTTCCCATTGGTCCTGTTTGTCCCCCCCACCACCCATCCTTATGCAATTTTCAGCCATTGAGCGAATCCCCCCATCTCTGTTGTTCCTCTGTGTGAATCCCCCTCTCCCATTGATTTGCTTTCTTTGCCGTCGTTCGGTATGTTTAGCATTAGCAACTCTAGATTTATATTATACTAGCATTTATGGTGTGAATCCCCCTCCCCCATTATGTTGTTGTTATTTTTTATTTATGATTTCCTATTATCGTACTATCTATCTCGTGCAAATAACCAAGTTTTGATTTTTTAAGGATTTTATTCAAGTTGATCAATCAAGTTTTGACATCTCTTTTTTGTTGTATCAATTGATCTTTCGTCACTTTCCCTCCTCAAGGTGGTACATAGTTTAATTTGTTTTATATTCGATGCTCTAATTACTAGCTTCTTGCTTTCATTGTGTTATTTGAAATATTGCTATTCTTCTATTTGTCGAAAGTTTTCAATTGGAATAATACATTCTTTTAAACTTTCTCTATCCAAGACTTGATGTAGCCTTCTTTTTTATTTCTTCATTTACAAACTCATGTTCTAGAGTGTATATTATCCTCAGCAGTGTCATTCTAAGCATGTGATTGCCCTTAACACCGATTCAATCGTTTTAATCTTGTTTTAGAAATTTCTAATGGATTCAATATTTTGCTTATTGGTTTAGGGTTTTTCCCTATTGTTTTAGCATTATTCTACCGTTGTTTTGCTGGCTTCAAGTTATTTCCAGCATGATTGCAGTATTGTCTAGCCGTCTCCAACAATTTCATATTGGTGTTTCCATGCATTTCAATGATATTGATTTTTCAGTGATTCTAACAACAATTTTCCTTCTAATAATCAATTTGTTAATTTCTTGTTTATTTTTAAACCATGTTTTTTGGTCTCTTTCTTTCTCACTCATTTTACTATATCTTTCTTGCTTACATTTTTTTTTTAGTTAACTTGTTACAATTGCTTGAAGTCATAATGGACCTTATGCATGCAAACTCAGTCTAAAAGGGACCTCACAAAAGAAAGATGGATGATAGGAATCATGGTCTCAGTCACAATAGTTAAACCTGAGCTCATGGCAAATGTCGCAGATTCAAAAATGAATTTGTTAAGGCCTATGCTTTTGATGTAATCACAAACTCAATTGGTCTTACAACAACAGTTTTAGCTATCAAATTCTACTAGTGGATCGATCCTATTGGCGCATTATATTGTGTTAATAGAAAAATTGTAAATGGATCCTTTAGTCGTAATTGTAATTGTCAAATTCTCTATGAATATTTTGTAAATGTGTACTTTGTAAGCTTTGAATATGGCTATGGATGTTAAATTATTTGATTTGTAAGAATGGTACTATATGTGTACATGTGTTGGTTTTGCTTTTATAAGAATGATATTACTTGGATTAAAGAATATTTGTTGCTTGCAAATTGAAATTGAGTTAAAAAACTCATATCAGTTGCTTGGAAATGGAAAACTGAGTAGGGAAAGAAACAAGGGATTGATGAAAACCATGTTGAAAGTAGAATTAAGGGGCATACTAACATTTTCCAAAGCCAAATGCCTATACAACAGCACCAAGCACCAATCATTAGACATCACCAACTTCCTATCATACACTATTACTCTGAAAAAGACCCCAACACCACATTACCTATACGTTCATGCTTAGGTACATCCTACCAAATCTCTAGATTTAATTTCCTCCTAAATGATATTAATCCAACACCAATTCTAATATAATAGAAAAATAACTCACCTAAAAAGAGTTCAAACGCAAAAACATTTTTTTATAATTTACTTGTAAATAAATTTTTTATATCTCAATAAATATCAAGATTAACCAACTTTAAGCATACAAAAACTTTAAAGTATATGTCAATAGCTTACGAGGAAGCCAAATATTATAGGTAATCAACAAACCTATCCATCACATTATTTACAACTACAACAAATATCATTACAAAGCCTCACAATCACAAGTCTAGTTTACATTCTTCACAACAAATTTCTTAAAAAAACCTCACACAATAAGTCTAGTTTACATTATTGTCGTACAACAACCTTGCATCTCCTCATTACTAGATGGTGTTGGTTGTGTGACAGTACTACACTGGGTTCCAACAACAAAATCTTCAACATCAGCACCAAGTTTAGCATTCACCACCTCACCATATTGTGATTTGTTGTCAAATATTTTCCTGCAAGTCTAAATTTTAAAATTGTTATACCTATTTTAATCACATTTTCAATGCAAGTTCCTTAGAAACTCAAATAATAGTTGCCTATAAGTTATAAATTCAGTTCTCATGTCCAATTCCCTCAAAGTTAAAGAGTTTCAGAATGTACAGACTGAAAAGTTTTTTCACGTGCAAACAACAAGTACTTCAAACAGCAAAAGAATAGTAAAAATTCAAGCAACTACCAATAACACCTCAACTTGAAATCAAGTGTGACTGAAGTGACCCGTAAAAAACTACATCGAATGTCAACAAACATGACAAAAAACCTTGAGAAATATATAACTAGTTTCATATGTGTTTGAGAGAGAGAGAGGGGATGTTTAGAAGGGGATCAAGGATGAAGAATGCCTACACTTTGTTAACAACTCTGTGGAATAGAAGGAGAAGGAAAAATATATATATATACACACACGTATGTATATATTTAAAGTTTGAAGAACATGAATGTGTAGGTATAATGTGGAGAAATCAAGTTTGTACAGTTAATGTCGTGAAGATTATTCTTTTGGCAAACTCAATAATGGTAGCTATGAATTGTTTCAATTCTCTCTCATTGACAGTGTACATGAATATGATGCTATCTTGTCTGCTGGATGTTTGAGGATTTATATATCTATGAATGATTTTCCTCTACATATTTTGGAACATGAAGTCTTTTTACTTTAAATCATAATTCTATATTTCAGCATGCATTTGATTAAATATCAATCTAGTCTAAATGGGAGTTAGATTATTGTAATAAAACTTAATTAAACTTACCTTTTTGGATCATAGGTGATTTAAGGACGTCAATAGGGGTGTAAAAATAAATCAAAAAATTGAAAAACTAGCCCGGACTGGACCCGTTTGGTTCGGCCGATTTGATTCGAAATCAGTTTTACATTTTCCAATACTGGATCGGACCGGTTCACATATTATGTATATTTTATTAATTTTTAATATTATATATAATATATTTTATTTATATATAATTCTTTATATATAATTATGTATGAAATAATATATTTTAAGTTATAACATAATATTTTAATCTTAAACATGAATATTTATTTGATCATATGTTTTGAATATAAAATATATATATATTTAATACATTTTATTATCTAATAAATTCTCAATATATTTCTTTTGATAAAAAAATTAGTAATACTAATATACTCAATATATTAAAATTGAAAAACTAGACCAGAACCAATAAAACCGAAAATACCAGTTTAGGAGGGTAACCGATGCATAATTGATTTTTGATAATACAAAATAGGTACATACCGGTCCGGTCTGGTTTTCGGTCAATCCAAAACCGAACCGGACCGGACCGGACTAGTTACACCCTTAGACGTTAGAAATGCAAAAAAAAACTTATTCCTCCAAAATTCACTACACAAATTCACTCATACCATGTTCTTGCAACATATACATATATCCACAAAACACCTGAAGATCTGTATTTTGCTCCCACATGCCACAGGAATGACTCTCTCTCTCTCTCTCTCCCCCCATCATAATACCATCATAACCCCCCACCCCTACCATCAGTCGATCACCAGTAAGAAAAACAATCTCCACCCACCATCAAGCTTCTGATAGCTTCATCGAAAGTAAGGAAAATAACCCCCACCCACCAACAAAATCTAATAATATGGAGTAGCATTATAGAGCAAAAACAATGAAGAATGAAGACAACGAAAAACTATAAAAATATGGAGGAGCTTGAATATGAGAGAAAACTTATGTATTTGTTCGATAGTTCGTTCTCGTCAGCAGCCCAGAGGTGGTGCAGGTAGTGCGACTTCGAAAAATGTCAGCTGAACACAGGCGGAGGGGAAAATTTTGAAATTGTATTCATCAGACTGATTTGAGAGTATTTGGAGGTAAAATGTGTGTTTAAAAAAAATGCAACATCATCGAGTGTATGGTGTATGAGCATTGAGGAGCAGATAAGTAGAACTACTCATTCCATGAAGAGAGATGCCACTTTAGTTTGAACATTCAAATACTCTAAGGATCCATAAAACTTCTTACAAGAAAATCAACAAAATGAAACTTGTATCGATGATTCAACATAATTGTTATAGCCAACATTAAACTCAGACCAATATTTCTCAAACTTATCAAGCATTTGATAAAACATTTTCTTCACGTAATCATTTTTACTTTCAAAGTGCTCATTTAATGTCAAATAAATTATAAACACTATTGGAAGTAAAAATTGGTTGTAAGGTATTTGGTTCAAAAAAAGTCACAAGTTGCATCATAAAAAACTCCCAAAAAAGTGTTAATTTTCTCCACTTTGTCCCATTCGGATGTTGATAAACAATACTTAAAATTGGAATAAGTCAACTCCAAATGGCAAAATGCACGATGATAGAAAAAAACACTCTCAAGCATAAGAAAAGTATAATAACATCTAGTGGGGACATCCTGTCTCAGCCCTTCTTTACTATCCAAAGACATTTGATTTATTGAATCCAAAAATTTTGTTTCCTTATTTGTAATCCTTTAACATACTTTTACAAACTTTTTGGATAGCATAATTAGTCTCTTTTAACCCATCTTTTACTACCATATTGAGAATATGAGCATAATAACAAAGATGAAAGAACTCACCATCACAAACAAGGACTTTTTTAATGTTTAATTGAGTTCTTAAAAACTATTATGAAACTTCATTAGAAGAAATATTGTCTAAAGTCAACACAAAAATCTTGTGTTGAAACCTCCACTCACATAGCAAATTATAAATTTTTTCAGACAAAAAAATGCTATTATGTGGTGGTGATATAAAAGAAAAATTCAAAACCTTTTTATGTAGAACTCATTTCTTATCCAAAAAATGTGTTGTAATGCACATATAACCATCAGTAGTTATAGAAGTCTACAAGTTAGATGTCAAACTAATTCTACCAGTAGCATAATTTAACATGCATTTAATCATTTTTTTCCCTCGATAATACATCTTAACCAAATTAGCATTAACAATATTTCTAAAAATAATTGGAACATGTGGACGCAAATATTGTAATATAGATCTCACCTTTGAATATTCAATAAACCAAAAAGGCAGTTCATGCTTCACAATAGCGCCTATCAAAATTTCTCTTTATTATTCAGAATCAAATTTAGAAGCACTTATAGAAAAAGATTCACTATTTTGTGCGAATATCAACTAACTAATATCTTTTGAACTTCTTATAAAGCATGCGTTAGACACTTCAAATTTTTGGTTCCATATTTGCTCACTGCCAAGTACGAACCTCCACACATCTTGCACTTGGCTCATGCCTTACCATCACCTTTGTCACAATTAGGAACCATCTCAAAAAAACTCCACACCTTTGACCATTTCTTTCATTTTGCTTTAGCTTTTTCATTTTAAAAATTTTTTGAATCCATCACATCAGATCGTCATTTTTGCCTACTGCCTCACTCGTCTGACATTTTTAAAAAGTCGAACATGAAAATTCGCAACTAATGAAGTATTTAACCATAACTTAAAAGATTGAAATTAAGAAATATAATTAAGAAATGTAAATCTTCTCATTAGATGCTAATAAATGTGGCACATACAGTAAAATAAATTTTCAACGGTTTACTTTTTTTTCTAGCATAAAAAACTCATTTTATGCTCATCAAATTCTATCAAGGAGATGAATTTTATTTAACTGTTACTTAACCACAAACTGTTGCATGCTTACTTAAAAAAAACATGAGTCGAGAGCCTGCAAGAATGTGATGACTAGGAACAAGTAAAAGATAAACAAATCCTTTTGAGGTCTTCATGTCCAACCTATATATATATATATGTGTGTGTGTGTGTGTCTTGTTGCATATTGCAGCCAATTTATAAAATGGTAGGTTGTTGGCAGTTACTATTATGGTAGACAGAAAGATAAATATCAATACGAGAGAGATTACATATTGAGGATGAATTGATATAGTCAATGAAAATAAATTGTAGTCTTTGTTGGTTGCATGATTATGTTGCAATTCCTTGTGATTTAGTGAAGAATAATCTAGTCTCATTGGAAACTTGTGCTGTGATACCCCGTTTTTACATATATTTTTACTGAATGAGTATTTTAGTTTAATTAAAATATTCGTTCTTTTATTTTAAATTATCATATTTTAATTGGATTTATTTAGTTGTAAAATTTATTTTGTAGAGCTTTCTTAATATTAATTATTTGTTTTGAGTTTAAATTGATGTTTAATTTATTTTAGCTTGTTTTTGGATTTAAAATTAAGTTGTTAGTTTTTACTAGTTATTTATTATAATTTAGCTTTATGTTGTGTTTAAATTATTTTCTTTGTTTTATAGCTTTTAAAATTGTTTTCGTTGAATCAATTTTTGGACTCCAGAGGTGAGGATTGGATCTCATTTCTTTCCTTTCCTTTTTCTTTTCCTCTTCTTTCTTTTCTTTTTCTTCTTTCTTTTTTTCTTCTTCTTCCCCTGCACTCCTCTCTTCCCACGCAACCATCCCCCCTCCCCCTCCACGTCACTTTCCTTCATCAGCCCAGACCTGCCGCCGGTCGCCGCCGTGCGGTGCACCACCCTCACTGTTCGACTCTTCTCCGACCGGTGAACCTCCCACCAAATCTTGGCCCCATCTATGCTGTCGTGGGCTCCTCCAAGCCACACGGTTTTTCCTCCTTTCAGCCGCCGTCGCTCCACCTCCGGCCACCATCTATTCACAGCTTCGTCACCGACCTCTTGCCATCCTAAACCACCCATTTACGGCTTCGATCTGTTGCCGAAGCAGCTCACACGACCTCACTTTCCGTTTTTGGCCTTCCACCTCCGTTTTCACTGCCACCCACGGCTAACTCTCACTTCCACTAGCTTCATAAACACCTCTAAGCTATTCTCTATCAATTTTAAACTTTGGTTTGTCCCCATTCAAGAGTGGGTATTTTACAACCCACGGCCACAATGTTTTTACACTGTTACGTTGTTTTTTCTTCGCCATTTGCAGCTCGTTGATCCTTGAAAAATTATCATATAGCGCTGTAAGTATTTTTCAAACTTTTTTTTAGATTAAAATATATTTTTGCTTTAATAATAAATTGTGACTGGTTGGTTATTCTGGATGGATTTGAGGATAGAGTTAATTATGTTTGGTTGATGTTGAGATTTATTGGATATTTTGTGTCTTGATGTTTGCATTGCATAGTGCATGCATGTTCATGTTTGAAAAGAAAAACTGGGTTTTCGTGTAATTGCATACATGTACATGTGTTGGAACTTAAAAACTAGGTTTTCAAGCGAGAAATGCTTTTTGGTATATGTGAACGATTGGATTGACTAGTTTGAGTCAGAGGCGTGTGTAGGGATGGTGGTAGAGTCCTGCCTGCGATTCTCGCCTACGGTGCACGCGGTGTAGGAATGGTGGTAAACAAGGATGGTAGTAGAGTCCTACCTGTGATTCCCATCTACGGTGCACACGTAGGGATGGTAGTAGAGTTTCGCATGCAATTCCCGCCTACAGTGTTCTGATGGTTTGGTTAATGGGTCATTTTATGGAAAAATGACGATATTGGATTTTTGGGCCATTATCTGGAATAATGGCGAGTAATGCTTTGAAAGAAAGGTTTTGGGCCAAAAATGAGATTTTGGCATGCGTGGAAATTGTGGATTATTTTGGGACATGCATATGGCATCATGATCATGCATTTGGTTATTGCATAAATGTATTTTTTTCTTGAGGTTTATTTGGATTATTACTTACCTGCGGCACTATTTTTGATAGCTTTGATTTTGATGCAGAGGTTGAGGAGGAGGAGGCTAAGCCCGAGGAGGCGGCTCTGCCAGAGTATTTTATTTGGAGTAGTTTTTCGTTAAAAATTATCTTTATTTGTTTTTATGATATGTAATTGGTATTTGAAACAGTGTTGAACTTGTAATATTTTATTACGTGTGTTTTAAGCTAATTTGTATTTAAACAAAATTATGGTACTCAGTTGTAAGACTTTTATTATCCGCTGTGTAGTTTTTTTGTACACATGTTGCATGTACACACACTTGGCACTTGGCAATGGGATGTGTGACCCGTGTTGTCATCATCCCGACGTCTCGATTTCTACGTGTCCGTACGTGGGAGTTAAGGGTTTCACAGGTGGTATCAGAGTAGTTCGACTCTGGGTAAAACCATATGTCCCATAGGTGGAGTACCAGAAAGTTTTAAAAGCTTGAGTTGAAATTATTTTGTTTATTTAATTTGAACTGTTTTTATTTAACTTGGTTCGATTTTATTTGATTTGAATTTATTTTATTTAATTCCATTTGATTTGGTTTGGTTTGATCTGATCTTATTTGAATTGAAAGTATGTTGTTTTATTTGTCTTATTTATTTCAATGTATGTTATTTTATTCATTTTGTTTTAATTTAATTTGATTTGTTTTGTTCGGAATTGAAAGTGGGGTTAAGGGTTACGCTATGGCAGGAAGATGGTATAATCGAAAATACTATTATTAGGCATAAACATTTAGTGTGGTAGGCTTGAATTCTTAGCGATGTGGTTTGCATTTATGATGTTGAGGTTTGAAGAGAATGTCATGGTTTAGGCGATCTTTGTAAAGTAGGAACTCACGTCACAATGAAGAGGGGGATTAGCTTTAAGTCGCTTAAGATGATTGAGGTCTTAGGTTTTGTAGAATTTATGTAATGAGGCTATAGAATAGGAGAGTGTAGGTTCAACATACTTTAAGGATAGGTTTAAGAGAATTTTATCTAAGGTTTGAGGCCTTATAGATTTTGGGAAATAAGATTTTGGTAATTAAAGTGTTAGGTTCGACAAGTTTTGGGGGAAATAATTAAATTTCAAGTTTTAAATTTTGTTGATTTGGATGAGCAATTTGGTGGCAATTGGAGTTTTAGAATTTACAAGCTTTTAAGGTAAATGTTTTGGATTAAGGCCATCAATCTTGAGAATTTCAGGAAATGATTTATTATTCGTTAATGCTTTAGATTTTGAAAGCTTCGGGAGTCGATTGTTCTATTACGGGGTGTAAGTTCATTTATCTTAGAAATTTCAGAAAATGATTCTTATTTGATTTAAGGTTTTAGAATTGCAAGGTTGAAAGACCAATTTATAATAAGAGTTGAGTTCTTAGTTTTACAGACTTGGTGTGCTAGCTTGATCTACTCTGGAGAGTGATTAGTTTGCAACCATTAGAATATGGTTGATCAGAGTTGAGTTATTGATATGAAAATTTTTCTGGAGTACATTTTTTTGAGGATGGAAGGTAATGATCTAGCTCATGTACTTCTCTAAGGATTATAGATATCGACTTAGTTTAGAAAATGATTATTGTTAACTTGAGGTTATAGTAATAGATTTTAGGAAATGATTTTTATCTATTCAGAAGAAATAGATCCATCGAGGTGTTGGAAACAATAGTTTATTTGTTGGTATGGAATTCGATTGAAGTTGAAGCTTTATGTTCCGGAGACTTTTGGGAACAAATTATTAGCAGGTTTAAGGTCATTTTCAGTACAAAACTTTAAGTGATAGCTGGTTGGTGATTCAAGGATGTGAGTTGAGCAGATTCAGGAATAATTCTTATTGATTTGGGGATATAAGTCCCGATGATGGAAATGGCTGTAGTGGATCACTTGTACGCTGGAATGATTATTGGTTTTGGCTAGGGATGTATGAGATTGACATGTGATAGTGGTGAGTCAATTAGAGTGTTCAGTCGAAGCGTGTTACTCAATGGAATGTTGGTTGGCAATAATTGTTATGATTATCTTAAGGAATTAGTTGTGAATTGAGGTCGTATAGGAATTTAAATTTCTGGAAGCTACACTCTACTTTGGAGATCAAGCATCCAATTGGAAGAGTTATGAACATTGTTATTAATTTGGAAAGATATTGTTAGGTTGCCATGTGTGGTGTATGATAAAATTTTAGAAGTTGAAACTTAGGCATTAACAGTGGGTAGCATAACCATATGTATGAGGTAATGAAGCATTAGGTTCCATGAGTGTTGTTCAATAGTTTTTGATGGATTGAAGATTTAAACAGTATAGCCTGTCTTGAGGTTTATTTGTGATGTGCGATTGGAGGAATTAGAAGTTTTAATACTAGAGTTTTGAGGGTACAAGCAGGTGGGTGAGTTACCAAGAGCGTTCGATTATGTCTAGGTGGAGTCAATGGTAGTTTATAGTGAGTTTAGTCTCTACTAGATTAGATGATATTCAAAATGTAGGCAATGAGCTTGAAAGTGTGGGATGTCGGGTAGAAGTTATAGGCGCTCTTGTTGGTTGGCCGGGAAGGACTTGGGCCTTTTTGAATATGTTCCTTATCTTTAGAAGAGACATGTGTATTTTGGGATGATGTTATGTGTTTTCAATTTGGGGCATTAGGGTTGATTAGTATTGATTTCTGTCATCAATCAAGGGATGTATTTTTGCAGAATGTTGATTTTGATTGAGGCAGCAAGAGCCAAATGAGAAATGAGTGATAATTCGTAGTTTTTGGAGGTATATTATTTTCTATCAAAATGGGATAAATGATTTTCTTGTTTTTAGGTGTTGTGTTAGCTTGTACTCAGTGGTGTTGATTTATGAGGACATAGTCTTTTCGCATTTTGGCGAGTTATCAGAGTGCGCATGGAAGCATAATTTTTGGAGATAATTAGGTATTCAAATTTTATGTTGATTTTAAGGAATTAGTAGTGATTCGAACTCTTAATGGAAGATTACTATTTGGTTGTGCAATTTATGTTTATTGATGGTTTACTTCGGAAGTGACTAATAGGTTACCAACTTGTGGAATACAATAAAGGTTTGGAAGTTTTTTTTTTTTTTAATTTTTTTTAAAATTTTTATTTTTAGCATAGGAGTCAATTGAGATTAACACAGTTTACGGTGCGAAGCTAATAACCATTGGATTTTACTGGGTGTTGTATTAAGGTTCTTGTGGAATTGGAGATTTCGGATTACATAGTCGCCTTAGGAGTACTAGAAGTGGTCACTGGAAGATTAGTGCAGGTATGATGAAATCGTCTATAAGAGTGGACATGAGAGAGAAATATCCTTATTTGTTTGGGAGTTAATGATGGTATGTTTCTCCTAAATGTGTTATGAGTTGTATCTTGTATCTTGCTTTGGCAATTATATTTGACCTTACAAATTTCAAAAATGAAATTTATTTTAAGGGGGGGAGGATCTGATACCCCGTTTTTACGTGTATTTTCACTGAAGGAGTATTTTAGTTTAATTAAAATATTGGTTTTTTATTTTAAATTATCATATTTTAATTGGATTTATTTAGTTATGAAATTTATTTTGTAGAGCTTTCTTAATATTAATTATTTGTTTTGAGTTTAAATTGTTGTTTAATTTATTTTAGCTTGTTTTTGGATTTAAAATTAAGCTGTTAGTTTTTACTAGTTATTTATTATAATTTAGCTTTATGTTGTGTTTAAATTATTTTCTTTGTTTTATAACTTTTAAAGTTATTTTGTTGGATCAGTTTTTGGATTCCAGATGTGAGGATTAAATCTCATTTTTATTCTTTCCTTTTTCTTTTTCCGTTTTTCTTTTCCTCCTCTTTCTTTTATTTTTCTTCTTTCTTTTTCATTTTTTTCTTCTTCTTCCCCCGCACTCCTCTCTTCCCGCCCGACCATTCCCCCTCCCCCTCCACGTCATTTTCCTTCATCAGCGCAAACCCACCTCCGGTTGCCGCCGTGCGGTGCACCATCCCCACATTCGACTCCCCTTCGGCCAGTGAACCTCCCCACCAAATCCTGGCCCCATTCGTGCCGCCGTGGGCTACTCCAAGCCGCATGGTTTTTCCTCCTTTCCACCACCGTTGCTCCACCTCCAGCCACCATCTCTTCATAACTTTATCACCGACCTCTTGCCATCCTAAACTACCTATTTCCGGCTCCGATTCGTCGCCGGAGCAGCTCACACGACCTCACTTTCCGTTTTAGGTATTTTGGCCTTCCACTGCCGTTTTCACCGCCACCCATGACCAACTCTCACTTCCACTAGTTTCATAAACACCTCTAAGTTATTCCCTATCAATATCAAGCTTTGGTTCGTTCCCATTCAAAAGTGAATATTTTACAACCCACGGCTACAGTGTTTTTACACTGTTACGTTGCTTTTTCTTCGCCATTTGCAGCTCGTTGGTCCTTCAGAAATTATCGTATAGCGCTGTAAGTATTTTCCGAACTTTCTTTTAGATTAAAATATATTTTTTCTTTAACAATAAATTGTGACTGGTTGATTATTCCTGACTGAGTCCGAAGAGTCGGGGGTCAGATGGATTTGAGGATGAAGTTAATTATGTTTAGTTGATGTTGAGATTTATTGAATATTTTGTGTCTTGATGTTTGCATTGCATAGTGCATGCATGTTCATGTTTGAAAAGGAAAACTGGGTTTTCGTGTAATTACATGCATGTACATGTGTTAGAACTTGAAAACTAAGTTTTCAAGCGAGAAATGTTTTTTGGTATATGTGAACGATTGGATTGACTGGTTTGAGTCAGAGGCACGTGTAGAGATGGTGGTAAGCAGGGATGGTGGTAGAGTCCCGCCTGCGATTCTCGCCTACGGTGCACGCGGCGTAGAGATGGTGGTAGAGTCCCACCTGTGATTCCCCCCTACGGTGCACGCGTAGGGATGGTGGTAGAGTTCTGCATGCAATTTCCGCCTACAGTACTCTAATCGTTTGGTTAATGGGTCATTTTATGGGAAAATGACGATATTAGATTTTCGGGCCATTATCTGGAACAATGGCGAGTAATGCTTTGAAAGAAAGGTTTTGGGCCAAAAATGAGATTTTGGCGTGGGTGGAAATTGTGGATTATTTTGGGACATGCATATGGCATTATGATCATGCATTTGGTTATTGCATAAATGTATTTTTATCTTGAGGTTTATTTGGATTATTATTTACCTGCAACACCATTTTTTATACTATAGATTTTGATGCAGAGGTTGAGGATGAGGAGGCTGAGCCCGAAGAGGAGACTCCGCCAAAGTATTTGTTTTGGAGTAGTTTTACATTGGAAATTATCTTTATTTGTTTTTATGATATGTAATTGGTATTTGAAACAGTTTTGAACTTGTAATATTTTATTACGTGTGTTTTAAGCTAGTTTGTATTTAAACAAAATTCTGGTACTTAGTTGTAAGACTTTTATTATCCACTGCGTGATTTATTTGTACACATGTTGCATGTACACACACTTAGCACTTTGCGATGGGATGTGTGACCCGTGTTGTCATCATCCCGACGTCTCGATTTCTACGTGTCCGTACGTGAGAGTTGAGGGCGTCGCATGTACTTGCTTAGGACAAAACTTGAACTAACCAAAGAAGCATTAGGAAAATAACCCTACAACATGTCATTGCTACCCTTGAACATGACACTACTACCTCACCAATAATTTTAGAAAGAATACCATGATGTCCTTAAGAGAACCAAGAGAACAACATACGAGACAATTTGTTTAGTTCATGAGCCAAAAAATCTTTTCCTCCATTATATGGTTGTTTTTGCTCTAGATCTTCTTCACCCATTTATTTACTTTTCTTTGTTTTGCCTCTTAGATCTTCAATGTCCATAAAAAAACTAGCAACAAGTTTAAGTCTTAATTTCATTTATTTTAAGTAATTAAGTGTTCAATTTCTACTCCATATATTCAATTAGGATTTAATAAAAATAAAAGAGAAGATTATTTTGAATGCCCCAACTAATTAAATTGAATGGCAATTATAAAAATTGAATAGAAATTTAGAAATATGATGAATGCAATTAGCATAGAACAAATTCCAACATTAAAACAGTTTTTACTACTAATCAAGCCAATTTCAAATCAAAGCAATGGCGGATATAGAGTGGTAGGATTTAGTATGTTATCCTGTTGTTGGAGATCTGGAGAGAAGAAGTGAAGTAGGAGCTGCTACCAAGGACCTTGTGGGAACCAAACAAATTATTTTCTTAGGATGGCCTGAGACACCGTAAGATGGCTGAGCGGCTGGTAGCTAAACGACGAGGTTGCAACTCGTGATGGAGGTGGCCACGTGGCCGTTTGGGTTAGGGTTTTTTCTAAACTAGGGGGAGAGGAAGAAGATAATGTCTTAGATTGTGAATTTTTTAGGGTCTGAGGGAGTGTGAGATTGAGTGCGGCGAGTAGGACATTGTCACTTAGGGTTTTTTAGATTTTAGGTATAAAGGTAAAAATGTAATTTTAACTTTCGCATCATAACGGGTTGACCCGTTAAGCAATTGTGTCTTAACGGGTCAACCCATTTTGACCTAATCCATCGAGGCTAAAGTCAAATTCGTTATTATTATGTCATGTTCGTATTGGATTAACATGTCATGTCATATATTGCTATCCCTACACCCATCCTAAAGACTTTTATCAATTAGAAAGTCTAGAAAAATTATCGATATCAAAATCAACTGGCACACTGAGTGGCGTAACGGACAATTACCAAATTACAATTTGGCATGATACCCATCAACCAACTCCTCCCATGTCTCCTTGAACTTCGTAGCAACATTATGCATATATGCAACCACAAACTTATAAAATTCTTGTATTATAATACCCTATTTCAATAATTTTTTATTGGAAAACTAATTGAATGAGTGTCACATGACACATACATCAATATGCTACATGTCAATCTTTACTTACATGTGACATCAATAGCTGCGTTAGCCAATTGAAGATTAAGGGTTGATTTGGTTACACAAAATTAAACTATCTCATCTAATCTTATATAATAATTACAATTTTTTTAAATTTACATATAAAATATAATAAATAATTTAATATTTTTAAATCTTAAAATAAAATTAATATTAAAAAATTATATTATAATAATATTTTATTCAACTTTTAATAAAATATCTCTTCACATTTTATTTAAATTGTATAATCAAACGAAGCTATACGTGAGATTCTCATATCGCGTGACAATCTTCACGCTTACCTTTTAAAAAAAGGTTAACCAAATTACATTATTGCGAGTTTTTTAATTATTAAATATTAATATTGTAAAATTGCATTCTCAATTTGCATAAAGTTAAAAAAATATAGGCAATAAGTTTACAATTTAAAAATAAAAATAAATAAATAAAATAAAATAAAAAAGTCTCCATTGGTTCTGGCTAAAGCGTAGGTGTGGGCTGTGGCACGGGTCTAATGGGGAGGCCAGGCTTTAGAAGGGGAAGACTGGAGACCGTGCCAGAGTTAGACCCAAATCGTTTGATCACTGGCCTCCTCTGATCCCAATCTCACACCGATCCCTGCTACTGCCTCCATACAAGAAACAAACACGAAAGACAGAAGTATCTCACCCTCAAAGTCATGTCGCGCGAGAGACCCAGGAGAGGCGTACTACCTCCGGCCCAAGAGGTACCTACTTCTACATCTATATCTGCTCTTGTTCTCTGTTTTTGGTTGCCGGGAAGATAGTGGAACAAAAGAATCAAGGGAGCTCAAAATTTTGAATTTTTTATTTTGTTCTTCATTATACAACTCGGTTGATTCGTGGGCTTTGATTCATGGTTCCTATTTTCCTTCTTAACAATTTCATTAAGAGTTAAAAGCTGAATTATTTACAATCCTTTCTTCTTTTTAAGCAAGTTTTGTATAAACGATTGTCATTGTGTAGTTTCAATCTTTTAGATCACTTAGTAAGAGTTGTCGGAAAACTCTGGGACTACTAATCCTGTTCCACAAAGTAGTCTAATTTTTTTTTTTTTTTTTGTCCGGTTGACTCGACACGGGTTTTACTTTGTTGGTAGAATCCGTTTCAATGAATGAGAGCAATGCGTTTTGGTTATGTACCCTCTTCTTGCTCTTGTATGCAGAACATCGAGAAATTACAGAAAGTTGTAGAAGGGGGTGATTATTATGGAGCTCAACAAATGTACAAATCAATTAGTGCAAGGTATATGCATTATGTTACCGACCCCCAACCATATTTTACATGCTAAAAAGAAAACATATTTGACATAACGGTATAGGGACTCAATTTCTTATACTTGTCATAGAATTAAGTGAACTACTCGTGTTGTCAATTTGAGGTATGCATAACGAAATGTGCATGGCTTTTCACAGATACGTGTCTGCTCAGAGGTATTCTGAAGCATCGGATATTCTCCAATCCGGTGCATGCATCCAGTTGAAACATGGGCAGGTTATTCTCTTCCAAGTCCTTCGTTCGTATGCTGTTCGTGTTTTTTCCCTGTTTTATGTGTCTTAAAGTAATCATCTCAGATACTGGCCGTGGGTTGCTTATATTACTATCAATTCATGATGAAGATGAAATATAGCTCAGTCAATAAAGATGTCCCACATTTATCCTATTGCCCAATATTCCTACCTTTGCATTGGCAATTAAACGTACTACATTTTGTTGCTGCTTCTATATAAATCTTCC
The DNA here is from genome assembly GCA_011037825.1 of Carya cathayensis. Lineage (NCBI taxonomy): Eukaryota > Viridiplantae > Streptophyta > Magnoliopsida > Fagales > Juglandaceae > Carya > Carya cathayensis. Next base: position 171,118 of record QGSO01000552.1, read on the forward strand.
CCATTTTCAATGCAAAATTTTAAATATGTTGGATATGGAGTTGCAAAAGACTAGGCCTAACATTGGGATAGATTAATTTTGAATCATACAGGATCGAAGTGCAATCTAATAGAAAGGTATGCCCATGGATATCCCATTGGGCACATTTTTATGCATATGATACTACTTTTTAGATATGATGCACATGGAATTTCATTGAATGTGCATGATTTGTCAGAAAATTAGAGTTCTTTATATCTTTTGAATTGGTTCCATTGATACGTGGCAAAACATTTCAGATTACTTGTGGGGCGGAGCTTGCTGTATTGTTTGTGGAAACTCTTGTAAAAGGGAAAATTCCTTATGACGATGAAACTCTTGGTCAGTTGGCTTGTTCATTCCTTTAATATAATTTTTAATGCTCATGAGCACTTTCTTGGTCAATTCTTATTTTTTTTTAACGATAATTTTTGCTTGCTGTCTCTTCCTGGGCCAGCTGTGCTTTTCTGGTGTTGACTGTTTCCTTATTGTGTAATAACTTGGGGAATCATGTAATTTAGCTGGGCTAGATTTTCTGGTTGTATTAATATTTTGATACATGTCTTTCTTTGTAATTATGACAAAATATCTATGTTAGATCGTGTCAGGAAAATATACAAGACATTTCCTCAGATTCCTCTGCCACAGCACTTACCAGATGATGATCAAATGCAGCAAATTTCTGAAGCTCTTGGGGCAGCAAAAACACGTGTAGAGGGCTGCTCATCATTCTTAAAAGCTGCAATAAAGTGAGACATTATCACTTGTTTTCTTGGTTAGAAAAGATCTTCTTGGTTAACCCTGAGGGGTAGCTTAGTTGGTCAGGCCTTGGGTTTGCTCCCCAATGGTCACCAGTTTGAGTCCCCTCAGGGCCATTGGAGGTTTACCTGGCCGTTAAATTTAGGGCCCCGTGGGGATTAGTCGAGGTGCACGCAAGCTGGCCTAAACACCCATGGATATATATAAAAAATAAAAAAAAATAAAAATCTTCTTGGTTACATTTATTTCACTTATTGGGTGCTTTTGGTGGATGTTAAGATGCCCTTTCTTCCCCCAAACCTTTTTCCTGGTGCAGTAATTAATGTGATTCAAAATTCAAATGTGTTAAGTTGCCAACATTCTGCTCTCTGGTGCTGTCTCTGGCAAAATCTATGCTAAAAGCATAATTGGAGAACCATATCTAGGATGTATCTGAAAACCTAGTCGTTTTCTACCTGACTTTTCATATTAGGATGGGGCAACTAATGCATCTGTTCTGAGTTTGTCATTCACGTGCCAATGCATTCCTAACATTCCAGATCTTTTTTGTTTTTCAGGTGGTCTCTGGAGTCTGGAGCACATAAGAATGGATCTCCTGAACTACATGTTATGCTAGCTGAATATATATATTCTGAATCTCCTGAAGTGGTAGGTTCGATGGCAGAAATCTTGGCTTCAAGAAGTATCTGGTTTTTGCTGCTCCTCACTAATCTATAAGGCTTATTTTTTTACTTCTGTTTTTGGGGTGTCTAACTGAGCCTTACATCTTATTGCTATCTTCTTTGATTAAACTCCATTGAGATTTCTATATTTCCCTATTATTAGGTGAGGGGAAATGCAAAGTTGTGAAAATTGACACATTCTCAAGTTTTTATACCAAAAAAATAAAACCAAAGCGATAGCATCTATCTCAGCTGTTTGATACAATATAACTTATTAAAAGAAAACAAAAAAAAGAAAAAGGAAAAGAAAAAAGGGCTTCTAGAGGGAAGATGCAAAGCAAAATCATGGATGCCACATTCTAGCAGTTTTCTGGAGTTTGAAAGTTATGTTATCGATACTGAAATACAGTAGTTTGCTCTTTGGAATGCTGTCTTGGACCCATGTGCTTGTCTCTTTTGGAACATATTTTATTTCTGTAATTTCTTATCGATACTTTCATTTCTACATTTTGTGCTCTAAATTATTTGGAAATTTGATAAAATGTTGTTATTTCCATGGGCCTAACTGCACTTTTGATTATTATCCATTCAGGTTGTTGAAATGCCCTTTAGGTAGTCAAATGAAAACTGAGCATTTTAGTCTCTGGATCTTGGCCTTCATTTCAGTGTCTAATCACAGATGAATGTATGCTTCCTTACAGGACATGGCTAGAGTATCATATCATTTTGTTAGAGGAAACAATCCAAAGAATTTTGCATCTATTCTAGTTAATTTCACAGAAAAGGTTAGCCTCCTTACTCTATATGTTTTCTTTTTCAAAAATATTATTACTAGGATGCTGAGGTACAAAAAGACTACATCATACAGTTTTTTCATGTTGAATTCTGAAACATATTGCAGCATAAAATTTATACTGTTTGGTTTCTCTTTTTAACTAACTTCACCGTAAAATGTAATAGCTTTAGATACCAGAAATATTCCACCAGAATAGCAGCACAAATATACTAAATAATTGTAGAATCATTGAAAACCTGCATAAAATTATCCCAAGTTTCGAATTATTCACCAAAAGAAACACGCTGCAGCCAATATACAAATTTTGAAACATGACCCAAACCTAGCACAGCTTTTTATTTTTTTAATAATTGGATTTCTCGACCAAGTTACCTTCTGTATCAGATTTACCATAGTTCCTCCTTATTTGTTTGCTTTTTTCTGGATATTCTTTTACTCAACTAATTTAGTTCTCACTCTGCAGTGTTATCCAGGTGAAGATGATTTAGCCATTGCCCGAGCAACTTTAATGTAAGAGCACTTGAGAATTAGATACTTGTATGGTGATTACCATTATCATCAGTACCCTTTCTGAATTCCCAATCTGGATCATAGAACTTTCCTTTATCCTTTATCTTAGCTACAACATTCGACGTCTGGTTTATGCTTTCTTTTATTTCCAATCTGGAATTGTAGAATTTCTGGATATAGGAGTCAATTCGATTATTTTATAATAAGCTGAGATGTTAGGTAGCAATATTCGCTTCCCAAATGATTAAAAAAAAAGAATTATATTGGAGTTTACTTATATAAGTATTATATTGGAGTTTACTTATAAAAAAAAAGTATTATATTCGAGTTTCTGAAAGTGGATAGATAAAGTTAAAAAAAAATTTGAATAAAATTTTTGAATATTATTTTTGTTTTGATGTTTGTAAAGGTTGTATTGATTTTTGTGTTTGAGTAATGATTATGTAATGATTAGATGAAAAGTTTAAAATTTGAAATAGAAAAGTTTTTGGTGTTTGCGTGATGTTTGGGAATGAAGTTACTTTGCCAAACATCTCCTTTCCAAGGTTCAAAACTAGTAAGCATTTTCGTCTTTTCCATGATAGGTATGTAGCTTCGGGCAATCTGAGAGATGCTAACTATCTCATGGATGAGATAAAGAAAGAAGTGGCATCTAAGCAGCTTGACTTTCCCCAATCAAATTTGATCCAGTTCATCATATATCTTTTGCAAACGTAAGTTGTATTTATTTATTTTTTGTTTTATGACCACAATTTTTTTTGTCTTCCTTTAATTGTATTCCAACCATCCCTACTCCAAACTTTACGAGTTTTTTTCATGCATGCATTAAGTGAAACACTGTTACCCAACATTAGCCTTAGACATATCATTTGTGAAGGTAGGTTGTGTCATTCTTGGAAGTGTTTAATCTATGAAGATCATTGGTTAATCTGAAAATTCTTTTCAATGCAGATTGCAGAGAGATGCTTTGCCTCTTTTTAATATGTTGAGAGCAAGTTACAAGACAAGTTTAGAAAGGGAACCTACCTTTAATGAGGTGTGCAATTTTTGTGATTGTTACCACTTTCTTCATTGCTTAAGAATACTTCACCTACTGCCTATAGCAATGTTGTACCGACTGCATTGAGCTACTTGTATTTTGATTTGATTTTATAGTTACTTATTTTGTCTTAAATTTGTGTTAAATCTAACATGAAGATTACTGTTTAGTTGCTAGATGAAATTGCAGAGAAATTCTATGGAGTGCGACGTAGAAATCCGCTACAAGGGGTGTTTGGGGATATTTTCAAGGTATTACTTCTTGCTTCATAGTGATTCATTTTGGGTTAATTGGATTTTTCCCATCCTAGGATATAGGGACACTACAAGTCCGCAACATCCTCCATAGATTACAATTTTACCATCCTCACTTAGGAAAGATTTGCAGTTGCCCCCAGCCATTCCAATTGACAGGAAATGTAACATCTTTATGATCATATGCTAAGCACGTGATGGTAGTTAATGTCAAAATGACAAGTTTACACCACGACCAGAAGGTTATAAAAACTTAATGATTTTTCTTTAGGATTAGTCAGGACAAGAACCAAAGCTTGGCAGGAGCAGGACTAACTGTGAAGTTAATACAAATTGAAAGGGGAAAAAAGGTAACTGGCAGAGAAGTCCTTTATGAAATAGTAACTGTTCTCCTCCAGTGCAGCAGTTTGTAGTTATTCCAACTTTATGCCCATCTTCTTCACCTTCCTGACCCATTTGCTACCTCCACTTTAGTTTTTATTTTCTTGAGCAACCAAAAAGTGGGAAATGTTTCTTACATTCATATGCTTCAACAAGATGGCCTTTGAAAAAGGGAAGCTCAATTTAATAGCAGGAAGGCAATCACAAACTGTCCTGAAACTAGGAGGTGGATTGCGAAATAGTTATTTCTTTTCTTTTCTAGATGGTAGAAAAATTATAAAAGAAGGTTTTTTCAATAATGAAAAAAAAAAAAAAGATTCTAAGCAGTAGCAAAAATCTTGCTTGAAATGTTGACATTTATTGACTTATAAAAAAGTGTTGACATATACTGTGCAGTTGATGGGAGGTGAATAGCAATGTGACACAAGTTCAGTCTCTCTCAACCTTTATGGATCCAGCAACCTTACATTTGCTGGCGCGTTCAAGAGGAGTTCTTCATCTGTTTGGAGCTTCTTACCCATTTTCATATTGTGTTTCGTGTTTCTTCTGATAATTCTAAGGTTATTTTCTTCAGTGACCGGAAAGACTTGCTCCACTCTTGAACCCAACTGTACCATTGCTCACTACACAAAAACCAATGTTCTGCTTTTCTTAGGAAATGATTATTTGATTGTATGACTTGTCTATTTTCCCATTGAATAGCGTCACCAAACCTGGTACTACATTAGCTTGATGTTTCCCTAAATGTTTCCACCCGGCTACTTTGCCTCCAATGATGCTTGTGGTACCCAACAGTTCTGCAAAATCTAACTCTGTAAAGTGAATCTCGTTTTGTTTGTTTCATGGGACCACAACATTTGATTTCCCTCTTCATACCATCCAACTGTTTTGGTAGCTGTTGTTTTGTGATGGCTTGAATATTAGGTCTCACCTTCACCATGCAATGGTGCTTTGGCCAGAGGGTGATTCAGATTTCTGTATTTTTCTTTTTACATTTTGGGCAAGATAACAAAATAGAAGAAAGCAAGTTACAAAAATCAGGGAGGTTTGAATGAGAGATGCTGGACGAAATATATGGGTTGGAATGGTTGGTATGGAACTGCATCTAATAACATTATTGGTTGCAGTCCATCTAGCTGGGTTGTGAGTAATGAAATTGAAACTTCCATACATCTTTGTAACATCTCCGAGAGTCCATTGGATATTTTTGGCTACTGGGAGATCCTCCAAACTATCGTGAGATGATCATTTTGGATAGTAGTGAGATGGTTATTCAGCTTTCAGCTGTTTGCAAGCTTTGGCCTTAGGTGGAAAATTAAAAATATTTTGGCCATTTAGCCGATGAGAATGCCCATGTATGTTGGTACAAGGAAGAGACTACCCAACCTTCCCATGTTCACCAATACAAGCAGAAAATTATTATGGTCAAGTACAAATTGTTGCTTCTGCTAAGAAGTGTTAGGTGGATTTTACAATAGTAAGTTTATAAACTGATGTGATTTTAATCATTGATCTGTCTCACGCATGATTGATTGAAAAGATGCAACAAATTTGAAAACACAATAATAGAGAATTGTCATAAACACAAATAAATTATACAAAAATAAACTCACAAACTGACGTGGTTTCATATGATCTATTAAATCTATTTTACACTAAAAATAACTTTACAACCCAACATATTACATTAAGGCATGTCAGTTTGTAGATTTATTTTTGTATAATCTATTTGTAGTTAAAGTATTTCTCTAAACAAAAACTTTATATGAAGTTAGTTTTGGGTACTCTTACGCATTCCACTAATGTGATTGGCCAAATTAGTAATTTTATATTTAGAAAAATGATGTAGCCAATCATATCAATGGAGTACGCGAGTAGTACGTAAAAATGACTACGTAAGAGATCTCATATATATATATATATTATATCACATTTCAAATTTTTTAAAATTGTTTTGTAATTTAATTCTGAGTTTGTTACCTCATATACATTGTTGATGTGATAAAAGAAAATATATATTTAGATTAATGTTACGTATATTTATTTTTACGTATTTTTTACACACTCTATTAATATAATTGACTTTATTAATTTTTCTAATATATAATTATCACATTAGTAAAGTGTATAAAAAAGTACGTAAATATGAATGTACATAAAAATGTTGATATATTTAAGAAGAAACGGATTTATATGATTGGTTAATATGAAATCTAATGGTTGTTTTGTGTGGGACCGACAGCAACACGTCGTTGTCATCTAACCCGCCAATCACATGCACTCCTCTTCGACCACATGCTAAACATGTGCTCGTCCTTTTCTCACCTCAATATTTTTCTTATTTATTATTTGAATAAATTATTTACGTGCAAGCATTTATTTATTTTAAATCTTAAGTGTGTTCAGATTCTGGCATCGATCACTTAAAATATTATACATCAATCATGGTATTGGTGTTGGCTTCTCTTACTAAAGTTAATGTTTCTCATGTTTTTTAAGTTTTAATTTAGACAAATCATTATATTTCATATTATATAGTAATAGCTTTTAAAAAAATGACTTCAAATCTAAGGTATGTGTTGTCCATGTGCTCTTTCTAATTTTAATTCATATAACACATCTTACTTATAAAATATACAACGAATCCCATATCATTGATCTCTCATTCAACTCAATCTCAAATATTTTTTTTTCTTTAATCATAACAAGCTAGAGTAAGGCTCTGTTTAGAAGTTGGAAGATATTGAAATCAACTCAGTTCAGTTCAATTTTAAATTGAGTCTAACATCTAAACACCCAATTTTCTAATCACTAAACATTACTCAGCTCAAAACTTCTTTACACGTGGGACCCACAATTTTTTTCAACTCAACACATCTTTACACGCAGGACCCACAACATTTTTCAAATTTCTATAAATACGTTTAAACTTATCTTAACATCTAAATACATCTAAACCTATATTAGGTGGGTTATACAAAACTCATTCCATCATCTCAACTCACTACTATTTTATAAAATTTAACTTAGTTCAACATTCAAACGGGGCCTAACTCTTAAGATAAGAATCAAGGCTGATTATTGGTGTGTCTAAAAGCCATCAACACTTAAAAAAAAAATACTGAGTATTCATAATGTCAAACATTGTTGAAGTTAATTTGATATTATTTTTGGACCGTTAATTACTCAATATTTTTGTAATATATTGACCTAAAGAGAAATGCTTTAGTTATAAATAGATTGAGAAATGTTACAACTATAAAAAGATTTTATAAAAGTAAATCTATAAACTGACATGATTTTATATAATACATTAGATCTACTTCATTATAAAAATAGTTTGACTATATAATATATCATATAAAGCCACAGTGAGATTTAGATTTATTTTTGTAAAAAAATTTTGTATAACTAAAGCATTTTTCAAATAGATTTATAAAAGTAAACTTATAAAATGACAAAATATTTTTTAATAATATTTACTGCAGTCAGCATTCCTCTTGGTTGTAATATAATATGATAAGCAATGCTACATACAGTCCTCAAATGGAGATTGCAGTGCAGGATTAGACAATTTTATTATTAAAATTTTTTAAAATTACAAAAATATCATTCATAAAATAATATTTATTATCATTTAATAAACGGTATGTACCTATAATCTCTAAGTGGGACTGCAAATATAATTTATCTAATATGATATAAATTATTATTACTGCAACCAGCATTTTCCTATAACAAAACCCTAGTCACAGGGTTTCGAAGAATTCGCCACGCGGCACAATATGATTGAGCGGTCAGACTCTCATGACGCGTCACCTGACAATCCCAGGGCCAGGGCTCAGAGCAGCAGGAGAAGAATCTCCCTAACTTCTATTTTCTGGCGGAGCCTTTACTAGCGTCACAGCTAAACCAAACATAATTTTAAAACAAATCCCAGGTTTTCTGCCACGTGTCACTTTATTAAGTCGTCCTCCGAGGTTCGCTCGCGCACGTGGTTACCGCAACCCCGGTCACCACACGGGACCGACCGGTCACTACCACTCAATTGGCCCAACTAATCTGGTATAAAAAGGTTCGGGATTTTTAAGAATTTCTGGTCCAAAATTTTCCCTTTTTATTTTTTTTAAAATTAATACAACAATTAATGGATGAAGTTTATCTGATTCTTATCTCTTTTAAAAAGTTGAACTGTATTTTAATTTTATTAATAATCATATTTTTTAATAAAATAATATATTTTACAAAAAATAATATTAACTGTATTTACAAAAAACTTAATTATCTATATATCAGTTATTAATATATTAAAAATTTATTTTATTTTTTTAAACTAATTATTATTGGAAAAGGGCATAATATTTAGTGTTTAAAGGAAGAAAATTCTATTTTATTCAAGATGTATTATTGCTATTTATCTCTCTTTAAATTATAGATAGAAAGTATTTAAATTAAAATTTACAGAAAAAGATGTAAGTTTTCATTATAAATTTGATCAATTATATATTTAAAAAATTAAAATAAATTGTATTAATTTCCTCTTTTAAATTCTTAAAATTTTTAAGCTTTTATTAGTCATCATTTTCACATATTATACGTCATATTTATTTTAATTTATTTTAAATTAATTGAATTATACTATTAATTATATATACACTACATATTTAATAAGAAAAAAAAAATTATATGTAACGTGTATCATGTGAAGACTATTAATAGAATTTTTCAAAATTGATGAGAGGTATCTGGATCCCTCGTGCATGAGGTCGCTGCCCGACACAACTCCGGTCCCCCACACTGCAACGACCAACAGGTCACGAGACTCACGACCCCACAATTTCGCCTTCTCGCATCTTTTTTTTTTTTATAAATCGGACGGTCCAAGTTTCGTTTTTTTTTGACCTTTTTTTGGAGAGAAACGATATTGCTATTACTGTTCAAAGAAGCTTGCATGTCAGAGTCTCTGCAGACTCTGCACTCTCTTTAATTTCTCGCTTTCCTTCCTTTGTTTCTCTCTCTCTCTCTCTCTCTCTGGTACTAAGAAGCAAAAGCATTTTCTTAGTTACATGGTTTAGAAGCTTCGCTTTTTGTTTCTTTCTTCGTTTTCTGCGGGTTTTAGATTTATTTAAGGTAAGTGATTCCGTTGGTGAAGCTTCTGTTTGTTGGATTTAAAAGACACAGATATCTATGGAGAGGGACTTTCTGGGTTTGAGCTCCAAAAATGTTTCGGCTTCTCATGTGAAAGAGGAGGCCAATGATGATTCTAACAACTCGGGTATGGTACTTGTCCAGTTTCTCTTTTCAAATCTGCTTCTGAAAAATTTCGTCCAGTCTGCTGCTTATTATTATACCAAGTTTCAGTTTGTAAAGAGGTGTTAAATTAGCTCCTTTTTTTCCCTCTGTTTGGTTGATAGGAAAGCGTGCGAATGCTTGTATGCGTATCATTTTCCCCAGTTTAAACCGCATTAGCTAGTAATAGTTTATTGCAGGTCGTGGTTTTGATTTGTTGAAATCATAAATAGTGAAAAAAAAAAATACTTGTCTTGATATTCAGCTCGCATAAGGTACAAGTAGTACATGGCAGCTGTTTATATTTTCATTTTCTTGTTTATTTTATTTTATTGTATTTATTTTATTCTTATTATTCTTTTGAATATTAACCCTTGAATAATGAGCCATATGGAATAACATAATCGATTCTTCTTTGAAGTCTTAACTGTGAGCCAGCCAATTAGCTAGAAAAGTGGGCAGCTGGGGAGTTGGATGGTTGTAGAATCCTCCTTTTGCTTTTTAAATAATTGTTTTTCCAAAATTAAAAAAAGGTTTTATTTTTTATTAATTTTACTATTCCAGCTTTAGTTTGTCGCGTTGTAGATACTCGAGATTGGTACTTCCCTGTTTAATTTATTTAGAACCAAATAAACATGAGCATGAGGTGCTTATTGGGTATGCTAATTTAATGTGTCACGTTGAATTGCCCATCAAAAGAACATATTTTTATTCTCCTCAAAACTAGTGCCTCACAACTAGCTATGAGAAATACTGCAATAAAATATATTCTTAAATGAAATTATTGTCTTTGTTAAAAGAGAAGTGTATAGTTATAAACAGATTGTAAATCCAAAACACGACTTCATGTTATACGTTATATCTACTTTACAATAAAAATAATGTTTCTAATTTATGATATCAAATCACGGTGTAGGATTCTTTTTTGTGGCTAAAGTTGCAGTTAAAAAATGGTTATGCTCACAAGGATTAATTTAAATTCTTTGTTTTATAGTTCTTAATTAGCTCTCTCAAAAGCAACGCTTGGCCTAGCCCGGCGCTACCTGTGTTTACAATATAATATACTCCCTAAAGAAACGTTTGCCATAAACAATGATATATAGCATAATGTATCTTACTGTTTATGCTCCTTATCGAAAGCGTTAAGCTCAATGTTCTTCTATCTTACCAATTGTTCAAAAGTGTTTTGGCTGTTATAAAGAGTAAGTTCATGAGGATAGATCCTACTCTTTTGAGGTATAACTTGTTTTCTAGCACTTTGTTTTCTAGCATCATATAAAGTAAGTTGACAATGTGCTGTATTCTTTTGTTTGTAGTGAACTTTCTTGTTAAAGATTTTTCATGCTAATGGGATTTTCAACCTTACTGAATATTTTTACCAGAAAAAAGTACATGCCTTGAAAACATGACTCTGGTACTTGTCCTTACTTTAAGAAGGTCATGATTCATGTTAGCATATTTGTTTTGTAGGTGCTGTTGATTTTCTGTTCTTTTTGAGAGGATCAAGTTTCCACTTTTTTAGTTTTCAGGAATTGAAGGAATTTGTTATTAATACGGTGAAATGTTGGAAGGGTGGGGGGATTATATAATATTTATACCATATGATGTTTAGTTCATTTATGAGTTTCAATCATTCACGTACTTACTAGGGCCTCATTTTGCACTCTCTCGGTTTTCCAGTTCATATGAGAGGTTCAGGGATGCAGTGGTCATTCTCTAACAAGATTTCTGCCGGACCCCAGTTCCTGTCTTTCGGGACTTCTCAGGAAGCCAGGCCCAGAAAGACTCAGCAGGAATCACTGGCATCCTCTCGATTCATGACTATTTCAACTGCTGATGTTTTCAACATTAACCAGCAACCATACTCTGGCATAATCCAGGTTCATATCTTTGCTTTGGCTTTGCATGTTAGGACCAGTGAATAGTATTTTCACTCTTTTTCTAATGCTGTTGATGTTAACTGGAATGAAGTTTGAACATTGTTCTTGATGCAATATATGCTCTCAATGGATTGATATTTTTCCCAATCTGATCTTTTACTTTTTTTTAGAAGAATTTGACTATTGATAAGCAACTGGGGAACCACCACTCTGCAAAGACTGTCTATCCTCGACAATACTATGAAGCTCATTCAGTTCATTGCCCCCAGGAAAAGACAATTTTCCCAGTCTCCAATCCACAAAATCAAAGGAATGCGGTTGCTTTGGGCACTACCGTGCTCCAATCTCATCATATTCCCATGGGCCAGAACGTGGTTAGCTCTACTATAAAACCACAACCTCTAAGAGTCGTAGCTCCTGTTTCTCTTCTTCCATCCACAGATTCCATTGTTGGTACCACTGGCCTCAGGTATGCAAATGTCCAGTATTTTTGTGTTTGCAATTTTGAATGAGAAAACTACGAAAGATTTGTAAAATAATGGAAGTTCACCAAAGATATTGAATCAAAGTTATCATTTAGAAGGATGTGGAAGAGCTCAATTGAGATTGAACTTTTGTAGGAATGCTTCCAAATCCTCTGGGACACCTGCTCAACTGACTATATTTTATGCTGGTTCAGTGAGAGTTTATGATGATATTACTGCTGAGAAGGTATACATCTTTCTAGACATTCTATATATCTTTCTAGAAATTCTCTGATCTAACCATTGAATGGAACGTGAATTTTTATTTTTTAATTTCTTGTCTCTCTACTCAGGCTCAGGCCATTATGTTACTGGCTGGAAAGGGGTCTTCTCCATCATATCACAAGACACTTTCAACAGCCCAAGAGCCTTCCCCACATGATGGTGTGATTAAAAACCAGTCCCATACAACACCACTGTTCCCAGGGCTGCCTAACCCTCTTTCTCTTTCATCCCAAGCTTGTTCTCAGTCTGGAGTAGGGGCAAGTAGAACCAACGAATTAGAGACAGTCAAACCAATTGAAGCTTCATTATTTCCCATCAATCATTTAGAGACTTCCAAAGTAGTCAGTTGGGTAGAATGTGCTGGCAAAACCTTAATCCCAACAGGTATAACTTCGTGTGTCTTGTGCACAATGCAGTTTAATTTTTGAAATAATAAACCGTATAGCTTGATACCAGCATCACATAATGCATTTTATTTTGTGTTTACAGTGGGTCTGCCTCAAGCGCGCAAAGCATCATTGGCTCGATTTTTAGAGAAGCGCAAGGAAAGGTAATTACTTTTTCACTTTTCCTTTTCATGACGATTTATATTCTCACTGTCCAAGTTGATTCAACTAGGAGAAACTTACCAGTTGTCAGTTTCCCCAAGTGCATTATGAATAGGTGCGCCTGGATGTTTAGGAACTACATACCATTTTCGATTTGGCCCAGGCCTTAGGACCTTAAATCAGCTCATGATTTTTGGGTTTTGTAGTGGAATTTCAAACATGTGGTCAGTTCAAATGTGTCCTTATGTTTTGCTGCAGCTTACAGATCTTTTAGATATACACCCTGATCTCCATGGCCAAAAACTCAGATTATAGATAAATAAAAATTTGGTGTTCAAAGTTGTCCACTGATTCTATTAATAGGGTCTATGATGTGTTAAGAACTGGAACTTCTCAGCTATAAATTTTGCTTGTGTTCATTCAGGGTGATGCACATGTTGCCATACAATATCAGCAAGAAATCTCCAGACCGCACCACTCCTAGACCAACTGCTGCATCTCCTCTCACAGCAATGAATTAGCCAGAAAGATAGGGAGCAAATAAGAGTTGCAAAACGCTACTTTCAGTGATTAAACGAAAGATCTTCATTGGCATTAAATGTCAAGCTCTATTCTTTTCACCCCAAGTTTTGACATAGATGACAGAAATACTATTGTAGTTTTTTTTTTAATTTTTATTATTATTGAAACTATAATATAAAAAGTCATTCTAGCTTGATAGCTTTATGATCACTCTTCTAATTTGTTATCCGATTCATTATGCTGTAGAATTATAGTTTATTAAATGGGAATTACATTGTTTGACTTCATCCTCGTTCTCTGCATCCACTGGCTTTCATATGGAATACATTTTTGGCAAGTGATGGTAGTTGGAAATGTGGGTTTTGTGATGTTAGTGCATGCATTTATGATATTTTGCATATGAAATTGTCCAAAATTATCCAAAATTATGTGGCTTAAAGCATTGAATACTTGCACCCTATCTCCCTTATCAAAGAAAAAAAGTTGTATGCAATATAACTGTTGTATTCTCAATCCATGGTGATTACGTGCGATGTAAGAAATATTGCACTTTGTTCTAGGGATTATAATCGCAACTAGGGCGAATATACTCATCATGAAAGAGAATATGTACATTTTGTATTGGTCTATGAATGAATTGCAACAAGAACGGAAAGTAGGTAAAAATTACATTTTGCAATTTTAAAATATGTCACATTTAAGGGTGTAAACGAGTTGAATTTGAACGAGTAGGGTGTGGCCAAGACTGTTCATTTAATTTGTATTAGAATACTAGTCAAGTTCGAGTTGATCACTAATTTGCATTTGAATAATGCTAGATATAAGCTTAATGTTGACTTATTGCTACTTTATTAGTCCCAAATCGGTGAGATTAAAGAAAATGACATAGGCTATGAGTTATAAATAAGAGGCTTAGTCTCTTAGTTTAAGTGCACCAGTTAAAAGCTTATCTAGTAACTTTTGACTTTAGTTAAATTCTTCTGTTGGCCTTTTTTTGTAAAAGGGGAAGAGGTGTAAAGTTAAAATTTTACTAGTATGGAAGCTTTGTGGGTGTGTTTGGGGTGAGGAGAAAAATTGTGTGATTGTAATAATTTTTCATATAGTGGATTTTCTTCTCTGGGTTTGTGGTTTTTCTCATGTTTAGGAGTTTTCACGTAAATATCTTATGTTGTTGTTATTTCTTTATTTTTCTTGTTATTCATGTAAAGGAGTGAATTTGGTAGGTCCAAATTCTCAACAATTGGTATCAGAGCCACTAGGTTCTTTTTGTGGGGTGAAACTTTGGTATGGTAGTGTGGATACGTATAGTCTAAGGAGGTTCTGTTTAGGAGATTGAAAATTTTAAGTGTGTCCATTGTGACCCTTCAATCTTTCCTGAAAACTTACTTAGTGAGGTACCATTCATTTTTACGGTAAAAATTCATCAAGGCAATGTTTGGAAGTAGGGCTTCAAATCCTATCAGATTTGAGGTGGAGAAATTGGTTTACACAAGGGGTTGAAGGGCAGATCAACCCCTAAAGTCAGCAGTGATACTAGCGACTGGTGAAACGGCTAGTACAAGGAGCAGATTCAGCAAGTGACTCCAAGTCAGTAAATGGAGATACTGGTAATGATGCTAATATTGCGTCTCTCTCCGTGGAAGACTTTGATATTTAAAAGAGACATGTACATCTTCATGGCATGCCGCTAATTCCCAAAGTTGCTATGATAGAGGATGTGCTAATGTTAGCGGGTCTACAAGTTTGCACACATGCATTGGTTTGACATTGATGCAGGGTATGTGGTGGAAATTCATGTCGATGGCTGATGGACTTCCAAGAAAGCCAAACATGGAAGTTACACCATAATTTTCAGCAAGGTTGTTTTCAACATGGGTCGAAGTGAAATGCTTGGAATTGATTTATTCTGAGTGGGTATGCTTTTATGGTGAAGCATGATAGTGGAAGCTATGAAAATCTTCATTGAGGTGGAGCTTGGCTGTGGGACCAGTCAAAGTCGCAAGGTGGGTTAGTCCCACATCGGTGGGATTAAAGAAAATGGCATAGGCCATGAGTTATAAATAAGAGGTTTAACCTCTTAGTTTAAGTGCACTAGTTGAAAACTTATCTAGTAACTTTTGACTTTAGTTAAATTCCTCTATTGGCATTTTTTTGTAAAAATGGAAGATGTGTAAAGTTAAAGTTTTACTAGTGGCGAAACTTTGTGGGTGTGTTTGGGGTGAGGAGAAAAATTGTGTGATTATAATAATTTTTCACATAGTGGATTTTCTTCTCTGGGTCTGGTATTTTTTCTCCTGTTTAGGAGTTTCTACGTAAATATCTTGTGTTGTTATTATTTCTCTATTTTTCTTGTTATTTCTGCAAATGGTAGATCCTAAAATGAGTGAATTTGGGAGGTCCACTATAAAAATATGTAAGTGACATAACATTTAAGATATGTAAGTTCCGTGTAATCATTTAAAAAAAAAATGAAACTATTATAAAAAAGTGTGTTTTTTGGGCGGCTCTCCCTCATGATGTACACGCCAATTGAAAGAAGTTCACATTTTTTTTAATTTTTAATAGTGGGTCTTAGTTTTTATTAGAGGGCATACATATCCTTGATTGTATCCAACATTAACTATCCAACATTACAGTTATGATTTATATATATTCGTTTTTATTTTAAAGGAAGCTTTGTAGCTCATTCTATTAAATCAAATTTGAAATACATGGAGGAGATTCCTCCATAGTAACAATTACATCATAAATGACTATCTCTTTTGCCAAAACATGTGTAATAACATTTCTATCTCTTCTAACATGAAGAACATCCCATTTGACAAAGTTCCTAAGAATCTCCTTGGCTTATAAGACACAAGCCTACACCAGTCCACTTAAGGCAGGTTTGGTAAAAACATCTCAACTCAAAATTCTCATCTCAACTTAAAATTTTTATTTTATCATTATAACTTTTCTAAATTCCTATACAAAATATAATAAATTTTTTTTATTTATTTTAACTCAACTTTTTCAAATTCTAATACTCAAACAAGTGTGTGTTCCCAAGTGTGTGTTGGTTTCTGGAAACACACACTTGTTTTTCCTCATAGTTACAATAATCCTTCCTTCACAGTCTCTCACCACCACTTCAATGCCAATTCTAGACCGAATCCTATCTTCAGCTACATCTTAGTTTAATTTGTATGTGTGCAAGGAGGTGGTTTTCACATGTTTTATATTCATGAACGATTGATTTATTATTTAAGCATAATCCAACTTGTTCATAACACATTTAATTATGTCAAAGTAGGCTATTTATATTATATTTCTATTTCTATCTCCAAACTATTCATAAAGGTCTAAGCAAACACAAGTCGTATTAGTAACATAATTTTCTCTTATTTTTTCAAATATTTCAAATATTTTCACTACAAAATTAAAGATAATAATATTATAAAAGTTAATAAATAATAAATTATTCCAATTTATAAGAGTCATTTGAATTTTATAAAAATTTTTAATAATGAATTATATTTTCATATTTTCAATTAATTCATTTAATAAATAAAATTGAGTTGAATTCAAATTTAACCAAATCAATATTCGATGATTATTAAGTATTGTTATTTATTTACAAATCTAATTACATCTACTAATGAAATTATAAATAAAGAATAATGAATAATGTTATTTACAGTTGTAGAATGTGTAAAAATTGTATAATCGCTTAAAAAAAAGTGAAGTCTTTTATTATTATTATTATTATTATTAAAATATAGTATAATTATTAAAAAATAATTTGTTTTATATAAATTCTATATTTATTCACATTTTTAAAAATAATTATAACATACTTACACATTCAATGCTGAAAATATCATTTCACTCTTAACATTACTCATCTCGAAATGGCTACAGCCTACTCTTAGATTGACAGTGAAATTATGCTTGATTTTCACTTGCCCAAGGAATTAGATTCTGGGTCAATGGACCCCATGAATTTATTCAAAGATAACAGAGCTCACGATGACAATCTGGTATCGTACGATTCGTACCCTTCTCCACTTAGAGCAGCATGTCCATGTTGGGGACCTCGGTCAAGTCCCTAGACACTAAGTCCTCCACGCCAATGGTGGCCTTGTGATGATCGAATCCTTATTCCTCTTTTGCTTGGTTCACGTGCAATGGTGGTCAATATGACCACTTGGAAATTGTGGAGTTAGGTGTTTAGGCTAGGATGGGTGTAGGGAGTGGTGGAAAAGGTCAAGGGATGGTATGTGGTTCAATAGGTGATGGGCGCACGGCACTAGAGTGGACTAGGGTTGGCGCCACTTGGAAGATGGTGTTTAGGGTTTGGAAAATGAAGATGGATGGCTAGGATTTAGGATGAGTGATGTGGAGGGAGGCGGCTAGGGTTGGCCGAATATGGCTTGTGAGGGATTTTATGAGAGTTTCCTCAAATCTTGGAAGTTAACTTTCCTAAAATCTTGGAGATGACTTTCTTAAAATCTTGGGAGATGATGAGGATGTGTATGACTGGTTATGGAAGTGAATATTGGGTCAATTAGGGTTCCTAAATTATAGGAACCTTAAGTAGTAAGTGGAGGGGGCGGCTAGGGCAATAAGATGAAGCCAACAATTTATGGAAAGTTGACAAATACTTGTGTTGGGCGATTTTGAGGCTTGGACGGATTGGAAGAGCCAAAATGAATAAGAACACTTCAAGAACAATGAAGAACACTCAGGAACAATGAAGAACACTCAAGAACAATATGAAGAACACTCAAGAACAAAAACAAAATACTAATGAACTTGAATGAACCAAAAGCATAAACAACAATAATTCAATACTTGATTCACAGATTGTACAAGTAATGAATAAACCTCATATATTGAAGAACTCAACTTGGATTTACGAATTGCACCAAGTTGCAAGAACAAGATAGATGAATCACACTTATTCAAATAATTGCAAAGTGTGATTCTCTATTTGGGATTCACGAATTTCACCCAAAAAGCCTAAGTGCAAAGGCATCGGTTTGTGATCTCTCGAATAATAGTCTTCTCTCTAGGAGTCTGCCAAAAGATTCTCAAGCAAATGAAAGATGTCCTATTTATAAGCAAAACAAATTGGAAACCCCCAATAGGTCCCTTCGAAATAAATAATTAAAGAAAAATAAATAACATGATAGTAGTTATGAACTAAGGCTAGTCATGACATGCATGACTCATGGTGGGCTAAGGTGGTGCATGGTGGTCCTCGGCTGGTCCATAGCCCATGGTGGGCTAAGGTGGTGCATGGTGGTCCTCGACTGGTCTATGGTCAGGTGGTGCAGTCATGACTTGCTGATGGTGAGCCATGATGGTGCCCGGCATGGCTTGCTGATGGTGAGTCATGGTGGTATGGCATGGCTTGCTGATGGTGAGCCATGGTGGTGCATGACATGGGCGGCATGGCTTGCTGAAGGTGAGCCATGGTGGTGCACGGCATGGCCCAGGTTGGTGGCCTAAGCGCTGAGTCTGCAAGGCATGGGTTGGAGCCATGCGCTGGATGGCATACTTGGTGGGCATGCCACTAACCTGCTCCGCAAGGCATGGGCTGGAGCTTAGTGTTGGATGGCACGCCGTGAGGCATGCCATTAACCTGCTTCACAAGGCACAGGCTGGAGCCGTGCGCTGGATGGCGTGCCTGTGGGGGCACGCCACTGGCCTTGCTAAGTGGTGTGGGGGCACACATGCATATGTGTAGATGCACGCTCAAGGTCACGCGCAAGCCTGCTCGCAGTCAATAGCCTCCACGGTCGCCCGTTGCGTGTCATGGTTTGAGTCAAGGCATGTAAGCATGTTAGCCATGTGACTGTCTTGACCTTCCATGAGTTGTGCCAAGGTGTAGTCCCGGGCAAATCTCCTGGAGGTTGTGACAGTTCACCCCATGCCAAAAGTGGCTTCGTCTTTGACGACGATTGGCGCTAGAGTCCATCGAAACTCACCCAGTTCGGGAAGACTCCAAATATCCAATTGCCTTCCAGAGAAAGCAAGAGAAAAGCAACCGACGCACTGAATGGAAGCGAAAAAGATAGAAGTGCTGAAGGAATATGTGAGCCAATTGCAAGTTGAGCCCTTCACTTCTACATGGACCTTCTCTCAGCTTCTTCAAGTCCTATCCCCAAAGGTATTGCATTTTTTATTTTATTTTTTGGGTTTGAAGAGAAAAATATTGCATTTAGAATACACTATATCTCATAGTGTAGTTTTCGACTGGTATACTGTATATCATAGTATTTATTCGACTAGTTCTTTGTTCGAGTCACCTGGGAATTTTATTTTATCTTTTGGGTTTGAATCTTGGGAGCTTGAATTCCATCACAATCCAAAACAGTAAGTCTCAATTCAACTGGTAGGTTGAATCTGCTTGGCATTTTTTTATGTACTTTGTTAATGACATTGCAGTGGAAGCAGCAGCTAGTTTATTATCTTGATTGATATTGTGGAACGATAAATTACAATTAGCGCGACTTGGATTATACTATAGACGCAGGATAACTCGAATGGAAACAATTAGACTTGTGACTGAGGCTGTATGACATGACCAATCAATAGAAATGTTTCAATACTTCAACTTTGACATATATTCCATACATTACAATCATATTCATGGAATAGTCATTTTCAAGATAACCTGATGATGAAATGGTGGACTTGCGAGAGGCAAAATCTCTCTCTCTCTCTCTCTTTTTTTAATGAAGTAATAATTCTTTTTTAGTAAGTGCAAAACAAGTACATAGATAGTGTATAAAAGAGATGCCGTAAAGATATAAGAAAGTAACAGATTTATTCCATTAAAATCTATGGAAACACCAAGATAGAAGACTATTGATAAAAAAATTTGAGCTTGTCCAAAGTCCTTGTGCGATTGTCAAAGATTCTGCCATTCATTTCTTTCCAAATGCACAAAATGAGGCAAGTGGGAACCATCTTCACATAGCTGAAATTGATTGGTCATGCCAAAGATGCTGGCTCTGCCACTGTCTTGTAGATCTTTTTGCTTAAAATTTATGTAGGGCTTGCATTATACCACTCTGAAGATTTCACAAAATAGCAAATAGAATAGGTATTCCTGTTAAGATAATATAAATAATTAAATCTACATTTTCCAATTAGCTTAAGCTTTTGAGATAAATTGTGATTTCACATGATACAGGTTTTGAATTTGAACCTTAACTCTACAATTCACCCAATTAATTAAATATTCCATAAGTTGGGCCCACATTTTGAAGGTATGTCCAGTCCACACATAGAGGGAGTGTTAAGATAATATAAATAATTAAAAATCTACATCTTCCCATCAATTTAAACTTTTGAGACAAGTGGTGATTTCACCGTATCTAAATACTTCCATAAATGTTGCCAAAGATATAAAAACTCAAGACTCCTTTAAGTTGCTGTAAGTTACTGAGCTCAGTTTTTATTCTAATGCTCAAGGTTTATACCTAAAGGACTCTTGGGTACTTGAAGGATATCCACACTTCATTGTAATCGTGCTTTGCATGTTAATCAAATAACTCACATGGTAACCAGAACTTTATTTCGGGGGACCTTTTCTTGTCCATGCCCCAAATATTGCTCCTTTCGGAACTCTTAATACTTTTTAAAATGAGTCTTGACGACGAGAAACATTTGGACAACTGAAAAGAAAAGTGGCAAGCAGAAGCGAAGGGTATGGGTTTTCCTCAAACTTGAGGTAGTTCCAAGACATGCATGCTGTTATGCCTCAAAACCCTGGAGAATTAGGAGGGAAAGGATTACCAACTGACTGTAATGACACTTCTTTTCGTATTTTCCTGTTGGACCTTATCAATTTAGGGTCTTTCTTTTTCTTTTTTTTTTATTATTTATTTTTTAAAAAGAACATGCTTTGTTGCTCCTGTCTTGTCTAAAAACTCAAACCTGTGTTTAATGATTGGTCTATTTTTAAGCTGCTTTCCTCACAAGAGATGGGAGTGACAAAGTGTGTTCAAAGGAGTCAAACCTGGAAAACAAAAACATTGCAATTTGGCTCCCTTTTAGCACTCCCAGGTAGAACTCTTTCATCCCCTTCGTCTTGACAATACATTTTGTAGTGAAAGATTGGACAAGGCTCCTCTTTCCTACTGTAGTTGTATGCTTTCTAGCTGGAATATTCTTAAAAATGGGAGCATATAATGTGGGATAGCGGCTTTACCTATTAAAAAAATAAAAAAGGGAGCATATGGATTGGTTTGGATCGGTATGGAATTATTACCCTGCGCTCATTCTTCTCCACTAGAATCTTGGAATGACTTTTTAAACCTGGTGGAGATCAATGGGGACACTGAGATACCTGGTTTGAAGAGAACCCGCATTGAAGCTTAGAATACGAAAAATTTGATCCCTAACAGAATCATTCACTCAAGAAGGTTTCTCTATTAAAGTTTAGAAAAATAATATAAAATCGTGTAAAAAGGTCTACCTATAGCGCATCTGAAGAAACTGTCTATAGATTTTTTCTTTAAAGCGCCCCTTTTCATAGAAAATCTAAAGCATGTGTTGGGAGCCTTGAGGCTCTTTTTTAGTTTTCATTTTGAAAAAAATAAAACCATTGAAATCATTGTTGTAGTAAGTTTATTTATTTATTTCTTTTTTTTTTTTCTAATAAATACAGTTTTGAAAAATTGCTTTCTGAAAACACAAATAATCAGGCCCTTAACTGTTCATTCCAGTAAGATCTTGTTCTTGTTCATTTTGCTTGGTAGTGTGTAATGTAGGGTCTGATTATCACAAAATGTGCAGGAAAAAGGTAGTGAAAAGATGTCGAACACAAGGGAACATTTTGATACAAAAAATCCAAATACTTCAACCCAGGATGATGATGGCATAATTGAGTCTGATATTGAGTTGGACGTTACTGATGTTGTGGAGCCTGATGATGATACTCCGCAAAAGGTGGGTGGCATAAAAGCTTAGCACGAATGTTTGCTCCTGGTGTTTTTTCATTTTTTGTTTGGGGTTATGTACTAGCTCCTTGAACGAGCAGATTTGTGCTTTATTTAATGGTAGATGGGAAACCCTTCAGCAGATGTTACAGAAGAGAACCGGGAAGCTGCTCAAATAGCAAAATCAAGAGCTATCAAGGCATGGCATCTTTTCTTTTGATTAACCTTTTCTATTCAGAATTCTTTGCTAGTGTTTTGTGGCTTCTTTTCTCTGTTAATTATAATTTGTATTTCTGGTAAACTGGATGACACCATAGATCACCTAACAGAAACAATCATGCTGAACCCAACTTCTGCAATATTATATTCCACTAGAGGTAATGTTGTCATTTGAAATTATTTTATCTATGGTTGTCACATTCCTAGGCTTCTACTCATTTTTTCACTCTATTGAAAAACTGAAATTCATGCTTTCAGCTAGTGTCTTTGCCAAATTGAACAAACCGAATGCTGCAATTCGTGATGCTGATGCAGCTTTGGAGTTTTGTTAAAGGCTCTTCTTATATCTGTACTTTTGCAAACTGTACAAAAGTTTCCACTTAAAATTACAAATGAAATAATGATGCATCTGAGTTTGTATTGATCATGTATGACACAAGATGGATATGCATAAGCCCTATACTTATTTCTTCTAAAGATCCATCTCTTTTGTTCTAGATCAACCCTGACTCAGCAAAAGGATATAAAGTACGAGGAATGGCAAGGGCCATGTTGGGCGAGTGGGAAGAAGCGGCAAAGGATCTGCATACAGCGTCAAAGTTGGACTATGATGAGGAGATTGGTTTGGTGCTAAAAACGGTAAAAGGTCTTCGTTTGATCGGACAAGGCCCCTACAAAATCATTGCTTGAGAATTCTTTTAATTGATAGGTTGAACCCAATGCCCAATGGATTGAAGAGCATCACAGAAAGTATGAATGCTTGCAAAAAGAAAGGGAACTTAAAGAGGCTGATTTTTTTTTTTTTTTTATAGGTAAAAAGAAATTTTAAAAAGGCTGAATTTGAGAGGCAACAACAGCAAGCTCAAGAACAGGTAGTTGAATTTAATGTCATTTTTTTTTATTTACTTATATTTCCTTTTGGAAATGTTGGTATCAATTAGATGGCATGATTATATATGATACCTGCTCCATTTCTTATTGGGATTTTTTGGATAGAAAATTAAACAAGAGCAAGAAAGTAATTGAAACTAGAAATACAAAAAAAAAAAAATTAAGGTTCATCCAACTTAAACGTAACTAAGGACTGATTATTTCTTTCCCTCCAAATGCACCACATCAAACATGATGGAATCATTTTCCAGAATGTTTCATTCTGAGGACTTCCAGTCTGGCCTTCCCAACATGGCAAGAAAAATTTACAACCCATCAATTCATGCCCCAATTTTAGTCCAAACAGACTGAAAATAGAATTTCATAAAATGCTAGCTATCTCACACTGAAGCAAGAGGTGATCGATTATTTCCCCATGCCTTTTGCAAGCACAAGGCTAATCAAATAAGTAACACGTCACTTCTCTGTGTTGTGAACAGCAAGAACCTTTCCTAGAGATGCTGTCCAAAAAAAAAAAAGAAAAGGAAGCTACTTGTAATCTGGCCTTCTTTCACCACATGATAGGAAAGATGATCTCTTATTGGAGGACAAAACACTTATAAATTATCTTACTTCGAACTTCCCTCACTTTGAGGGGACCCAATAGAGTATATACTCTTCATCCCGTCTTGAATGAGTGAAATACAACCTACCAAATAACAAAGCAAGAGTACTTACCTCTAAAAAATTTACTTCTCTGGAAAAATCACCACCCCACTGATAGACTGATAGATTTGTAAATTGTCCACCACTAAAGCTTCCTTGAATTGAGCAAAATTGAAAAACTCCGAAATAACTGCCTTAATGATCTGATTACCACACAGCACATGATGCTTCAACTTTATTCTTGAACCATCCCTTACCTCATATCTAAAAAAATGGGAAAGAATCTCTGACCGACCTCCAAAGACTGAGTCTCAGAAGTATACTACCATAACCACTAACTCATAAGGTTTCAATAAAGATAATTAAGTTTCAGATCCCCAATCCTGTCTGAAACTGGAGAACATAACTTAGCCCACTTAACTACATGAAATCTAGACTCCAAATCCAAAAAAAATCACGTTTTGGCTTCTCTAAGCGATCAGCAATGCCAAAAGGAAGAGGAAAAAATAACAAGAATTCCGAGAGCAAACCCCCTTCCATTGACATAGATGTCAATATACTTAAGGCCTCCATAGCTACAACAAATAAAGGAGGATAGCGAGGATACCCCTTGTGCAGGCCATGGGTATTGATTAAAAAGCCCTTAGGAGTGCCATTTTGTAAAACTGATCAATGCATTGGGGATATAAAAAAATATATTCAGCTGCACCATTGCTCCCAAAACCACAGATGTTCACATATGCAATAAGAACTCCCAATTTACGTGGCTATATTTGATTTTCCTTTTCCACTTTATGTTGTTTCAGGGGGCTGGGGGCAACATAGGCTTGTGAGCTGTTATACTGAGATCAGAAGTCTCAAGTGATTGAATGATGACGCCCCTTTTTATCCCCCATGCTTGGTGAACATGTCCTAAGTTATAGATGGATGACCTATACTATGAATCTTATAGTTCTTTTCAATTAATGCAGAATCAAGATGCGTTGCCTGCTTTGAATGACGGTATGGCTGTTGATTTTGTCCATTTATAATAAACAAGTTTTCATAATTTTCCAGTTTGAATGTGTGTACTTTTCCTCAGCTTTTATGCATTTGATTTTGATATAAAGTATAACACCCCTTCCCGTTAAGGACAGGATGCTACATATAATTCATACCAGTAAACAAAGATTAAAAAAGCCTTTAAAACTAAATGCCCAAGCAAACTTTTTTGGCAATTACGAAGTTATAACTTATAAAAGGAAACTTCAATGGTATATTTTTTTACTGCAAAAATAATAAACTAAAATCAAGTCTCTAATATGCTACTAGCACTTATTATAAAGCTTCGTCTAGGTAACAACTCTGACTCTAATTCCCCTGGCCTGTAGGATTCATCTTCAATGGCATCTGGATAGCAAAAACATAGAAACAGGAATAAGTTGAATACTCATATGGTAAATAAAGTTATGAATATTTGATATTTTTTTGGGAAGATTTTTAAAAATCATAATAAAAACATTACATACGTATGGAAATCATTTTAATTTTTTCTCTTGGGTGGCCCCCACAATAAACTTAAAATCATTTCGTACCTTCATGCCGTACTCTTCTTTATTTCCTTTTACATTTTTTTACAACTTTTTATAACTAGAAATTATTCAGAACATAGGTATATTCATGTTGTACACATGGTGGAAGCATGCAAGATAAAAGCATTCAAATAAACTTGCAATTTGTAACATATCATATAAAATACATAAAACAAGGTTTCTAAAGAGAAGGCTTAACAATTTTTCGCATATAGTAGAACATAGCATTGGAAAGTTGAAACCAAAAGGTTTTGATCATGTCTACTTACCCCACTCAGCTTCAAAAATTTAATAAACTTCACTCACAGCAATCTAACAGTCACAATTGTAAACAATCAATGTCTTACACTAATTATCAACAACCAGGATGGAGTAGTAGGATCTGGCTTTACTTTCATTAAAGTTCCAGTGTCAATCACTTCCAATTAATCTGATTAGACCATCTGTAGCACTTAGCTACAGCTCCATGTTCTACCACTGTGATTGCTCATAGTCACATATGTCAAACACATTCGCACCCTATGTCTGTACTATTTCTTTATAGACTATAAGCTTGGGTTACAAGCATAGATTCATAACACAGCTTTATCAATAAACTTATGTGGAAGCTATTGAATCTTGGTGGAAGAGAGGGTTCCAAGCATAGACGCATATGGTACATTAGCCATTTATCTGCCTTATATAAGTTGCAGAAACTGGAGCAACTCAATATGCTTGAAAATTTGTATGGTGGGAGTTAGAATGGAGGGTTGAAGTAAATGGAGCTAAATATTTTTGGGCATATTATCAATTGGTAGATAGATAGACAATTGTCTGAACCCCTTTCATTACCGCTGCTAGGACCTTAAAACCGACTGAAGTATGTACTTACATGATAATTTCTTTTGGAGAAAAATTACTTGTTAAAAAAAATCGTTTGGACAAAACCTGTCTTCTCTATCATTGATATACAAAAAGAGCAATATGCAATGGTGCTTCTTACTATCTTATCATTCTTTTGGTTTACAACAGGGGAAGTTATTAGTATTCACTCTGCTGGTGAACTGGAAAAAAAGTTGACTGCTGCGACAAGGACATCTCGACTTGCAATCTTGTACTTCACTGCAACATGGTGTGGTCCCTGCCGTTTCATTTCACCCCTCTACACAAGCTTAGCTGCAAAGTACCCAAAAGTAGTTTTCTTGAAAGTTGACATAGATGAGGCCAGGGAAGTGGCTGGACGCTGGAATGTTAACAGTGTTCCAACTTTCTTCTTTCTAAAAAATGGGGGAGGAGGTGGATAAGGTTGTTGGGGCTGACAAAGATGCACTTGAAAGTAAGATTGCACAGCATGCGGGTTAGATATGAGCTAAAGGTCGCTGAAGTATGAATTCCTGTAATTCTCCTTGCTGTTGCCTTCTGAGTACTGATTATGTCTTTAATGTTGTCTGTGAAGATAGTATGGTGTGTCCTTGGTTAATGACTCGCTGATTTTGTCTCTCGAGAGTAATAGCATTAGTAGATTTCTTATGTTTGCAGAGACAAGGATTCTGTTTTCTATTAAAAGTGATCGCACCTTTAGCCCTTTTGCATGTAATTTCCTATTTAAATTTAGAATTACTTCATAAAATCACATAGCAATAACCACAAGTTTACTAGTAAAGAATACGTTCAAAAAGGTGAGTCTGCCGGTAGAAATTTGCTTTTGTACTGATTAAAATTAAAAAACGAGGAAAAAATGGTCATATATATTCAATATTGTTTTCTAAACTTTATTTCAGTTTAGTTTTATATTTACAGCATCCAAGTTTAACATCCAAAGATACTAACTAAAGCACGCTTTTTGTTCTTTGGTTATAATTGCGAGAAAAACTGTTCATTTTTTATTCAATTTTAATAAAAAATAATTTTTATTTTAATAAAAAAAGGTAAATGTTCCAAAATAGGCTATAATACAAGTGAAAAATAGGCTACAATAAGTGTTGAAATCATATTTTTATTCAGTTTTTTTATAATTATCTCGTCAGCATAGAAATACAAGTTGGCTTAAAAATAGGCTGTAATAGCAACAAGACTAGTAAAGTCAGTCAAACTGGATTTCATATATAGAACTTTGCATGCATATGATTATACGGTAATGTATGCATAGTTTACCATTATATAGGAAAGTATATATATTTAGTTGGCCGGTAGGACTAGGGTTTAACAAAGACACAGAAATCGTGTCTCATTGCATCTTCCTCTGTGAGTGATGGTAATTAAGAAACCAAGCAGTACGAAAATAATAATAATAAGCTTTGATTTATTATTCATGTATAGAACAGTTTCTGAAAGATGGTATGCTGTCCTAAATATGTTAAACTACGTATTGCGTAGTCCCAAATTCAGGACACAAACATAAATTTAAGATAAAAGCAAATGCAAAGGGATAACATGCTTCATTTTCTCTCGTTCTTGGAATAAAATCTCAGAACCAAGTAGAAGAAGAAGTGATAGAGAACTCCCCAAGCGAGCAAGATTGCTATGTCATACCAAATATTTTCCTTTGTAATATCCATTGAGAATAGAACATCTTCTCCTATCAACATGCAATTCTCTCTTGGTAGCAGTTCTCCATTCTGAATGGATCTGTTATGCAATGAGCTGATTTTCACGTTTCCCGGAAGACCAGGTGTGAGATCTTCAGGCTGCCCATTATAGCACCTTTTCCCTTTGAATTCATTTGTTAGCAATGCCTCGAATGGGTATTTGATTGCAGAGGTAAAATGGAACCATCTCCAGCAAATAGGTATCTGGGATTGCTTCAGGAAGAATCCAAAAGTCAGGAAGAAGAGAGCAGTGGTGGCAATCACAACAGCATACCCTGTTATGTAGCTTGGGACAAGTGCATTGACAAGCATCACATAAGCATTAGTGGTAATGAGTGAGGCTCCAAAAGTTCATAAGATTGCTTTCGAGATGAAGAATGGCTTTGGTTATGGCTACAAAGGTAAAACCTTGAATGGCAAAGAATGGGAGATACACAATGAGTGAGGAAATGACATAGGAAGAAGAACGGTAAGCATTGTGGGAGGTCTCTCTGATGAAAATGAACCTTTCCTGGATAAAAGTTGGGACAACATCATTGGAGGAAAAGAAAACAAGGCAAACTGCAAAGATGTAAAAGTTGAGAAGCCGGTTGATGTCTTTGAAGGTAGGATGGTCGAGGTTTCTGAACAGGGAGGATAGAATGAGTGCCATAACTGCCAACACAATCTCACGTGAAAGGAAGAGCTCTGGAGTGCGGATTAAGTGTTGTGTGCCATGAGTGTTACCGTATTCTATTTAGGACTCTATTAATATTAGCTGTATAGATTATCTTACCATATATAGATGCTGAATTTTAGAAATCAGTTAGACTCCGTGTATAGCACGTACCTTTGTGTATAGATGGAATAAACGATAATGAAAGAGGACATACTCACAGAATCGGTTTTTCCAAAAATCTCTTCGTAAATTTCTGGTCTCTCTAGTATTCTAACATGGTATCAAGAGCATGTTCGATTACTTGCATGTTTTGAATTTTTTTTCTCTCAAGGGTGATTCTGTGTTGCTTTCGGCGCTGTCTGTCGCTATTTTCTGGTTTTTGGGTTTCGGTCGGCACCTTCTGTGGGTGTTTTTGGTTTGGTTCTTGCTGTCGGCAACTTCTGTTGCATTTTTCCAGTTCTGTTCTGGGAGTTTGGTGCCGTTTATTGCTGCATCTGTGGATTTCGGTGCTCCCAATTTCGTGATTTCGGTGCTCCCAGTTCCGTGGTTTTTTGCATTTTGGCATCTTCTGATTTGTGGGTTGAGTGAATTGGCGTGGGTGATTATCGGTTTTGGTCTGTCCATCATTTGGATTTTCGATTTTGGTGTGCACGTGTAGGTGCTTCTGTCGGCAGTCCGTGGGAGAGTGGGCAGGTATTTTTTTTTGTTCTACTTATCATATTTACGGGCATCATGTCTTTTGAATCGTTTGCCGTGAAATTCACGGGTAAGAACTACTCTGCATGGGAATTTCAATTTCGTTTATTTGTTATGGGAAAAGAGTTATGGGGTCATATAGATGGGAGTGCTCCTGCTCCTGAAGATGTTAAGGCTTTGTCTAAGTGGACAATTAAGGATGCTCGGGTTATGATTTGGATCCTTAGCTCAGTTGAGCCTCATCTTGTTCTCAATTTGAGGCCTTATAAAGCTACTGCTGATATGTGGAATTATCTCAATACGGTTTACAATCAAGACAATTCTGCTAGGCGTTTTCAATTGGAGTATGAGATGGCTAATTTCACACAAGGAAGTCTCTCAATTGAGGAATATTTTTCTGGTTTTCAAACTCTTTGGGTTGACTATTCAGACATTGTTTATGCTAATGTTCCCGCTGCAGCTCTCTTTACTGTCCAAGCAGTGCATGCAACCAGCAAACGAGATCAATTCTTGATGAAACTACGGCCCGACTTTGAAATTGCACGGTCTAATCTGATGAATCGTGCTCCTGTCCCATCTTTGGATGCTTGTTTGAGTGAACTTCTTCGTGAGGAACAACGTCTACTCACTCAAGCTTCCATGGCACATCAGGCTCCTGCTAGTGTACCTATTTTTGTGGCTTATGCAGCACAGGGGAGGCATAAGGGGAGAGACATGCGTGTTGTCCAGTGTTTTAGTTGTAAAGCTTTTGGTCATATTGCTCGGGATTGTCCCAAGAAGTTTTGTAACTACTGCAAGAAACAAGGTCATATCATCTGTGCTTGTCCCATTCGACCTGAACTGAAGCAGGGTACTGCTTATCATGCCTCCACTGGTGCC
Source organism: Carya cathayensis (assembly GCA_011037825.1). Classification (NCBI taxonomy): domain Eukaryota; kingdom Viridiplantae; phylum Streptophyta; class Magnoliopsida; order Fagales; family Juglandaceae; genus Carya; species Carya cathayensis. The sequence continues at coordinate 201,584 of QGSO01000552.1, forward strand.
TCTAGTTCTGTTGCATTGTCTGCTGCCTCGCTGGTTGTTCCTATTCCTGTTCCTACAGCTTTAGCAAACCCGAACACACTCACTCCTGAAATGGTACAACAAATGATCATTTCTGTTTTTTCTGCTTTTGGGCTCTCAGGTAATCATCAAGTTTCTTCTACACCATGGTATTTTGACTCCGGAGCTTTTAATCATATGACCAATACTATTGTTCCCCTCTCTAATGTCAGAAATTATGATGAAAATCTGAAAATTAACACCGCTGATGGCAGCTCTTTGCCTATCAGTGCTGTTGGTGACCTTTCCTCTTCCTTAACTGATGTTTTTGTGTCTCCTGCTCTTTCAACAAATCTTCTTTCTGTTGGTCAATTGGTTGATAATAATTGTAATGTCAATTTCTCTTATTCTGGTTGTGTTGTGCATGATCAAGTGTCTGGGAAGATGATTGCGAAGGGGCCTAAAGTGGGACGACTCTTTCCTCTCGATGTTTCTCCTTCCTCATTTATCCCTAGTTTTCCTTTACCTTCATTTGCATGTAATGTTGTTAGTGTTGGAAATAAGACGTGGCATAGACGTCTAGGCCACCCAAACTCAGATGTTTTACGTACTTTATTTAATTCTGGTTTATTGGGCAATAAAGCATGTTCTTCTCTTGATCTTTCTTTTGATTGTACAACATGCAAACTTAGCAAAAGTAAAGTTCTACCTTTTCCTTCTCATGCATCTCATGCCTCACAATGTTTCGATATTATTCATAGTGATGTTTGGGGGATTGCACCTATTGTTTCTCATTCGCATTACAAGTACTTTGTTACTTTTATTGATGATTTTAGTCGTTTTACTTGGGTTTACTTCCTACGGGCTAAGGCAGAAGTTTTTTCAGTCTTTCAGCGCTTCCTTGCCCTTCTTGAGACTCAATTCTCTGCCAGCATCAAGATCTTGCGATCTGATTCTGGAGGTGAATACATGTCTAATGAGTTTCAAACCTTTCTCCAAAGCAAAGGGATCATTTCTTAGCGTTCTTGTCCTTCAACACCGCAACAAAATGGTATTGCTGAGAGAAAAAATCGTCACCTCCTTTATATGGTAAGAACCCTTTTACTTGAATCATCTGTTCCTCCTCGGTTTTGGTGTGAGGTGCTTTCTACTTCAGTTCATTTGATCAATCGCTTATCATCTTCTACGTTAAATCATGTTTCTCCTTTCTTTAAGTTGCTTGGTCATTCTCCTTTATATTCTGATCTTCGTACATTTGGCTGCGTTTGTTTTGTGCATCTCCCTGCTCATGAACGACATAAACTTACTGCTCAGTCTGTTAAGTGTGCTTTTCTTGGTTATGCTATCTCTCAAAAGAGTTATGTTTGTTATGATCCTCATGCTCGTCGTATACGGGTTTCTAGGAATGTGGTTTTCTTTAAAAATCAATATTTCTTTCCATCTCATTTTGAGCCGCCATCTGCATCTTTATCTCTTTTGCCTAGTTTTTCTGATTCCTCGACAATTGTGGAAAGGTTTAAACCTGGTTTTGTGTATGAAAGACGTAGTCGACATGAGTCTAGTTCCACTTCCTCAGTGCCCTCTCCCGATCATGACCCGATGCCTGATCCCGCTCCTGCTCCTGCTCTTGCTCCTGCTTCCACCACTCTTTGTCGGTCTACTCGTACTTCTCGACTCCCTAATTGGTATGGTTTCTATTCTCCTGTCTCTCTTGTCGCTACTTTATCCTCTATTTCTATTCCTTCTTGCTACAAACAGGCCATGGAACATGAGTGTTGGCAAAATGCAATGCAAATAGAACTTCAAGCACTGGAGGAGAATCACACTTGGGATATTGTTCCTTGTCCTCCTACAGTCAAACCTATTGGGAGTAAATGGGTTTTCTCTATAAAACTTCGTTCTGATGGCTCTTTGGACCGGTACAAAGCTCGCCTCGTAGCTCTGGGTAACAAGCAGGAATATAGGGTTGATTATGAGGAAACATTTGCTCCTGTTGCCAAAATGACCACGGTTCGAACCATCTTAGTTCTTGCTGCTTCACAGTCGTGGCAACTGCATCATATGGATGTGAAGAACGCATTTTTTCATGGTGATCTCCAGGAAGAGATTTACATGAAGCTTCCCTCTGGTATGACTACTTCTTCTTCTCATGATGTCTGTAAGCTACGACGTTCTTTGTATGGGCTCAAGCAGGCACCCCGGGCTTGGTTTGAGAAGTTTCGCAGTACAATTCTTTCATTCAGTTTTACACAAAGTCAGTATGATTCTTCTCTCTTTTTCCACATGTCTGCGTCGGGTCTAGTCATTCTCTTGGTTTTTGTGGATGATATTATCATTACTGGCACTGACTGTGGTTTGATTACTAAGCTTCAGTAGCTGTTACATGCAACTTTCCATATGAAAGATCTTGGCCAACTCACATACTTCTTAGGATTGGAAGTTCATCATTAGGCTAGAGGTATTTTCGTGAATCAGCATAAGTATATTCAAGATCTTATCACTTTGGCTGGTTTGGAGGACACTTCTTCTGTTGATACTGGAGGTAAATGTCAAATACAGGAAAGATGAAGGGGACCTTCTGAATGATCCTACTCTCTATCGGCGCCTGGTTGGGAGTCTTATCTACTTGACCACTGCTCGACCTGATATCTTCTATGTTGTTCATCAGGTTAGTCAGTTTATGTCTTCTCCTTGGCATCTTCATCTTGCTGCAATTCAAAGAATCATCTGCTATCTTCGAGGTTCACCTACTCGTGGGTTGTTCTTTCCTACCGGCTCCTCACTTCAACTTGTTGCCTATAGTGATGCTGATTGGGCTGGGTGTCTGGATACACGTCGATCTACTACGGGTTGGTGTATGTTTTTAGGTGATGCCTTAATTTCTTGGAGATGCAAGAAACAAGATCGTGTGCCTAAATCCTCTACTGAGGCAGAGTATCGTGCCATGTCTATTGCTTGTTCTGAGATTGTATGGCTACGCGGTCTTCTTGAGGAGCTTGGGTTTCCTCAAACTACTTCTACCCCTCTTCATGCAGATAACACTAGTGCTATTCAGATTGCCACCAATCCCGTTTTCCATGAACGCACTAAGCACATTGAGGTTGATTGTCATTCTATTCGAGACACCTTGGAAAGTCGGATGATATCTCTTCGTCACATCTCTTCTGATCTCCAAGTGGCTAATGTCTTCACCAAAGCTATGACTCGACAGCGGCATCAATTTCTTGTTGGCAAATTGTTGCTAGTTGACTTACCAACATCAATTTGGAGGGGATGTTACCGTATTCTATTTAGGACTCTATTAATATTAGCTGTATATATAGATTATCTTACCATATATAGATGCTGAATTTTAGGAATCAGTTAGACTCCGTGTATAGCACGTACCTTTGTGTATAGATGGAATGAAAGATAATGAAAGAGGACATACTCACATAATCGATTTTTCCAAAAATCTCTTCGTAAATTTCTGGTCTCTATAGAATTCTGACAATGAGAGCACGACAACCTCACGCAGCCATGGGTTTGCAAACTTGGAGCTGTGGCTTGGCTCATCGAGAACCTCTTCATACTCAAATTCTTCATAAGAATTGGGTACATAAGAGTCCATGGACGAGCTAAAGACCACAACAATTCTACTGGGATTTTGTTGAGGTGTTGGATATTGACTTGAAACCAAGCTTCTTGGTCCTGCAGGAGTGAGTACTCCGGGAGTCCTAGCTGGAGTCCATGATGGTGGACGATAAGGGGTCCCCTTTACCCCATGATAAAGCCAGACTGGGAAATCTTTGTAGAAATTAGAAGCCAAGGGAGGATTATAGACACCACTGTGCATGCTCATTGGTGTATTTATAGCTTTCCTTTCAAGGGAGTTGTCAAAATCCTCATCATCATCATCGTCATCATCATCTTCATCCTCATACTCGAACTTTCCAGAGTTTGGTTGAGAGGTCATGTTCCCAGAAGAGAATGCAATACTATTGAGGTTGATCATGTGCTTAGATGCAGGGTTCTTTCCATAAGGCGTCCGAGATATTTTTGGTGTTTTTGGGATGGGTGTCCTGGCCACTTGATCAGGTTTGATGCCATCTAGTTGATACACACTAGTGGGTCTAGCCCTATAGCTGATTCATCATACTCTTTGATCGCATCTAGGAGATACTCAATACTGTTCTCACCGTCCGGTACTGGTCTTCCAATCCAGATAGATGAGCAAGTAGGGCAAGTGGGCTCCCCAAATATATCAATCTCCCCCTGTTTGCATGTGATAGCTGCATAAGCATCAAATCAAATAGAAAATCTCAAAAGACTATTGTATAAGCTTAACTTGAATTCCAGTTAATATTTCCTAAACCTCAAATAAAAAATCTATTTACAAGTCAGGTCATTGACAAACCAAGACACATAACTGATATGGATGATATCGAAGCTTGCCACGTCAACAAGTAGGTGATGTTTTGACTTTTTATTTTTATTTTTTATAATTGTATTAATTCCGCAATAATGATATATTTATCCATCAACTTATAAGTAGCATAACTCATTCCATATTATTCATATATTTCTTATCTCAACATATGGTCTAGTTGTATGCTCAAAGGGTAGCTTATGTTTCTAAAATACTAAATTATGCAGATTGAACAATATAGATTTTCTAACTGTAAATAGAGGGGTGTTAAATAACACTCTATTTTGTGTACCTTGCAAGGACAGTGATGTGATCCAAGAGCATTTGAATTCGAAATGAAGGTTGGTGGATGGTCATTAGAACTGTGCTGCCACCTTTAGCTATCTCCTTCACCTTTTCTACCACACTGTAAGCACTCGTAGAATCAAGACCTGAGGTGGGTTCGTCAAGGAACAGTAGTGATGGCTTGTGGATGATGTCAATTCCTATGGAGACTCTTCGCCTCTCCCCTCCGGCCTGACAGTGACACCCCTCTTCTTCCCTCATCACCAATATATGTATGAGTTGCACTCTGTAGATTCATAACGGCAATCATGAAAAGTGCTAGATTTATAAAGAGTTGTTACAAAAGTAAACTTACAAATTAACATGATTTAAAGTGGTACATTTTGTAAGATTTCTTTGTATACCAAACATTTTTCTTCATAATATCATTGATGTTGACTATACTAGAGAGAGAGAGAGAGAGAGAGAGAGCTGCAAGCCTAGTTGATTACGGAGCTCATAGACTCTCCTCTTCTTTTCAGCCCTGGAAATGGAAGGAGGAAGCCTGACCTCGGCTGCAAACATGAATGTCTCGAACACAGTCAACATGGGGAATAGTTGGTCGTCTTGCATAACATATGAAGAAACCATCTTCATATAGCTTGTAGTAACCTGCATATATAATCACCAACCCATATATATATATATATATCACCACCATTCTCAGCCAAAAAAGATAAAAAAAAAAAAGAACATAAAGTTCACAGTACTCTTATAATACGAAGTTGGAATGTTGAGGAAGAAAGGCAAAAGAAAGATTAATTACCGGCTTTCCATCGACTCTGACAGATCCTTCAAGACTCCCTTGTGCAATCCGGACGGCCAAGGCATCAAGAAATGTGGATTTTCCAGCACCACTAGGCCCCATGATGGCCATAATCTCACCTTCCATTGCCAGCCCAGAGATGTCATTAAGAAGATATGCTTCTTTCTCGATCCAATGTCCATCCTTGTTCTGCTTCTTTATGACACTGTACGAGAGGTTCTTGAATTCAAGGCCAAGGCCTGGAACTAGCTTTCGTGCTAGCGGTACCCCATTTTTCATGGCAACTGATTTCTCCCGGTCCATAAGGCTCTCAAGGTTTCTATTTGTTTCTGTCAGCCCGAGCTTTGCCATGTTGATTACTGATTACTTACAGGGAGAAGCTTTTAATATTTAAGAGTCGAGATAGATGTGTGAAAGGGTATAAAAGGAGGAGATCCTAGTGCATGAAATGTGGACAAGAAGCGAAGGCTGTAGTACTATAAATGTTAGAAATAAAAGCACTGGAGGGTTTGTTAGTTTTAACCAAAGAGGCAAAACAGAGAAAAAACAGAGTATTTTGAGAGGAACTTCAATCTCCAACGTGAAGATTGATTCTGATTGTTCTGCCCTTTTCATTTATCATTAGTCTGATATATATGCTTACATAGAGACTCACAAATTTCATTAAAAGCAGAAATACGACTTCCAAACACAAGCTAATAATAGAAAAGCTTAATATAGTAAAACATAAATGAAAAGGACTTAGGAAATAAACATCACACTAACTGATCTTTAATACTCCTCCTTGATGTGATTTCCAGTTACACCAAGATGTGACCTGAGAAACTGAAACTTGTCTCTTGGGAGTGCTTTTGTGAATATATCAGCAAGTTGCTCCTCCGATCTACAAAACTTCAAAGCAATTTCACCATTTGATTCAACTTCTCGCAAAAAATGATATTTGATTGCAATATGTTTAGTTCTACAATGCTGGACTGGATTTTTGGCAATTGCAATAGCTGATTTATTATCACAAAAAATTTCAGTAGATCCCAACTGTTTCTCCCCCATATCTTCAAGTATTCTTCTCAACCAAATGGCTTGGTTTGCACAACTTGCAGCTGCCACATACTCAGCTTCAGCAGTTGATTGTGCCACATTGCCTTGCTTTTTTGAACTCCAAGAAAACATAGCAGATCCTAGATTGAAACAGTAGCCTGAAGTGCTTCTTAGATCATCACAAGAACCTGCCCAATCACTATCTGTAAATCCCACCAGCTTTGTATTTGAAGTTTTCTTATACCAAATACCAAAGCTGATAGTTACCTGCAGGTATCTCATAACTCTTTTGGCTGTTCCAAGATGAATTTGGCTAGGACATTGCATGAATCTTGAAAGTAAACTAGTGGCATACAATATATCAGGTTTGGTGTTACACAGATACAACAAGCTTCCCACAATACTTCTATAGATCGATGCATCCACTTTCTTTTCACCATCATCCTTCTTCAATTTCTCATTAGGAATTAATGGAGTAGCCACTGATTTGCAACCTGCCATGTTGAATCTTCTTAAAAGATCTTCAGTATACTTCCTCTGAGAACAGAAAATTCCTTCAGCCTCTTGACTCACTTCCATGCCTAGGAAATAATGCATATTTCCTAAGTCACTCATCTCAAAACTTGCCATCATATCCCTTTTAAATTTTTCAATCATTCCAACATTACTTCCTGTAAAAATCAAATCATCCACATAAAGAGATACTATAATCAAGTCATTACTGTTTTGAGATTTTACATACAAAGTAGGCTCACTTTTGCTCCTCCTGAAGCCTTGCTCAGAGAAATATTGATCAATTCTTCCATACCAGGCTCTTGATGCCTGTTTTAATCCATATAAAGCCTTTTTCAGTTTATAAACTTTACTTTCTTCCTTTTCAAACCCCTCGGGTTGATCCACATAAACCTCTTCTTCCAACACTCCATTTAGGAATGCTGATTTCACATCTAGTTGTAATACTTTCCAGCCCTTTTGAGCAGCAAGTGAGACTAAAGCTCTAATGGTATCCATCTTTGCAACAAGAGCAAAAGTTTCATTATAATCAATTCCATGTTGCTGCACATACCCCTTGACAACCAACCTTGCTTTATGCTTCAAGATAGAGCCATCTGGATTTAATTTAGTCTTATAAATCCATTTTACTCCAATAACTTCTTTATTTACTGGTAAAGAAACCAACTCCCAAGTTTCATTCTTCTCTATCATCCTGATTTCTTCTCTCATAGCTTTCTGGCAAACTTCCTTCTTAGAAGCTGCTGCAAAGTTATTTGGTTCAAGTGTAGCATAATTACAATGCTCATATACTTCACTAAGAAGTCTTGTTCTTCTTATCGGAGATTCAGGAGTTGACTCTTCTTCACTATCATAAGAGAATACTTGAGTAGCAATGGGACTTTCTGTATGAATTTGCTGAATATCACTTGTTTCAACTTCAGCTTCTTCTTCTTCCATCTCATTTGATGGTTGAACTGATATCTCAACTCTTGGTTGAACAACCTTCTCAGCTTCCCAATCCCAAGAAGCATTCTCATTAAACCTCACATCTCTACTCACAACCAGCTTTCTTGTTTCCAAATTAAAAATTTGAAAACCCTTTGAAACTGAACTATAACCCACAAGTTCACCTCTTTCAGCCTTCTCTTCAAGTTTGGTTCTTTTCTGAGATGGAACATGAACATAACATATACACCCAAACACCTTTAAGAAACTTTCAGAGGGTTTTATTCCACTCCAAGCTTCATAAGGAGTCTATTTCTCCACAGCTTTAGTTGGTAATCTATTCAGTAAAAACACAGCAGTGTTTACTGCTTCACCCCAAAATTCCTTGGGTAGTTTCTTCTCATGCAACATACTTCTAGCCATCTCCATGACTGTCCTATTCTTTCTCTCGGTCACTCCATTCTGTTGTGGAGAATAGGTCACTGATAATTGATACTCAATCCCTTCAGCTTCACAAAATTTTTCAAATTCTTTGGTGTTATATTCACTACCTCTATCACTCCTTAAAGATTTGATTTTATGGCCAGACTGCTTTTCAACCAGCAGTTTAAACTTCTTGAAAACTCCAAAAACTTCAGATTTTTCATGAAGGAAATAAACCCACATCATTCTAGTAAAATCATCTATGAAGAGAATAAAGTACCTGCTTTGATTGTGAGTTAAAGTTCTCATTGGACCACACACATCAGTGTGAACCAGTTGCAGTTTTTCCTTTGCTCTCTAGCTGCTTTTTGATGGAAATGTAAGTTTGTGATGTTTTCCAACCAAGCATCCTTCACAAACTGGTGTCTCTTTTTCTAAGAGAGGTAGATCCTTCATCATCTCCTTCTGATACAATAATCTCAAAGAATTGAGATTGTAATGCCCAAATCTTTGGTGTCATAACATTGTCTCATCCACAGTTGCCACCATAGCCTTAGGAAAGTTCCATTGAATGGGAAAATTCCTACTTCTCCCCATTTTTATTTCAGCTAGCTCCACCTTATTCTTCTCATCATAAATTCTGCACATATTATTTTCAAAGCACAAGGAGTAATCATTTTCCATCATTTGGCCTACACTCAACAGGTTTTGATCAAGGGATGGAACCAGCAATACATCCTTCATGAGTTTTGTACCCTTCTTGGTCGAGATGGCCACTGTGCCTTTGCCTCTAGCTTCAACAAGTTCACCATTACCCATCTTAACTTGGGTTTTGATAGAAGTGTCCAGATGAGTGAAAATTGTTTCATCAGAAGCCATATGGTTGCTACATCCACTGTCTATAAACCAGATCTTCTCTTCTTGAGTGAGAGCTTGACATGCAAAAAATAAATGCTCATTCTCCTCCTTTTCTTCTGAATAGTTAGCTTGTTGATTGTTCTTGTATCTACAATCCTTTTCCATATGCCCAAATTTTTTACAATTCCAACATTGTGGCTTCCCAGCATGATAGCAATTCTTTTCTAAATGATTTGTTTTCTTGCAGATACCACATGGAGGAAATTCACCCATTTTCCCTTTCATCTTACTTTCCTTTTGCACTTGATCAGGATTTTTGTAATCCTTTTGAGGCTTCTTTTTATAATCTTTTGTTTTCTTATTTTTCAGATTCACCTTGGATTGGAAAGCATGCTCCAAGGAACCATCACCCCTTCTTGCTAGCCTTTGTTCATGAGCTTGAAGTGATCCCATCAACTCAGTAACTGACAGTGTTTGTAGATCTTTAGACTCCTCTATCGCTGCTACTACATGATCATACTTCTCAGGTAAACTAATCAAAATTTTTTGAACAATCCTTTGATCAGTCACCTCTTCACCATGGGCACGCATCTGATTAACTAATTCAATTAATCTGGAACCATATTCTTTTACTACTTCAGATTCCTTCATTTTTATATTTTCAAACTCCCTTTTAAAGCCTTGAAGTTTGATGAGTTTTACCTTGGCATTTTCTTGAAATTCTGACTGTAGAATCTCCCATGCTCCCTTTGAAGTGCCAGGCCTCATCAACCTTGGAAAGATTGATTTAGACACAGCCTGCTGCAGGATGAACAAAGCCTTTGCATCTTTGGTAGTTTCTTGCTTAGATTGAGTTGAATCCAAAGCTCCTACTGCTGGAACTGTCACTCCCTTTTCCACTACATCCCATAGATCTTGAGATAGGAAAAAGGTCTTCATTTTGATGCTCCAATAATCATAGCTTTCACTATTGAAAATAGGAACTGAAGTTGTTGCTCCAAAGGTAGCCATTTTCGACCCTTAGATGAACCTGGTTTGCTCTTATGCCAATTGTTAGTTTTAACCAAAGAGGCAAAACAGAGAAAAAACAGAGTATTTTGAGAGGAACTTCAATCTCCAACGTGAAGATTGATTCTGATTGTTCTGCCCTTTTCATTTATCATTAGTCTGATATATATGCTTACATAGAGACTTACAAATTTCATTAAAAGCAGAAATACAACTTCCAAACACAAGCTAATAATAGAAAAGCTTAATATAGTAAAACATAAATGAAAAGGATTTAGGAAATAAACATCACACTAACTGATCTTTAATAGGGTTGTGAATGTATGACAACACAAAGGCAGCAAATTAAAGAGAATATATATTGTATCAGACGGCAAGACTTTTTTGCTGGGGGCTCCCTGTCTTTCTCACTTCCCTTTGGGCTTGACACAAATCTAATTCGATATTGCCGAAATGTATTCTGATTTTGTTTCATTGTGAACTACTAGAGACAAGTTCCTGGCCTGTTTCTTTTTCTTTTTCTTTTTTTCCCTCAAATCTTTATCTTATAAAAGGCAAAAGGCTAGAGTTAGCAGATATATATGTTGACAAAAAACCAGCAAAATTTCTTAGAGTTTGATGGCACTGCAACCCGTTCATTGGTGAATATATAGTTGGAACTTCCATATATTTTGGAACAAAAAATAATAATAATAATTGAGATTCTAGAATATTATGAGGACATGAATAGGTGGACAGCTTTGTAAGTTGGTGAGTCCGAATCTTGGTCCTACCTGTGGTAGCACTAGTGTCATGTCTGGTTTCACAAAGCAAATGCATGCAGGATCATCCTCCTGATTATCATACAGATATTTTTAAAAGATTAATTGCTTAATAATAAGTTTTACTTTATAAACCCAAGAACTCAGTTTTTAGAGAAGCTTTTAGGGTAGGTTAGAACAGGCTTGTTTGGGTCTGCCCAGGGCTTATGGACCTGCACATATCATTGACCTCTCAATAAGCTTTTCTTTTCTTTACATTTTTCCACCCCTCAAGGCCATTTTGTATATTAATTTGGTCTGCAAAGGCATGCAATATCTGCAAATATTGGACCTTTAAAATGAAAGGAATTTGCATGCATAGCATATTAATGCCTAAGTTCAGAGTTTATATATAGAGTTATGCTAGCGTGCCGCGCGTCCGGCGTGCCCGCTAGCACAAAGTTGCTTTTTTATTTTTATCTTTTATCTTTTTTATTTTTACATATTTTAAACATATTTAAATATTTTTAAAAAAACTAATATACTAAAAATTAATTCCTTAATTATTAAGTAAAAATAATTATAAAAATAATTTAAATACATGAACGGTCAAAATGATCTGACAAATTCAGTTGGCATATAAGGTCATATTTTCCTTTTATATA
>QGSO01000552.1:213265-314771 GCA_011037825.1 Carya cathayensis
ACGCTTATTTTTTTTTTATATATATATATATATATATATATATATATATATATATATATATATATATATAGGGTCATACATGAGCTTATGCATGCCACTCCTATCTAGCTAGAAGTTTCAAAAAAATAAAAAAATAAAAAAAATAAAAAAAGAAGAAGAAGATAATTAATAGCATTAATTAGACAATATTTCAACCCATTTTGATTAATTTAACTACCAAGTTGCATGTCCATTTTTCTTCAAATTAAGAGTATATATATAATTAAGCATTTCTTGCTTTATAATTCAATGTCACAAGATCCTCTTGCATTTTTCTCATGATTGGCATTTCTTCTTTTAATTGGAATCAGAAAATATTATCTTCATCTGGTGTCAAAATTATAAATATACATAAACAACATATATTTTTCTGGGAATTAAGAAATTAGTCATTTACATACACTGGGGAGTGACAAATTCTACCAAATCCAATCATGCATCTAATTAAAGGAGAATATGATAAACAATTCAACTTTTTCGATCAAATCTTAAAATAAAATTAATATTAATTATAATAATATTTTATTCAATTTTTAATAAAATGTCTCATCTCAAGTGATCATTTGAACTGTATAACAATCTCTCTTGCATCATGAGATCAAAAGATGCATGCATGGGATATTTTATTTTTTCTGGATCATGATTTCCAAGAAGCAATTAATTTGCACTTTTAATTATATATATATATATATATATATTTTGAGACTAATATTTAATATTTTATTTAACTGTAATTCTCTCACAACCAAATTAAATCAAAGAAAACATTAATAAAGCTAGCTAGACATAATTAAGGGAGAGTGCATTTGAGTAAAAACCTAGAACTAGAGGCCGGCTATATACAAGATCAGAATGATGATCTGTACGTAGAACCTTGGCGGCCGGCACTCCTAGAGAGATCAGACACATGATGATGATCTCCTAATTGGGAGTATTCTCCATGTCTTTTTCACCCCCTCTACCACTAAAGATACAGTACTATTAATTGTTTCCTACGTACATTAATAATTTGGACGCCATGCATGCAGATATATCAATAAAAAAAAAGGAATATTATATATATAATATTAATGGAAGAAGCTGAGTTACAAATAGATGATCAGGAAAACCGTACGTGAAACAGATTCATCAAAGCAATAGCACTAGTCCTGTCATCATCTCCAGCAAAAGGTGAGGAAATTAAGCACCTAATTGTTGTTGCTTCCAATCCAAACCCAATTTAAGTTGCATGCAGCATGAAGCACCAATGTCCCGAGGTATTGGCCTGCAAGGTTCAAGCTTACCATAACGTCAATGCTCGCACGATCAGTACTAATCACATAATCGATCATCGATGCAGACTCTATATATGCAGGTCTGATTGAGCCGCGTCAATGTCGCGTGCCTCTATTATTTTTCTGAGCTAATAATGCAGGCCGCCTCGAGGCCGGAGATACTTAATATATAGCAGCGACGACGACGACGGCGACGGAATAGGTGAACGTAAATTTGCTTTCTACATTTAGCCAGCCATGCATCAAGCTGCAGCGCTAGGTTACAGACAAGGGGTCAGGGGGAGGTTCGTATATATTAAATTTAGTTCTGACTTCCATACTTTATAATGAAAACGTACTACGATACCTGCTACTTTGTGAACTAGCTAATTTGTAGTAGATGTATATATGCTAATTTTACAAGTAATGCTAGATACAGTAGTTATGGACTGTTGTGTAAGTACTGTACTTTTTTTTTCTTTTGAAAAAGAGTGGAGTCAATCATTAAAAAAAATTAATTTTTTATGTGGAACTTATATTTACTCATTTTTTTTTCAAAATGAGTATGTGATGTTTGTGCACTCTACGACTGTAAATATCATTTAATTTCTATTTTTTTTAATATATCCTACTATATATCTTATCATGTGGTTTGTACAATATGTTTGCCAAATGCTGTAAGAATTATAGAAACAATATATTGATATTGCCAGAAAATGGAAGAACACGATGGAAGAAATTTGGAGAGAACTATTTTTACTCTGTATGTTTTTCACTATATCAAAGCTGTACAAAACTCTGCTATTTATAGCAGCCTCATGTGTGTCACTACACTACAAATACACTAGGATACAATAAGCCTGCTACATGCACTACTGCAACATTACTTTTACAATGTAGGAAAGAAATGGCATGGCAGGTGACAGAAACACACTGCATGCATACAAACAAAAACACTTTATCCTTTGCACATTCCCTCTGCACGTTGCTTTCTGTCTTCACTTGCTGACCTGCAATCCAGCGAGGCAGGAGGGTATCTTTCCATCTCAGCAACTTCCTCATGCCTTTCCATCTCAGCAACTTCCTCATTCTTCAATAGCCCCCCGCAAAATGGAGAGTAGATATCTACTACTCCCATCTTGAGCATACAAGAGTAGAGACTTTGGGAATCCAAAGCTTTGGTAAGCATATCTGCCACTTGTGATCTACTTGATACATGTTTTGTAATGATGCATCCTTCTTGTATCTTATCTCAAATTAAATGACAATCAAGCTCTGTATGCTTGGTTCTCTCATGAAACACAGGGTTAGTAGCTATGTATAGGGCTGACTTGTTATCACAATATACAAGGGCAGCTTGGGGATGTTCTACTTGTAGGTCTTCAAATAAGTATTTGAGCCACGTTAATTCACAGCATAGATTTGCCAAGGCCCTATACTCTGCTTCCGAGGAGGACCTGGAAACAACATGTTGTTTCTTGGACTTCCAAGACACAAGTGAATTACCAATTAAGACACAACACCCTATGACAGACCTCCTGCTATCTGGACAAGCCCCCCAATCTGAATCACTGTATCCATGCAGTTGTAACTTTGAATTTTTTGGATAGAATAAGCTTTGGCTTGGTGCCCTTTTGACGTACCTTAGGATCTTGTGTGCTGCATGTAGGTGAGGAATCCTAGGATTATCCATGAACTGACTTAATAACTAGACTACATATGAGATATCAGGCCTAGTTATTGTCAAATATAGCAATCTACCAATGAGCTTTCTATAGATTGTTGGTTCTGGAAGCAGCTCTCCTTCCTCCTTGCTCAACTTCATGTTTTGATCTATAGAGATCTTAACAGGTGCAGACCCAATGGTTCCCGAGTCACTCAAAATGTCTAGAGCATATTTCCTTTGACATATATGGATACCATCCTCAGATTTGGCCACCTCAATTCCAAGAAAGAACTTTAGCTTCCCTAAGTCTTTGATTCTGAATTTCTCATGAAGACTGTTTTTGAGACACTTAATGCTTTTCATACAATTACCAGCTACTATAATGTCATCCACATAGACCAAGATGACTGTGAATGATCTTTCAGTGCTCTTGGTAAACAAGCTGTAATTAGCTTTGGACTGTGTGAATCCTTGCTCAACAATGAAATTGGAAAGTTTAGAATACCATTGTCGTGATGCTTGCTTTAAGCCATATAAACTTTTCTTCAATTTGCACACTTTTTCACCATCATCACTAGGATACCCAGGGGGTAGTTCCATATAAACCTCCTCATCTAACTCACCATGCAAAAATGCATTGTTTACATCAAGTTGGAAAAGGCCCCATCCTTTTATTGCTGCTACAGCCAAGAGGGTTCTCACAGTGACAATCTTAGCCACTGGTGAGAAGGTTTCATGATAGTCTAGTCCTTCTTGTTGGGTGTATCCCTTTGCCACCAACCTTGCCTTAAGCCTTTCCACACTCCCATCAGCTTTGAGTTTAACTTTATACACCCACTTGCATCTAATTGTTCTCTTATCAGGTGGTAAACTAACTAAGTCCCAAGTTTCATTAAGTTCAAGGGCATCTATTTCAGCTCTCATGGCTATGCACCACTCTGGTGAATTTTTGGCTTCTTGGTAAGTACTAGGTTCAGATTGGGATGTAATTAAGGAAACAAAAACTCTATGTGAATTGGACAATTTTTCATATGAGATGCTGTTACTAAGAGGGTAAGCATTACCTGTGGGGCTCTTGCCTTTCTGTTTGTTGAACACTTGAGATGGGTGAAGAGAAGTGGCCCGTTGACATATGAAATCCTACAAATGCAATGGTGTTTTTCGAACTCTTATTGACCTCCTTGGCAGGTGATTGATAGGTGTGGTGTTTGTTGTACTGTCATGAGAAAAAGGATCTTGTGGACTGGTTTATGTTTCAATTTGAGAAGGGACCTCAATCACTTCCTGTTCTTAGATGTTGTTTTGTGAATCTGTCTCATTTTCTTGGGCAATGTTTGGGGTATTTGTGACAGATTCTGTAAGAATGGTTGGGACTTGAGTGAAACTGATGTTGTTTTGATTAGATTGCAAATGAGTATTAGTGAGAGTCCCATTTTTGTAGGGGAAAACATTCTCATAGAAAACTACATTTCTTGAAGTGAATACCCTTTTGGTTTCAAGGTCCAGCAAGGTATATCCTTTAATCCCAAAGGGATATCCCATAAACACACATTTCTTTGCCCTGGGGTCAAATTTGTGCCTTCCATTTATAATGGTGGTGGCAAAGGCCAGGCATCCAAACACTTTAAGATGTGTGTAGCTTGGCTTTGCTTTGAATAGGATTTGATAAGGACTTTTGTTGTTCAGGATAGGTGAAGGTATTCTATTTATGAGGTGTACAACAGTCAAAACACAATGGTTCCAATACCTTAAAGGTACCCCACTTTGAAATCTTAGTGCCCTTGCTGTGTTTACAATGTGTTGGTGCTTTCTTTTCACCACAGCATTTTGTTGTGGTGTTTCAACACAACTCATTTGATGTATGATCCCCTTTACAAGATAAAAATTTTTCATGTTAAACTCCCCTCCATTGTCACTTCGAATGATTTTTATTTTGGTTTCAAACTGAGTTTCTACCATAACACAAAAGTGTTGAAGAGTAGTGGTGGTATCAGATTTTAGTTTTAACAAATAAGTCCAAGTACACCTACTAAAATCATCACAATAGTTAAGAAATATTTTGAATCATCACTACCAATCTCATTACAAGGACCCCAAATGTCACAATGTAAAAGTTCAAAACACCTTTCTGTTTTGTGTGTACTGGTGTGGAATGGCAGTTTGTGAAGTTTGGCTAAGGGACATATGGAGCAAGGTTTTTCACTAGGAGTTTTGGCAAAATGCACATCACCACCTATGTCAAAAACTGAGTAAGAGGAGTGTCCTAGTCTGTAATGCCAAACATCAAACTTTGGTCATTGTTGGTGGTTGGAGCAGAAACTGAAAAAGAAGATGAAGATGAGAAACTCATTTTGTCCAATGCATTTGACAAGGCTGAGGGAGAGACCTCTCTTTGCAGCATGTGGTACAGCCCCTGCCTCACTTCACCCATGCCAATCTTCCTCCAAATTGAAAGGTCCTATATGTAGTAGAAATAAGGAAAGAAAAGCAAACAATAGTGAAGTGTCTGTGTCAGTTTTCTAGCAGAAATTAGGTTGAAGGTGAAACTAGGAACACAAAGAACATCTTGTAGAATTAGAGAATCTGTGACTCTCACTGTTCCTATGTGAGTAACAACAGCTACCTCACCATTTGGCAGAGCAATAGAATGAGAGGTTTGTGATTGTATTGAAGAGAACAATGAGGGGGAGCAGATCATATGATTCATATGATCTGTTGCCCCTGTATCAATGATCCAAGGCACATTCAATTTATTTGAAGATTTGGAATTAAAAACAGATAGGCAAAAAGGTATACCAGACATTTGATGGGCATTTTCATCAGAAGATGAAGATGCAAAGATGCTTTGAACATTGTTGGCTGAGGGGTTCAAATGTGAGGGACTTGAGACTGGTTTAAGCAGAGCCATAAGTTGAGAATATTGTTATTGACTTTAAAGATACTTGAGACTTGTCATTTACCAAGTCTTGTGCTAAAGTTGGAGAACCTGTGGCTTGATTTGCTGAATGTTTGTTCCTCCCATCAAACTTGTGAGTCGAAGGGTATCCATAAAGCTTGAAACATTTGTCTGTTGTATGACCTGGAACTTGACAGTAAGAGCAAACTGGTTTGTTTGGGTTAGCCTTAAAACATCTTTCTAGAGAATGGCCTGTCATTTTGCAAAAAGAACAATAGTATCGATCCTTTTTTCGTGTAGAAGTGTTTGGTTTACCACTTTCCTTGTAGTTGCCTCGAGTAAACAGTGCCATAGACTCATGAGCAGATCCCTCAGTGGATATGTCCCTTCTTTTCTCTTCTTGTTGTATTATAGAATAAACTTCATTAAGACTAGGGAAGGGTTTAATTAAGAGAACTTGAGCTTTGATTCCCTTATAAGAATCATTCAAACCCATTAGGAATTTCATAACCCAATCCCTTTGTTGGTTTTGTACAACAGTTTTCAAGCTTCCACAGAACATCTTGGTTTTGCATCAGCATGGTTACAACTTGTTTGATTTCAAAGATTCGAGGTGCATTTTGTTGTGCAAAATGTTGCTCTAACTCAAGCCAAAGTTCATGTGTTGTTTCTGCATATACTGTGCTGCATTTAATATCAAGAGCCATGGTATTTTGCATCCAAGTGATTACAACATCATTGCAACGCAACCAATGTTCCATGAGAGGGTCATTTGGGTCAGTTGGCTCACATAGGCTTCCATCAATGAAGCCAAGCTTATTTTTGATTCTTAATGCTCTCTTCATTGATCGAGCCCATGAGTAATAGTTACTGGCATCCAAGCTATGGGTAACAAGCATGGAGCCAGTGCCATCATTTATGCCAATGTAGTATGTACTGCTTGGATGGGCAGGGTCTTTTGTTGGATTTGAGTTATGGTTTTGGTTGTGGCTTTCCGAGTTGTGTTCTTCCATAGCCTAAGCTCTGATACCATGTAAGAATTATAGAAACAATGTATTGATATTGCCAGAAAATGGAAGAACAAGATGGAAGAAATTTGGAGAGAACTATTTTTATTCTGTATGTTTTTCACTATATCAAAGCTGTACAAAACTCTGCTATTTATAGCAGCCTCATGTGTGTCACTACACTACAAATACACTAGGATACAATAAGTCTGCTACACGCACTACTGCAACATTACTTTTACAATGCATGAAAGAAATGGCATGGCAGGTGACAGAAACACACTGCATGCATACAAACAAAAACACTTTATCCCTTGCACATTCCCTCTACAGGTTGCTTTCTGTCTTCACTTGCTAACCTGCAATTCAGCGAGGCAGGAGGGTACCTTTCCATCTCAGCAACTTCCTCATACCTTTACATCTCAGCAACTTCCTCATTCTTCAACAAATGCCATTAGCTTTAGCCCAAGGGCAACGACCGCTAGATCGATCCATGGTTGAATCCCCATGAAAAAAAATCTATTTGCAAACCTATTTTTCGAAAAACTAAACACACTATTGAAGTGAGTTTCACCATGATTAAAACAAAATGGTGTTTTAAATCTTTTAAAAATATAGTCTGTCTAACATCTAACACCAATTAAAAAAAAAAGTATTGGTGTTATATAAAAATATTGGTGTTAATTATAAATATATTATAAATGATGTACATATCAACACATCATATATATATTTGCAAGTAATTAATAAAAAATCTACTCATTGTCCAACACAACATACTTATTTTTATTTTTTTCCTTAACATGTGTGTGGTATAAGAACGATGAGTAGAAGAACTCCTTACAATATATTGCTAAGCCAAAGTGGTGTGGCGTATATGCAACTTCTCGGCCTAAAAGAAAAAGAAAAAACAGAATTTGAACCAACATTTTTTAAAAGCTTGTGGGATATATAGCTACATACACATACATATGTAATATTATATCCTATTTGGCAAACAAACTTGGGAAACTTTCTTGCAGTTGAATTTCCTGATTATCTAAAATGTGTAAGTGCACATGTTGTTCTTGTGCTCATTTTTTGTAAGACATCATCATGTTACCTTGTGAAATGAAGTTATTACTATTTTCAACGTCAAGCATGTGGAAAGTGAGAAATCTCGTCAAGGGGTTTTCTTAAAATTTCAGAAAAATACAATTATGTACATATCGAAGCATAGATTGCAGGTAAATCGGATCTGTAACCGCCGAGGAAAATGGTGTTTTAATGGAGAGGAAGAGAGAGTTAGAGCTGGAACGAACAACTCCTCATGAAAACAAAAACTTTCAAAATTATAACGTGCAAAAAATAGCAGCAGTTTCAAACCAACTATATATATATATACATGATCACATCTTTGTCTGTAAAAACATCACAAAGATCAGAAGAGAAAAAGAAAACAAATCAATAATCATCATCCTCCCTATTATATCAATGGCTTCCATCATGAACATGAATTTGACATTGTTTCTTCTGTTTTCTTCATGGGTTTTCGTGGGTTACTCTCAATCGATGGGCCTCAACACCTTTCTTCAAGGAGGTTCATCAGAGAGTGCTGCTTCAATGCCATGCGTACAGAAACTCCTTCCATGTAAAGAATACTTGAAGCCGCCAGTCTCCATGCCGCCCGCGGTCTCGTGCTGTGTGCCGCTGAAGGAGATGCTCACCGATGATGTCAACTGCCTCTGCCGTGTTTTCGACAATCCTGAGATTCTCAAGTCGTTCAACGTTACCCAGGATGATGCCTTGAAGCTTCCAAAGGCCTGCGGTGCCAACGCCGACATATCATTATGCAAAAAAGGTTTTGCAGATTTATTTTCCCCTCAAAGAGATCCGTCTTCTCCTCATTCCTGAATATATATTTAGTTTCTGCAGATTTTTTCTTATTACAAGAATCTTAGAAAAAAATTGCAAACTATTATTTCAGAGATTAAAAAAAATGTCGCAATCAATTGTGATATACCGCGACATTTTTTTTAATATAAAATAATTATTTTGACAAATCATATAAGTGAGAATATGCAAAGAATACGCAAAAGTGACTCTATATATCAAAACTCCTAGATAAAAAAAATAATTTATACAATTTTAAAGTGTATAAATTTCTCATACTCTTCTTAAAAAAAATGAGTAGATCAAAATATTTTATTCGTATAAATGAGTAAAATGAATCACTTTTTTTCTGAAATTTGTATGACCCATATGAAAAAACTCATTTTTCAACCGTGGGATCCAATTTGTTTTAATGAAGTGCATAAAATTTGCGTTCTCTAGAACTGTAAGTAGTATTACTTTCTCTTAAGGTTGGATAAAACATAAGAAAACATAAGAAAAGTGAAGAATATGATCTTGTCAAAACACAACAAAGAGGCGTCTAAGTTATATATATTGCTTCTCCAATACAATCATTCAATTATCAAGTTAGTGTAGAGCACACCATCTACACAATTTAAATAGTAAGATTTAATTTAATATATTCAAAATTTAAAATTCATGTAAGCACTTTACTAAATGTACTCTACAGTCTGCACACTGTTTTGAGAATAGAACTTTCGATTCCTATATAGTGTTGTTATTATTTTTGTTATTTTCTGTTTAATTTAGGTCTTCTAAATGCCACATTCATATTTTCAGTTTGAATGCATATCTTGATTTGTGTTAAGCAATTAATAATTTAATATAATGAAATTATAAAATTTAAATCTTACTAATAAAATTTTATTCAATATGGATATTTATGTCTACCACATACTCAGATGATCTGTATATAGCAGTGAATAATTTGGAAATAGTAATAATTATGTTTACAAACATACTCTAAATAGAAATTACACACCAATGATGTTTGAAATGATCTTTCATTTTGTTTTTGATAATCTGATAGGGCATGATATGACCTTTTAACTGGAATTTTTTTTATGTTTTTTGCCCCAATACAGGAGCGTCTCCGCCAGGCAGTTCAGCTACTCCCCCTCCCTCCTCCGATGGTAATTCCAAACATTTGTTCTTTACTAGTACTTTGGTAAAAACTTCCTAAGAAAGTATTTGCTTTTGCAAGTAAAAGAAAGAATTCGTCCATGATGAAGTAGATATTTTTCATGGAACCATTTCTATATCATCTCTAGCTTTCAAGTCCAAATCGTCATTGTGAATAATTGGCATGTATAATTCTCTAACTGTTAATGAGTGAAAAAGTGTAATTCTCAAACTGTAATCTACCCACGCGTACAAACTCACAAGGAGATCTGAATTTCTGGGCCTAATGCAGAATAAGAAACAGAATTAATGCCATCTTTTTAATGTTCAAAAGATCATTTCTTTTTCGTTTTGTATTTACTAAGACATCAATCAACCTTTAGTAATGTTCTGTTCTCCAATTCAGTTTAGTCACTGCTCTCACAAATTAGTTAAGCATTTCTTAGTTCTGGTGCAAATTTAAGTTAAGAATTGCTTTTCTGCTTACAGATTCAAAAAGTGCAGCAGCATATGGGGTCTCTCAGTTTGGTGGATCTGGTTTGGCAGCTCTCTTTCTGGCTCTATTGTTCATTTCAATATTACAGGCTTGATAGCTTTGTCCTGGAGATTTCTTAATGCCACTCTGAGCCACATGATCCAAATGGCAAAAAAGATAGATATGGAAACTGCTTTAGTAGTAAATGATGTTGTACTTTGTGTGATCTTAACCTTGTCTGTGTTTCCCTGATGCTGTACTATCTGTTGTTGAACAAACACTTTATGCTAGTTAGTCCTATGAAAAATCAAGATCCAATAGTTATATGAAGTCAAATATAATCATAGAAGTTTGGAAGTTTCAAATTTGGGAATTTTCAATGGCTTTATACTGCAAAAGATGAAAGATGCGTTATAAAACATAATTGACAAAAAAAAGGCCAAATCGCCAGATTTTCTTGAGAAAAAATCAAACAAATGAAAGCTAGAAAGAGAAAAGTAAAATTATGTACGAGCATCTGAATGCAAAAGCCGTAGAGAAGAAAACGGCAAGTGCAAGCATAGGCTGCTCGCAAAGAACAACGATTTCGGCAACGAAAAGGGCTGAATACGCTATCTATCACTCTGATTGATTAAAGCGCATCAGTGACGCAAACTAATTGCCTTCTTTCGTTTCAATCGAAGAGAAAAGAAACAAACTTGAAACTTTATTTGATATCTTATCAACGAAGAAGAAACCCATTTGAAGGAAACGAGAGAGAATTTCCAGACAGTTGAGGAAGAAAGAGGAGGATAGTAGGTCAGATATGAGGATTTAGAGGATATGGAACGTATATATAGAGCGGAGTATAAAACCCTAGTTAGAGAGAGGATTGGGCTTTCTGGAAAATGGGTCTCAGCTAGAATAATTTTAGATTTAGTTTGGGCCCGAGTTTCACCCGACCCGCATAAAGCCCTCCATAAACCCTTTGGAAAGGAGGGCGAGAGAGATGAAACACGTAGGATTGTGAAATGAATTGGGAAGATCTTGTCGATCAAAAATGGCTGTAGCAGCTTCCATTTCCAGAGCTCTAACCAGAAAGCTCCGTTTAGTTGTAGGTATTAGTAGTGGTAGTAATAATAGCGTTTCGCTTCCCAGGCCATGGGACCTACCGCCACTACCACCATGCTATTCTCCCTTCTCTACCTCCGCCGTGCAGGAATCCCTGCCAGCGTCCTCTTCCCAAGCTCCCGGTACTTGTGTTTTCTAGCCTTTTACATTTTGGGATTCTGAAAATTCTTATCATTGTCGTCAATAAGATCGGAAGATGTTTTCCTCGGTTGGTGATGAGTTTATTTCTGGTTTCAGGGAATGAAAGAAGGTCGGGATGGTCTAAATTGTTTCTGTTCCTTCCTGGAGCTCTCACTTTTGGACTCGGAACTTGGCAAATTTTCAGAAGACAGGACAAGGTACTTTGTTTCCCCATCCATATCTCCCTATATGTCCGTATCTACTCCTTTGTTTTAGTTATTTTTTTCTGTTTTACTATATTTATTCTGTTTTAATTGTGCCCATTACCATATATGTAGTTCACATTTTCTTTTTCTTTATCTATGATAAAATTTTAATATTTTGGTTTTCCAAACCTCAATGTCAGACTCAGCTATGTGTTGGGACGTATACAAGTGGTTCCTGCAATGTTGTAGTATCCTTAAAAAATTCAGATACATGATTTCATATTTCAGACTACCTAATCGATTCTTAGTATGTGAATGTTTCTGACACTAAAGAATAAAAATTTATTTGTGAAGATTAGACGAAAGCGGGTGGAGTTACTTAGAAGAGAAAAAAATCTTCTCTCTTTAGCTAATGCGATGATTTTACTCAATCTGTTGTCTCTGTGAGTAGCATTTGGTTAGGTGGACTATTATCTATGACGATGTTTATAAGTTGTAGATAAAAATGCTGGAATATAGACAAAAAAGGCTGGAAATGGAACCCCTGATGTTTAACGGAATATCTCCATCAGATGGGAAACTGGATTCTCTGGAGTTTAGGAGGGTGAAATGCAAAGGATTCTTTGATGAGAAAAGGTCAATCTATCTAGGCCCCCGTTCAAGAAGCATTTCAGGAGTGACTGAAAATGGCTACTATGTCATCACTCCCCTCATGCCAATTCCCAACAGCACTGAGAGGTAAAAGCAGGATTTCTGTTAACTTTTTCAATGATGATAACAGAACATGCTCCCTACGATTTATGATACTTGCTTCTCTCTCTTTTATTGAAATGTGATAAGCATTTAGACGTTGATTTTCTCATTTAAACTACTTATGAGTAATTTCTCATTTTTATAATATCTTTTCATATCTGATGTTATGTTTTTTGGGGAGAGAAAGAGAGAGAGAGAGAGAGCTATTGAACTCTATTTGCCCTTCACTTGACTAGCTGAAGACTATAAAATGTCGTATTTAAGACCTTTTACTTTGCTCTTTTAACCTTTGGGCCAGAAAAATAATTATTTCCTTTTTTATTACTAGATTAAAATTTAGCAAAGATTATTTTCGTGCAGATGCTTTGTTCTAGAAAGAACCACCAAATTGCCAACTATATTATGCAGGAGTTTTCTAGGACTTGTGGATTTATGGGTAACGTGGTCAATTATTATGACAATCCAGATATAGAGGATCGTTAATTGATTGGAATGTATGAAATATTGAAGTGAACAATGCAAAAGGTTTTGAGGTATTTTCAACAAGCTGTATTTTGTACCATAGGAAATTGCTATGTGGCTCTAATATCTTAAAAGAAATGTTTTAACATTTTTATCCTCCCCTGCAAATAGAGGATTTTGTCTTGTTTTAAATTACATTAAAAACTAGACTTTTGCTTTTATTGTCTTGACCGATGCATAGAGTTTTGTGTTATGGTTCTAAAATGTGTTGAATATTACTCTTCCAGCATGCAGTTGCCAATTTTGGTCAACAGAGGATGGGTTCCTCGTAGCTGGAAGGACAGATCTGTGGAAGATTTTCAGTCTGGAAAACAGACTTTGGCAACCCCCTCTGTCCAAGATGGTGAAAGAAGCTCTTGGTGGAGGTTTTGGTCCCCAAAGAGACAAAAAGTGGAGGTTATTGCTATTTTTAGTATTTGTCATCGCCTTATCCCTTCTTTAAGGTGAGATATTGAAGATACTATCTAACTAGCAACTTACAGGTCAATGTCCCTGCTGTTAATCCTACAGAAGTTGTTGGAGTAGTTCGTGGAAGTGAGAAGCCTAGCATATTTGTTCCAGCAAATGATCCAAGCTCCTGTCAGTGGTTCTATGTCGATGTTCCTGCAATTGCTCGTGCCACCGGACTTCCTGAGAATACTGTCTACATTGAAGACATAAATGAAAATGTCAATCCAAGTAACCCTTACCCTCTTCCAAAGGATGTCAACACCTTGATTCGAAGTTCAGTCATGCCACAGGATCATCTGAATTATACATTGACATGGTACGTTTTTTGCATCGTTTGATATTCAAATCTTTGGATGCAATTGCAATCCCTTACAAGGGACTGGTTTCGTTTCCCCTAAAGAGTGATATATTCATCTATGCCTTGATCTTTGTTTATATAATCATGTTATTGGATCAATATTGAGGTGTATTCTGTTACCAAAGTATCTTTCATACAAGTCCCAAGCTCAGTAAAAGGAGGGAGCTGTTGTAGGTAGAGGATTATGTCACACACAGCCACACATTAGAGCCATGAGAGATGAAAGGTTCTAATCCATTACGAGATGTGCTGGGACTGATGTGCTTTATCTGTTGGACATAATGAGAAAAGAGCTAGGGTTAGGTGGGATATTTCTCCGCTCCTCCACTTATTGGGATGTGATGGTGTTGAGAGGTTGATATTGATGCCTACGATATGGGGACCTTTTCAAGGTCAGTTGGATAATAGATACAGGTGATTGGACCACTCACTTAAAAATGGACACTGGAAAAAGAGAGAGTATGAGGTTAAAATGGAGGGAAAAGAAAACTTTTGGACTGTGCCTAGAAATATAGAAATGCTCCTTCCCAGATGGTCTTGTTCATCGACATTATAATTAATTTTATTTGCCTTGCTTGATACCATGTTTCACTAAGTCTGATATAACAATCATATCATCTTGGCTGATGTGGAATGCACACATCCTGCCCTTATACCTAGGTTCATAATTGTAGTTTCTGTGCTGATATGACACATCAAAGAGATGCTCTGTACTTAAATGATAGGGAAATTTTCTTTGGCCTGTCCAAAAAAATGGAAGAAGAACATACAGAAAAATTCGAACACACGATAGTATCAATAAGACAAATTTCACTTGAAAGTTTAAGGAACTCTAGGACCTTCTACATTATCTTTCTCTGATGCTGGTTTCATTTTGAGCAGGTATTCACTGTCTGCTGCTGTCACATTCATGGCTTTCAAGAGATTGAGGAACAAAAAGAATCAGAGATAGCATTTCTTGTAAGCAGTAACTTTTATGATCATATATTTTTCCTCTAGTACACTTGCGGAAAACTCCTTGCCGAGGGCCTGTGCACCCCTGGGATTAATCAGGACTTTATCCTGGGCACTCGATGCCAATATAAAAAAATATATTTTTCCAGTAGATCACATCCATGAATTTGATGTGCTAGAACATGAAGCTGTTATCCTTCGATCTTCTGTCCTTATCAAAATAAGGCAAATTTATTTGTTAGCTCAAAAGTTCTCAGTTGTGCTGGAAAAAACATTCTGAATCAGCTGCTTTCTTCATTAAATAAGGTAATATACTAGATGGCAGTCAATTCATCTGAAAATAGTGTTCTGTATTCTGTCTTTCTGAAAATAGTGTTCTGTATACCTTACAAGTTTTCGTCTCCTTATTTTTTGCTTTTCTGGTAAGCGTGAGATGGAGTAGTTACCAATTTAGCCCAGGATATGGCTAGTTGGCCCTATTTAGAGCTGATTTTTGAAAGACTTCTGTAATTAACCTTAACTATATGGAATGAAGACTTCCATTTGAGTGGATTGGTGTACGAGTTTAGGATTGAGCTAATGAAGTTCTTTTTTCTTTTTTGAGCTAGTGAAATTAGTTGCATGGTACATTGTGCGGAAAGGTACACTAACATCTAATGAAGTTTATTTTGTGTACTTTTCTTCTTTCCTTTACATTAATCTTTTTCCCCTAGAGTAAAATTTTCCATGCAATAAAGGATGCTGGGACAGAGAAGAGTTAAAAACGGGGCACTGAGTAAGGGAGGCATTATTTTGAACTCAATCATCTCTGAAATTTAGAAAGGATTGCAGGCAAGCAAGGTCGGAATGCATTCTTGGTAAAGAGATTTGAGTTCTTGATATTCTTATCTTCTCTGCAATAAAATCATTAGTATTTGTTGGGTGGGAGAGTTAGAAAGCCTGAAATATTAGTGTTTGTTGAAGACAACACCTCAGTGCTAGTTTTTTCGCCCTAGAGGTGGGGGAGCTTCGGCTTCCTCCTCTTTCCCTATCAATCTACTTTGTCCATAAAAGCTATTTCCTGTTTTTTAGTTGTTTTTGTTGTCACTTTTCCTTCAAGGCTGAGAAAGACCGATTTGCAACTTTTCGGCAATCTCCGAGAGATGTGATGCACGAGAAGACTTCTAAGCTGCAGATCCTTTGGATAGAAGCGGTGATGTTCTAAAATGATTCGCATGTCTCTCTCATGCGCTACCAACAACGGTGTGTGGGGCACACTCACCTCCACTTCTTGAAGCCTATCGGGCCAAGAAATTCCTCACCGTCAGATCCTCCAGATCTAACCGTCATGGGTGCACAGAGATAGGTGCGTCACGTGTGGGTTCCACACAACTCAAATTTCGGGATGTTCACTTTTATCTTTCTGCTTCTTCTAAATCTAGTTGCAACGATACTCTTATATCCAAAAGGTACAGTAAAAAATTTGAACTATTGGCTCCCAATGATCACTATCCCCTCTCTAGTCCCTTGCCGATCTCTTTGTCACAACCCATGAGCTCCACATTTATTCCCCCCCCCCCCCCCCCCCCCCCCCCCCCCCCCCCCCCCCCCCCCCCCCCCCCCCCCCCCCCCCCCCCCCGCCCCCCCCCTTTCCCCCCCCCCCCCCCCCCCCCCCCGCTCTCGCGCCGCAAGAGAACCAAATATATTCCTTTGGGAGAGTGAAGTCTTGCGATAATGTATAATGCAATGGAGTTGGAATTTTTTGTCTGACTTTTTATTATAAGAGTTGTCCTACATTGGATTGTGAAGACGAGGAAGCGGATCTCCCCGACAACTATTTCAAGACAAAATGTAATTATATTAATCACCACGGTCTCTAGTCAAGGGATTGTATGATTACAATCCCTGGTCGGATTGTACAAAAATCGTTAATTTGTGCTCACCTTCAGAGGGAAAAGGTTGGAAACATTTATTTGTTTTCAATGCCCATTTCTTTTTATTTTTCTTGTGTTGCACCAGTTATGAAAGAGTGCTTGACTGATCTTCTTACCCCTTATTCATGTATTCCTTTATCCGTTAATTATAATATATCAAGCTTGGTTAGAATAACTAAAAAAAATCTATGCAAAGATGACTTGTAAGAACGGATTTAGTTATAACTTAAAAGACAAATTTTACTTATCATCCCATAATCTACACCTCTTTTATTTTATTTTATTTTTTCATAACAAGTATGTGGTGTATAGATGATGAATAGAACAACTCAATTAATTTAACTAAAAAAAAAAGAATAAAATAATTTTTTTAAAAAATATATATAAAATATTTAGTGCGGTGAGTGGCATCCATCAACTTAAAATCTCATGTTAACTTGCTGAAGTAAATTGACAGCATCTCCTCTTCAACTGCTAATAAATTCAGTTGCTGAGAGTACTCTCTCCGATACAACAAATCACCAGCCGCAAACGCTTCCATGACAATTGTTCCTATTAGTTTTTTTTATATATATTTTATATTTCTTTTATATCTCAAAATTCTTTTTTAAGGGTCCTGAAATGACATTTTCACCCTAAATCGAATTGGATTTCAGATACAAAGGACAATCTTTTCATTCTCTCAAATAAAGATGTTTGATTTGTTTTTGCATACCTCAAGACTCATTTAATGGTAGAAACTATGAAGATTCTCCTCAATTTTCTAATCCAAACGCCTGATGAAATTCAGAGAGATAGAGAGCATTTGTATTCCTATCTAATGTTGGGGTTAAAACTTAACACTACCCATTTTCACATGAACAAGCCATAATTATAGAAGCAAACATACACAATCCATGCCAACTGATAACACAATGTGCAAGTATGAGAGAAATATAATGCCACCTTTAATTGAATTCTCATACAGTGAGATCTCATCTTCTTTTAGTTACAAACTAAAAACAAACACAGCCGTCGATACATTTATCTTACAAAACTAAAATCGAATCCATCCATAGATATACGAAGACGCTTAGTTCTAATTCTCGATAGTACAAGCATGTAATTCTCGATGGTACAAGCATGCCAAGTCAGTCTCTTGACGATAATCTCAGTGAGCAATAAGCACAAGAATTAAGTTACACATGAAGCTTAAAGCCAAATCTTTATACATTCTTAAATGCCAATTGAAGACACTGAAGTTTTTACTTTACTATTTCCTAGACGGAAATGTGAGAAAAATCAGGACAAGCCAATGGAAAAAATATCAATTTCCTTTGATGTTGTGTACTGTACAACATTTGTACATAATTTACTGCTAAAAGAATACAAATCAAAGAATGCAAAACAAAGCTATTGACTCACCTCACTTACAGCTGCTAAACAAAAACTATACGAAAATGAGAAGCAAAAACAAAATTGAAGGCTAGATAAAAAAATAATAATGAAATGAATAGAAAACAAACAAAAAACAATAAACAAAAAGGCTTCATGGTATACATCTTACATGCAAAGGAGACAATGATGTTCCAGCATGGATTGCCTTCACCAATGCCACAAAATTGAACAGACTTTTTATGGAGAACCACCTGAGCTTCCATGTTACAGAGCTTGGACCTGTCTTTTCATAATTGCTGGCTGCCTTGCCAGCTTTGGCAGAGGGGGAGAACTCTGATGCATCACATTTAAGAGCTAATGTCACACACAGCCTCTCTCTAGCCTCAATGACCTGGAAATGAGGTTCAGATGTGAACTAAAATATTCTCCACACCTCCAATGACTTCAAGAAGAGAACAAAAACAGGGAAAAAAACTGTACGAAGTAATAAACCAATGAAGCAAGGAAAACAGCTACTAAAATTAAAAAACAATCTCTATGTTCATGACTAGCAAGGTATACCAGAACCTTACACATCGTCATTCGATTGAACGCTCAACAAGATATTAACGAGAAAGAGAGGACTAACAATGATCATAATAATCCCCTATAACATGCTGTCATCAGCAAAATGAAGAACATAAATGTCAAACTAGAAATTGGGAAAGAAAAACAACAATCTTATCAGATATCAATTGCAAGACTGCAATTTATAAACCTGGAACATGCATATAACTGTAGCCAAACTAGAAACAGTACTGGACAGAAAATAGAGATCCTATTAGTTATTAATTAAGGATTATGATCGTTATCCCACTGGAGACCAAACAATACATTAACTAAGAAGTGAAGTCAATAGAACATGTCATGTTTCATCGAAAGAAACACACACCCATACACATAAAACACCACAATACACCTAGAAAACCAGAATTGCAGTAATAGAATCGTGATAAAGAAAAGAAAGATCACGCCTCTTATCAATTGAGGTGGAAGTGATATATATACCTAGCAAGTGCTTATAAAGGTAAGCAAAATCTTCTTTTAGATAAGATCAATGTAGACAAAATCTTGAAGAAGCATTGGTAAATTCAATAAGTTACCATCTCAGATAAGTCAATAATGGAGCAACATGAATTGAGTGAGAAATATGGGGGCCAAGATGAATCCACCGAAAGGGAGCTGAAGTGCATAAGGTCTTCAACACACACAAGCAGATGCATTCCCATCACAAATAGTGATCTTGAAAGCCATATATCCTCTGTCACATGTTAAAAGCAAGTACTAAAATGAAAATGTATAGTCATGCAAAACTCATAAAAGCATAAATTATTTAACAAATATCCATGACTACTCTATAAAGTAGGATAGTAGACTCAAGAATAAGAGTCGCACACTAGTCTCTCAAACTTGAGTTTAAAAGGAACATGCCAGTGTCCAAGAAATATTTGTTCCTCCACATTTGCACACTCATGAGAAGTATATGTAACAAGTGAACTGCCAAACAACGTTGTTGATGGTATATTGATCCAAGGGGAATCCAGTCCAAAATACTGGCAAAATCTTGTCCTACAAATTTCTCGCTAATTCTTGAATCTGAATAGATCTTGGATAAAGCATCCAAACAATACACTACATTGTTAATCGCATAAAATTTGCTAAAATTACAACCGTCATTAAGTTTATGGATCATGCAACTTTTGTCAAGCCCGCTATAGATAAGGTCACCCACTTGGTACGGATTTGAGCAATCCCATCCAGATCAGAATTTCATTTCCCCATCAGCTGAAAGAAAAAGGGTCGAGTTTGTTTTTATGGAAAAGGCTACCCACATACAAGCACTGGGGCCACTGAGACAACTATGGTGTCATGGGAAAAGCATCTAATCGAACAGTGTTTTTGACAGAACAAAAAATATCCCAAAACAATTGACTTAAGCCCGATCAATAATGAGTATTAAATATTATCTATTATTTCAAAAATATTTACAACTCTTCATTGTTTGTTTTCAAAATCCTTCCCGTTATGTTCACCCGGCTTTTCATGAAGCACTAAAATTTTTTTCTTGCATTGGAAGTGAGCTATCGCATTATTCTCAGGTACATCAAATATAAATGATAATCAGGTGAGCTAGTGAGAAGCAAACCTCCATTGTGGTTGCACCAGAATAGCACCATAGAATATTGGTATAAGTTCACTTTTGCACCTCCACAAATTTGTTTCTCAAACAAGTCAACCTGAACCTGCTCCAAACTGCCATTTAAATTTCCAAAACCAGTCTATCATAACAAAGAAAAGGAAAAATGCATATATAACCTATAGATTTTGAAGCTAAATAAATATAGCGTAGAAATAGTACAGAGGCTCACAATAATGCTAGCAATTTCTAAAATAATGTTGTGGGCCATAAATCACCTTTGTAAAGAACAGTTATCATTTGCCACAGAAGAATCAAAAACTTTGAAGGTACTAAATAATTGCCTTGACTTTTCAATGCTTCTAGTTATAAACAGGTACTCTGAATCCCTGTCAATGTACAACCTAACCAAAAAAAAACGTTTTAGGAGAATGACAGCTTCTGTGATTATAAAAAGCACCAGAAACCACTAACCTCACAACCTGAAGTCCAAGACCAACTGACACCTCTCTAATATCTTCAACTTTGTGGCAACCTGCTAAACTTATGATAGTTCCTGCAATAAGCCACTTCAGCAATCATTGGGCTGAAAAATCAGCAGAAGAAAGTTCCCAATTGATCAGCATTAATTGCAAAATCAATGAAAGTTACAGCTCCTGCAATCATATCCTGACCTGATTGATCCCCTGTGACACCAATGAACAGAACATACAACTTGTTTTCACTGCTCAGTACCAGACCCACCTCTCTGCATCTGGAACAATTAATATAAATTAAACATCAGAACGAGAACTTCTGTCTATAAATTTTAAAAAAAAATCTCTGGATATTGTTAGGTGCATTGAAGAGTTGACTAGAATGAATAGAAATAAGAAGTATATATAACCTTCTGAGCAATGATATCTTAGAGAACATAATCCAAGTATATAAGAATAAGAGAGTAGATATATCAATTTTTAATATAGTTTAGAGATTCCAAAGCTCAAAAAGCAGCTGTATCTCGCTGATTTTAGAGCTTAAGAGAGTTGTTGGGTGAAAGCAGAGAAGTGGATATCTCCCCATGGAGTACATAAATAACAGGGGTGATTCATGGCATCAATTGCAACATTCATAAGATAAAAGCCATCTACTTATACCACTAAAGCAAAAAGTAGACTCGTAAAAAGAAAGAAGAAAAATTAGTAGCTACTCGACAAAAGAAATTCATGATGATATTAACTGCCAAATTTATGCACAGACGTATATTTTTGTAGTCATAAGCACATACTGTGTGAATTCATATATACATTCAGCTAAGGCTAGCTAAGTAAAAGAAAAGACCAAAGGAATATTTAAAGAAAAAAATAGTACGTATTGTACATTCATTTTTCTACATATAAATATTCACCTCTCTCTATACTTGGATTGAGGCTCAAGTACACAATCACAACACATATACTGCTGACAAGTTTCATGCATGCTGGAATCTGCGATATTTGTATTGAAATAGTTCTCAACAAAACCATCATCCCCAAGCGACGTGCACCTAGACCCAGGAAATTTATGAGCATCATCCGTTGGTGGGGTTACAATTGCATTTGTCCAAGTCTGTTCAGCTCCACAAATATCCAAATTGCCATTAGATTTAAAAAAAGACTCTTTCTTGCTAACCACGTTATTCTCCCCTTCTATTGGTAGCACTCTTTTCTTTGATTTCCTTTTGCCTTTTCTCTTCTCCAAATAATCAGCCTCTTGGTTGAAAATTTGAGAAAGTCCATCATCTAGAGTAGCAGCAGCACGAAATTTATTGCTCTGTGAATGGTGGAACTGTTCTGAATTTGGAGATTTCTGCATTCTGGAGGTTTGGTCATCACATGAATAAGATATACCATTTTCTCTTACATGAGGAATTTTATGCCTTTGGTCAAAACCCTTATCCTCAAAATCAATTGAAGATGAGTGCTCTTCAATATTCCTAAGATAAGATTCATTCAGTGACTTATCAACTGCAGATGTTGATTCACAGAAATCATCATCACTACAGCTGGTATTACTATCTGATGATGCCACCGAATAAGAATCTGCGGATAGCTGCAAAATTTCCTTGACTAAGGTGTGGCGACGATGAAGAATGCCCTCTTGATAATGAGGGGGAGATCCAAGGCAAGCAGAAGACGAATGAGACTCTGATATACCATCAATGGCTGATAATGGTGATATGATGACATTTTCAACCACCCCATGAGCAGCTTGGATGGCAAAAACATCGGAGTGGGAACTTGTAAATTGCTGATGCTCCTCTTTCAGATCAATTCCCCCAGCCAGAAAAGCCCTACCACTATTCCCCAGTGAGCTAACTTGGGTAAAGTATTGATTAGCAGGCAAACCAATAGACATATCTGCTAAGGAGATATCAGATTCTAAAATATTTGTACTACTATCATCTCCAGAAGCTAGAACAGAGTCAGAGACATATCTCAAACTATCGCCAAGATACCTTTTACTTAACTTTTTTTTTGTATAATTCTCTTTTTCATTATGCATTGTTTGCCCAGTAGGTTTAGTTATTTCCACAAAATTCTCAGAAGCATGATCCATCCACACCCTAAACTCACGTAACCAAAAAATGGAACACTCTTTCTTCATGAGTTCAACTCTATTCATCAAATCAGCAATTTCAGCTTCAGCATCAGACAGAACACTCTCCTCTCTGCTTCGAATCTCAGCATCACACGACACTGACTCTGGGTCAGAATACATACATGTGTTCTCTTCTTCATTCTCAAGAAAAACAAGACGGGATGCCTTTCTCTGTTGAACATAACACCATTAGATGACTGCCTAAATTAATACTAATAAAGAAGCATAAGCAACATACAAGTACAGCGTACCAAAAATTAAAACAAAAACAAAAAAATACTTGATTATAAAAGGGATTGTACACAAAACATTTAAGATGGTGACAAATGCACTTTCTCCCACTGAAGTTCTCCAATGGGACAGAAAAGCAGGGTCAAGCGTCACATTAATTTTTGATTAAAGAAGCAATTATTAGGCATTGAACCTAAATCTTAAAACTCAATTATTGATTTCCATAGCACTATTAATTTTAATAAATGCATACCCTCTTTTGGTTAATGTTCCCCCCCTCTTCTTTAGCTTCATCTTTTGCAGGAGAATAAAAGCCAAAGGTGGCAGGTCGCTTCTGCCTGCTGGCAATAATAATTTGCTGTTTCCAGTACTCTCTGTTGCTGATGTGCTTGTCATCTAACTTCAACTAATCAGCATACAACAGAAAAGGGAAAGAGATAGTGAGTTTAGTAGGGGCATGAAATTGAGAAAGAAAACATGAAATGCTTGCTACAAATATTATGATTAGTTATTTCCACTGCACACAAGAATGGAGTATATCATAATTTCAGGAAAAGAACTAAATGCCACAAAAGGAAAATATTTAAACCATGCCTTACTTTATCTAGATGAGTAAAATAGCTGAATACTTGCGCTCTATACCATCGAGCACAACATAATGGATTTCCTTCCAACCATAAGCTTTGTAGAGATGGAAGGCACACAAGGAACTCTATCTCTGAAAAATTGGAAATGATGTTGTAGGAAACATCAAGCCCTTCAAGTGACTTCAAATTCTCAATTCCATGCAATGTAGTTAGAGCATTGTTCCTCAAAACAAGTTTACCAATACGACAGGAGACCTGCACAGTCCGACATCATCAGTACATGGTTCCAGAGCTAATTCCTAAATTAAAAATTTAAAACAAATGGAAAAGTAGTTGGCACTCACACTAAAGATTGATGCATAGCATTCAATATCAGTAGTTTTCCCCAAAAAAAAAAACTATTTATAAACCCAGATGAGTAAAACAATATCCGACATGGGAAATTATTAGCATTACAAGTTAAAATTTACTAATCTAATATGACAGTATTTTGGTTTCACGCCATGCATAAAAAAAAGTTGGAAAATCTTTAAGAGAAACGATATTTTTAATAGTGGATCCCACTCTTTTTCAAAAGGATTACGCGGCACTTGCGCACTCCATAATTGCATATAGCCTTACTCTACCTAAAGAGTTCTAATAAGCTACGCAACCAATAAAGAACACCAGAAAGGCTCCATCCTCAAAACTACAAGAAGCAATTCAGTTCAAGCTCCACATGCTATGCAAGCAAAGCCTAGAGCTTGAACATTGGCTTGCTCACTAAGTTGCTGAACAGTCTGAATAAGCTTTTTATTTTCTTTTTCCCCCCTCTAAATTTAAACAGTCTGCAAGAACTTCCAGATGAATCAAGCCCGAGTTGTCCACAAGTGTGTTTTCCATATGCAACTATAATCACAAATAACTCGCTGAAACTAATACTGAAATCCAAACACTCGAGATGAGTACATATAGGCTGGAGCTCCTTGTAAACTCCCTACAATATACACAAAAACATACACATAGCACTAAAGCTCTCTGATCAAGAATCTTACAGGCAACAAGTTGAAGAAAAGACCCAGAAAAGTACTCAGGCTAATTATATTAACGCAAGTCAAATACTTCAAGTAAATACCTCCCTGAAGTACGAAATTGATCTAAGGTTATTAAAACCAAGATCCAGGTGCTTCAATTTGGCACACTTGCGAAGGTTATCCACTTTTGCAAACTTGTTGCGGCTAAGATCAAGAGTTTCAACAGCAGGAAGAAGTTGCAAAGACTCGTCCATTAGAACCAAGCCATTACATCCACACGAAACAAAGGACAACCGGTTCCATTGGGGAGAGCCTTTTATCTCAGCAATTCTACTAGCAAAAATATGCCGTAGAGCATCCTAAATTATACGCAATGTCAAAGAAAAAAGCAATTAGCTCCAGTAGCAGATAGAGTGATCATACCATTGAATTCACATATCACCCAAACGAATAAAAAAATATGTTAAATTCAAACAGAGAGATTTATATTTCAGACGTACAAAACTATAAAGTAAATTGATAGCACTAAATTCGAGAACCATAAGCGCTTCGTAACATCGCTTGAAAAATAAAAATAGAAACTCTAAAAATTTCAGAAATCCATACTCTTTTACTTTACAGGACCAGAAAGCAAAATAGGTGTAGAAACTCCATTCGAGTTATGTATGCATCACATTTAATTTCCATCCACCAAACTCAAGCATTTCTAATGAATTCTGGTATGCTACATAAAAATTCTAGTTCCCAAATCCAAATCCAAAATCCCATTGTGTCTTTGAATTTTCCCATTACCTTAGCATCTAAGCAAGCAGATAAACAAACAAACAAGCTCACCGTGGAATTGTAGCATATGATCTTTTCCAAGGTGTGCCTCAACTCCAACAACCCTCGGGCAGCGGTGGCGGACAAATCACAGCCTCTGAGCTCCAGAATCCTCAGCCTACCGAAGGGGCGCAACGACAGCGGCGTGGGGTCCCGAGACGGCGGTGGGAGAGTGGCGACTACCTTGAGCGAGGGCAAAAGGCGGAGAATCCGGCGGAGCTGCTCTAGCGCGCGGTGGTCTCCGAGGTCCGACACGTAGGCGCGGAGGTAGTCCACGGGCGTACCGGCGAGCAGGCTCTCCAGTTCGTTCAGCGCCTCCAGCCGCGACTGCACGTAGTGCAAGCCCGCTGGGTTAAGCTTCAGCACGACGGAACCTTCGAGCAGCGGACCGGTCTGCCCCTCGATGAATTCCACCAACTTCTCCAGGTACCGATCCCCGGTCACAATCGCCATTCCTTAGGGGCGATCTTTTCTCGAGCAATTACGTTACGGTTTCTATTGACAACAATACATAAAGCAATCCTGGTCAGAGTATATGTACATCAATGTACCCGCAGGCCGCATATGAATGAGGGAGACAGAGAGACAGAGAGGTAGGAAGTTTCAGAGAGAGAAAGCGAAGGGCGGTTTGGGAGGGATTGGGGAGAGAGAACCGGCCATGGCCCTCGCGTCGAGAGAGAGAGAGACAGACGGTGTAATAATGTGCATAATGATTGGCATTATGCTTTGTCGTTTTGGAAAATCGTGATTTTTAAACAAATAATTATGGAAAATACTAAGCATACCGCTGGTTTCTTCCGCTCATTTCTACCGCTGTGTTTTTTTTATTTTTTTATTATTATTTTTTTTTACTTAATGATTAAGTAAATATTTTTTAATAATATTTTAATTTTTTTTATTTTTTTAAAATTATTTAAATATATTAAAAAAAAACATAAAAATAAATACATAAAAATAAAAAAAAATTATATCATTAGCGGGAGCTCCAGCAGAATGCATAGCACCGCCCAATAATTATATAATAATACATGTATATATATACGAAGAAGAGATCCTACGGAAGGACACCTGGCATGCATGTACTGTACGGTTCTGTGCAAAAGCGCTGGCTCGGCTCCTCCGCGGCTCTGCTGGTCCTCTCATGCATCCGTCCACGTCATCTTGGGATTTTCCTAAAAAGATTGATCGGATTCGAAATGGAATTGTAATCTAATCGTGAATTATTTATGAATAATCTTCGATATAATATATAATTTTAGAGTGTGTAATTTTTTTTTAAAAAAATGAAGTTTATTATTAAAAAAATTATTTTTTATATGAATTTTAGATTTAGATATAATCTTAGAATTATTTTTCATATATGAATTTTATATGAAAATCATGAATTATAATCTTAGATATAATAAAAAACAGTTTATATCGTCAACTTAATCCAAATTCCATGTATCAAAATCAACTTCGTACAAGTTTCAAAAAGTTAATTTTAATACAAATTCATACATTTAATACAAATTCCTTCAAGTTGTTTAGAATACAAATTTCCATCACCAAAACCAATATCAAGCAGGTAAAACAAGTTACAGCTCCACCAAAATGGAATACAAGCAATCTAGAATACAAGCAGTAGCTCCACCACACAGTCAAAACAAGCAACAACTCTACCACAATTTCCACCACGAATAACAAGTAGCAGCTCCATTAGCAACCAACAGCTACAAGTTTTCCAATAGCTCCACCACTAGCAAGCAGCAACTCCACCAACAACAATAAAATTAACCCAATCGAAACCACCCACCAGCAACCAACTATCAACAAAATATAGTTCTATCAAGAAGTACAAAAAATGATTTCCATTTTATAGCAACCAGAAATACGACAATACCGAAAACATGTCACCACACAGTCAAAACAAATTTATCAAAATCATCCAAAACCAAGTATACAACTATATATGAGATATGACCTTATTCCTTTTTTTCTCAATGATTTCCATTTGAAGATTAAGGAAATACTCTTGCTATACTTAATTCATGAAATCAATATCTAATTTCACAATTTCTATATCTATTTTTATCTTCTTAAAAGTTACTAATTCAAATATTTTTTCTTGAACCTTAATTTTCATTTCAAGTAGTAACTCAGATCTATCATTGTCAAAATTCATTATTGATTTTGTTCTCTCCATCATACAAGTCTTCCTATCATCTTTCATTTGCCTTAAAATCTCATTAAATTCATTATCTTGTCTTTCCTCACATTTTCTTTGCTTCTCTCTTTCTTTTTTAGCCTTCTTGCCCGCAGATCTGTAACAATCCACGGGCACATTTTCCATGTCTTCCTCTAATCGTATTGAGTTTAGAGTAACACATAAACGTAAGACATTGTCTTTTCTTATCATGAGTTTCATGTGTGCTTACCATTTCGGTTGGTGCCTTAAAAGATTCAAACAATAATCCATGTTGAAGTTAGTTTTTTGGGTTTCTCGGTACAAAAATTTTTGTCTTATCAATCTACAAAATAATAGAACAATTAGTACGCTCTGTCATTACAAATACTTAATAATTAAAACAGTAAAACATTGAATAAACTATTATACCTTGTTTAGCTCTGTCGCACCATTTGGATGCATTCCTTCAACTTGGGTTATGGAACCACAAAATTTATCGACACATTTTTGAATGGTTGACCACGAATTGGTCAAAGAGAGTACAGATCATTCTTGACTGTTAGGTTTTTTATAGGTAGAATAGTAATCATAAATCCTACCCCACAATTGTGTGGAGGTTTGGTCAGTCTCCCGTATGAAGTCTATATTAATGTTAAGCCAAGCTGAAACGAAAAGAGTATCTTCGTCTACTGTAAATGACACATCCCGTTAGGATGTTTGTTTAGGTGCCCTTTCTTACCCCAATGTGTGGCTTAGACAAAAACATTTGCAGTATCCATAGGGGGGTTGTTAATACCACGCTCACCACTTTCTAACAATGTGGTAAAGATGAGATCCTCGTTAATTAAACTATTCATCATTCAACAAAATATTGAATAACAAAATATTACTAAAACAGCACATTAAAACAACACCATTATATTGAAGGACAAAGTGTTCATCCTTTAACAGTATCAATTAATGTACTCATAGTCATATTGGCATTTAAAACAACACATTATAACATAGGATTAGCAAAATCAACAGCAAATTACAATAAAACATCTTCAAAATAGCAACTGAAAAAATCTCAAGATTAAAAACAATTTCCTAATAGGAACTACAAGCCAAACGTTGCGATGATACACCAAACATTTTTTAAGGAACCACATGCCAATTAGATAATAGCAGCATAGTAATTATACCAAACATTTATGATGATACACCACATGCTAATTACACCAAACATTTCTAATGATACACTAAACATTGTGATTATATCCATACATGAATTTCATAAAGCCCCATAAGTAAGTTAAAGATATTTACATAGGTGCAAAAAATTGAAACCCTAATCTAAAACCAAGAACAGAAAATTGAAAGGTGATCTAGATTAAGCAAAATCAAAGGACAAAGCAATAAAATACTTTGTTATGCTCTTACATGTTTACTAGGGGTGTAACGGGTCCGGTTTAGTCTGATTTTGGATAAAATTTGTGACCAACCCGGTATGAACCAGTTTTACATTTTCAAGAACTGATTTCGTACCAGTTACAGACAGAACCAAACTTGGTACCAAACTAGACCCACCGGCTCGGTCTGATTTACCGATTCATCTATTTTTTTTTACATCCCTAATGTTTACAAAAATCAAAGGACCCATTTACAAAAATTAGAAAATCGAAACCCTAAATTCATTCCTAAAATCAGTTCAAAGATCAAAACTCTAATCTAGATTAAACAAAGCATCCAAAGAACAATTAGAAAATCGAAATGTAATAAAAATCTCTAGGCACAATAGAGAGATTAATGTTTAATTTATCCAACGTAATCGATACAGAAAACACAAGGTGATACAGTGGTAGTGGTGATTTCCAAATCAGTGGCGATGGAAGAAGTGCACCGTCCTCATGGGAGACTGAATCCTAAGAAAAAAATTCTATGATCAAGAATTTTGGAAGGGAGAAATAGGGATTGCTCACTCGGCCAAAGAGAGAATGAAGAAATGTTGAAGAGAGGGAGAAAATCATACATAATTGTAACAAGAAGAGTCCAAAGTCGTCGCAAGGTCTATCGAGAGCTGTGCGGGTTTTTTCTTCCATTGGGCTCTGTTTGAGTCAAGGGAGGGAGAAGAGGAACTGTGTGGGGGAGAAGAGAGAGGTCTCGGGATGAAAATGAATCCCGTTGGTGGAGAGAGAGAGAGAGAGAGAGAGTGTGTGTGTGTGGAAGGAGAGAGAAATAATTAGAAAAATAATATTTGTATAGTGAATAGTAGATCTCTAAATTTGTATAAATACTATTTATAAGTATGTAAAATTATAGAGATACATAATCTAATGCAATCAAATTAAGGGTCATATTATGCAAATATGTCTTTACAGTTGCATATATAGATACCAATACTAATGCTCTTAGAGGTTAGAACCTTCTTGAGAATCCATGTATTCTATCTTTCCGAATCTGATCACTTCATTTGAATTTATAATTATAATGAATTTTATGAATGACGTGGAACATATCTTAAGATTGAGTATTTGGGTTCAAATTAGGGGTGGACAAAAACTTTGGCGACTCCAACTCCAGCCGACACCCACTCCGATTCTGACTATGTTGGAGTCAGAAAAGTCAGAGTTCAGAGTTGGAGGGTCAAAATAGTTGTAGTCGAAGTTTGGAGTTGAACAAGACTTCAGACTACTGACTCTGGTAGATATACTTAATAATTAATATATTTAATATTACAACATAATTAAATGATGCTCGATTAGTCTAATGGTTGTTGCTATTTTTATTAATCTCCATAATTGGAGTTTGAGCCCTAGTGCCCCACGGGAACAAATTTTTTTTAGGCTTTTTAACTAAAGTGACACCGTACCCCAACCCCGAACTTATTTCACTCTTCCCCATGAAAACAATTTCACTTTCTTCCGTTTGGATGTTCTTTGGAATTTTTGGATATTATTTGGATGGTGGGAAAGTGGGAAAAAAAAAACCCTAATTCTTAGTTGGGCTTCGACTTCCGACTCTGACTCCAGAGCTCTGATCGGAGTTGGAATTTGCTTTTGATCGGAGTTAAGAGTCGGAGCTCAACTTGGCCTCCGACCTAGAGTCAGAGTCAGAGGTCAGAATTGGCAATTCTGACTCCGTCAGAGACAGAGTCAAAGCCCACCCTTAGTTCAAATTACCAATTTTTGTCAAGATAAAAGGGAAAAGTAAAAGATATTAATTTGTAAAGAAAAATAATATTTGCAGTTATAAAGTGAGTAAATGTCGTGCACTCATTTTGAAAGAAGTGAATAAATATGAGATTTGTATAAAAAAAATTAATTTTTTAATAGTGTACTCCACTCTTTTTTTAAAATGAGTGTGCTGTACTTGCATAACTTATAACTACATCTAACATTACTCGTCTGTAAATACAATATTTATTTCTTTGTTGATATTTTATATTTCACAATAGAGAAACGATACATGCAAGTATGCACTCTTTTTAATAGATAAATCTAAAATTTATATGAAAAAAATTATTTTTTTAATCGTGAATATCACTTTTTTTAAAATAGAGTGCGTGACACTTGAACATTATTATTTTATGCTATATGTTGTTTCAATTGCTTGAATTTGAAGCTTGAGATTGCCATACGCAAATCCAATTTCCAAGAAACTAATAGAAAGAATGTGACCTGCAGAAGAATATATTGGCAGAGAAATATGAACCAATTGCAAATTAAATACAATCCATCCAACATGTGACCCATATCTCTACAAGAGGGAACTCTTTTTTATCTTTTAGTCCGAGAAGATTGAAGCTGTCCAAATCAATATAATTTGGAGTGTCATGTGCAGACCTTCTTGCATGTGTTTTTGCAGCAAAAGTACAAAGAATGAAGTATGGAATTGGAAAATAATGAAAAGCCTTCAATGTCAAAGGACCATTTTTGTGTGTGTGGAAATTGACACACGAGGCTTCCATT
This sequence comes from Carya cathayensis, assembly GCA_011037825.1. Taxonomy (NCBI): domain Eukaryota; kingdom Viridiplantae; phylum Streptophyta; class Magnoliopsida; order Fagales; family Juglandaceae; genus Carya; species Carya cathayensis. Next base: position 244,945 of record QGSO01000552.1, read on the forward strand.
AATGTTTTTTGAATAATGTTAAGTACAGTCTTAAAGTGTATAGATGTATAATCGTTTAAAAAAAAATAGATATATTATTAAAAATTTAATTTTTTTATATAAATCTCATATTTAATCACTTTTTTTCAAATGAATTACGCAGTACTTGTACACTTTACGACTGTAAATATCATTTCTCAAATTCTTCAGACCTAAAATAAAACAGTGATAGACACATAAAATAATCCCACAATATTTATGACTACATGAATATATTTATCGAGCAGTGTTAAATACTCAATAAATAGTATAGAACCCACTTTATACTCGATAAAGTCCGGATAACAACTCTTAAAAAAATGAAACGAATACGTTTCCCTTAATTAGGACTAAAAACAAGTCAGGATGCATTATTTTTTTTTTGAATATCTTTAACTGCCCCAATTCAAGATTGAGTTTGTATACAAATTTAAGCTCCATTAATTTTGGACCGTTCGATGATGTTACTCATAACTTATATAAATAGATAGGTATAATATTTAAGTTCATCTTTGAAACAGATAATCCAACCCCAAATTATTAAGCTTCCATTTTTTCACTATTAATTATGAAGAAGTTTCAAAAGACATATCTTTAAGTGATACGAAATTAATTAATCAATACATATATATATATAAGAAATTATATTGGCAATCGAGTGCTTAAGTATATTTATTCTTTATATTTTTTGGATTGTATATTTTCTAACTCATATTTTCAAGTTTTTAAATTTTGATAATATATTTTTGGTATTTTTTTTTTGTATGTGTACTCACTTTTTATATTTTGGATGCAAAAGTTATTCTTTTGATCAATAAAATCTTATTTACTGATTAAAAAATTATGAACTTTAAGAAAATATAGAAATTGTTTTTTTCATACTTTTTGGAAGACTCAAGAATTTTAGATGGGACTAGAAGAAAATTTTCATATTTTTAAAAGATTTTAAGAAATTTTTAAATTTTTAAGATCAATATCATTTTCTATCAAATTTTTTTAAAATTTAAATAATAATAATATATATATATTTTTAAGGCCGGCCATGGCCCGCTCTCCGTTGGAAATAATCACAATAGAGCAACACTGGGCAAGGTTACCTAAAGCATGGTTCGATTCGATACCAGTTGTTCTATGATATTTTTCCAGGATATTATTTTGATAAGTGATAGTTGTAGTTATGAGTATATAAGTACTATATAATTAATTTTAAAATAAATAAATAAATATAAAATTCACATATATAAAAATAATTTTTTAATAATAGACTCACTTTTTTTTTTCAAAGCGACCGTAAGATATTTGTATATTCTATCACTTTTTTCTTATTCCCCGTGGTGGAGCTTACTACGGGAGAAAAGCCAACCTAAATGTTTCGACTATAGAAAACCAAAAATGCAGAGAGAGATTTTGTTTTTTTATTTGTTTGTTTTTTCTTTTGTGATCTTTTATTTTCATATGGCCAAAACAAAGAACGCTCTAGTTATAAAAAGATTTTATAAAAATAAATTTATAGATTGATATGATTTGATATAATATTTTAAATTATAAAATTATTTTTATTATAAATAAATTTAATACATCATATAAATTTAAGGATTTCTTGTTCTTTTTTCTCTTTTTTATTTTTTTAAATCTTTATAATGTATTCATCTTCGCTAATTTCTCGTTACAAGCAAAAGATACAGAGGTTTGTTAACTATGTTAACATCATTTATAGCTGGACCACTGCAGTCTTAAAAAAGTCAAAATTCTAATTATTTCTTAAAATATAGCCGATATAGAAGGTTTCCACCTAAACGATGTGTTAGATCTGTAAAATCTGAGGATTATAAATAGGTTTTGGTCATAAATATATATCTCAAAGTGTTATGAAATAAATTAATCAATACATTTAGTCACCAAAAGAAAGAGGAAACCACATGTTGAAGACATGTTTCACCATCATCTAACTTCGACCAATAACCTACAACCAGGAGGATGGCTCAATATGCCTGGTGCACGTTCGATCCTTAAGTTGGGCTGCTGCGTTGGCCCCTTAGAGCACTGGCATTAAGTCAATGCATCTTTAAAATTTAATGAATGTGGATGAAATTCATCTACATTAGATTCGGTAAAGAAGAAATCTCAAGTTTTGAACTACAGTATTTCTTCCTCTTCTTTCAAATTTGAAAGGCTACTGTTATACATTCATACATATATTTTATTGTAATTTTAATACACAACAGGTTTATTTTATTTCATTTATCTCTCTCATTTCCCTCCCCGTGTCTTTCTCCCCCCTTTCTCTCTTTCCTTCGTTTTCGATCAAGCACGAATTCTTCATCTCTTGTTCTCCTTTATGCAAAATCAGCGTACGACATGAAGAGAAGCTTTCCAGATGAAAGGGAGAGATATGGAGAAAAAGTTTTCAGAGGCAGCAATGGAAGGAAACATCTCAACCATTAAAGAATTGCTTTTAGAGGGGTCGGCAAAAGGGCACCTGGAGATTGTCAAAAAGCTACTGTTGGTGAGACGGTGCTGCACCTGTGCGTGGGGAATCATAATAGGTTGGAGATTTTGAGGGTGTTGTTTCAGGCTGTTGGGAAAGAGGCTGAAGACCATTTTGCACGAGCTCAATATAAATAAATAAATATATATATATATATATATATATATATCCATATAAGTTAATAAAAGACAAAAATAATTACAAGCATATATATATATATATAATTGAGTGTGTACATATAGTTAGTTTAATTGTAAAATATGAAAATAATAATGATATTATTATTAAAAAAATATTATATTATTATTTTGATGAATCTAATGGCTAATCCAATGTGGGATTATGGATAGAAAGATTTTATATTTATGAAAAACTTGTACTTTTCATCAAATTTTGAAGATAGTTTTGATGTATCCAATGTGGATGCTCTAATAGGAGTGGATTGTTGCTAATAAACATAGTTTATTTTTCCCAAATCTCAAGGTTCTCATTAATATATTCTTTGGATCTGATCATGGAAGGAAATGGGTTCTGTGAGCTCTAGCATTGGATTCATCAAAAGTCAATGCATCTTCAAATTTTGATAAATTTATTTAAAATGAACCTGCATTGGATTCATCAAATGGGTCTTTGGGAAGTTTTAAAGTTACAGTATTTGTTGCTCTTCTTTCAAATTTGAAAGTCTACTATTCCACCTTCAAACTAATATTTTATTCTAATTTTAATAGGCAATAGTTTTATTTTATTTTATTCTAAATTAGTTGGAAATCAATTATTTAAGTACTAAATTAAACTATTAATGTACATATAGTTAGTATATTTACAAAATATGAAGAAAAAAAATTAAAAATATTATTATTAAAAAAATAATATTATATTATTATTTTGATGAATCTAATAGCTAATTTAACGTGAAATTATAGATATAAAGGTTTTGAATTTATAAAAAATTTATACATTTCATCAAATTTTAAATGAAATTTTAAATATAAATTTGATGAGTTGGATGCCACTAACGAACACACGATCGTTCCTGTAGGCCTGTGGATCCGTTGGGCACATTACACGAGCTCTTTACTTCATATCGTTAGGCCTCTCTAAGAGAGATTATACATAATCATGGTCTTGTGAAAAATATATTTCAAAACAAGTTGTTCTAAGGTATTTTAGTTGACTTATCAACACCTAATTATCCTAATTTTGAATTCTTCGCAAAGACTTTATGAATAATGATGACTATTATTCAACACAACTCATGGCTTTTATTGGGAATCCCTTTGTGCTACAAGCTTCACCAAAATGTCTCTCTGCCTACAGCTTGTAAAAGTCTCTCTCCCTTTTGGAAAAAGGCTTTTCCAAGCTCTTTTTCTTTAATCAAAGTTATTGGAACTCGTAGAAGAGACGCATGAAATGTCGTTTTCTTATACTTTTCTATTTCAAAGAATAGGAAAGAGCAAGATAAAGAATAGATGATCGGAATTTTAGCTTATTAATAATGATAGGAAAATGCTAGGCTACCGTTGGAGGCTCTCGTTGGGATTTTTTTTTTTATTCTAATTTTTTTTTATTTTATGATTAAAAAAGTATTTTTTTAACAATATTATAATTTTTTTTAAAATAGAATATTTAAAAGTATTAAAAAATACATGTCAAATAAAAAGCAAAACAAAAAAATACTTGAAATGCACTATCAAGAGTTCCCAGTAGTGATTGTAGAGCCACCCATAATGATATAGATACAACTATTTTACAACCAGTGAATCTAACAATATCAGTTCATAAAACATTAAAAAATATTTCAAAAAATTTTATTTGAATTTCAAACTTTATAATTTATATAACCATTCCATTATGAATAGAATTAAAAAAAGGCTATCTATTTGTCGCTACTCAAAATTTTTTTTATTTATATAATGGATTGAACCTTGGGTGAGAAGGTCTTTTAAGGCTATTTGTGTAGTTGGACCTTGGGTTCCATGTGTCCTCACGGTTCATTTATCCAACAATATCAAGCTTGCTCGTAAACTTAGGATCCCCCGTTTGAGGTTAAAAGTTCAAATAATTTGAGTTGTGTAGATAATAGTGAGTTTTATAGAACTTACTTAATATGAGTTTAGATGTATTTAGATATTAAGATGATTTTATATGCATTTATAGAAAGTTGAAAAAGGTTATGATTCTCGCTTGTAAAGAGATGTTGAGTTGAAAAAGGTTGTAAGTTCCTAATATAAAGATATTTTAAATTGAGATGAGTTTAATAATTTAAGAGTTAGGTGTTTGGATATTAAATTCAGTTTAAAATTAGATTGAATTGAGTTGATCTCAATATAATCTAACTTAACATGGCCATATCAATTACGAATAAAGCTTGTTGCGAACATCATAACTACTATTTAGCTATTATTCATATCCGTTTTCTTAATCATGGAACCCCCAAATTTATTCAAAAATCAATCCCAAGGCTGTTTGTGTGACAAAAAGAGAAAAATAAGAAAACAAAAGAAGCTAAGCATTTATTTGTTCTTTAGGAAAATTCTCTAGCCATAAAAAGATTACATATAAAAGTAATCGCACAAATTGACTGTTTGATTATAAAGTTACTTTGATTATAAAGTTACTTTTATTATAAAATAGATCTAACAGATCAGATGAAGTCATGTCAGTTTGTGAGTTTGTTTTTGTGTAATTTTTTTTGTAGATGTAGTAGTACTTTCATGTTAATTCATCATTTATCTCAGCAGTTAATATTTTTTAACACTTCTTATATATGAGGCAGACTCCCTTCAATAAATGTGTTCAACGTGTGAAATATTTATTTATATATTTAGTTTTAATTACTTAAAGCATTTCTTAATATTTTTTCATATGTGTGAGTCAAACTCTTCTCCATTAAGTGCACCAAATAAATAAAATATTTAATCAAATGAGATAAAATATAGAGCTCAAACAAAATTATTCTCTAATACCATATTAAATCACATCTTAACAATTTAATTGCACAAGTTGGGTTCTTCATTCACAAGCAAATTTAATATTTCCCAGTCAGTTACAACCACTCATTACAAAAGCATTTCAAATATGTAAGACTTGGAGTTAATTAAGCACACACAATATAATTATTTGTTCAAAAAGTATTTTTTCAATATTCGGAGAAAAAACAAATCATAAAGTCTAAAGAGTACTGTTGTTTTAAAGTCCCTGCACCACATATTATTTACGTGGCATAATATGATTTATAAGATAACTTTTTATAAATTAAATCTTATTATTTAAGTGATATAATGGATATACTTTAGATACCGTCTTGAAAATATAATAACTCGACCTTGAATGCATTCCTACTTTTCATGAATATTTTGTACTACCACTCAATATTCCTCCCTAATTAAATAGTTTGTTCTTGACTTCTCATGAATAAATACCAATTCATATTGAAATGAAAAATCAATTTGATGGTATGATATTTTGTGAGTGGGTGACATTAGTACCTCCTCATATAATCTGAATCATCAAATAATGATATATATACAACTATTTTACAACCAATCAATCCGACAATATCAGTTAATAAAACACTAAAAAATATTTCAAAAAATCTTATTTAAATTTCAGACTTTATATAACCATTCCATTTTAAATAGAATTTTTTAAAAAAAAGGGCTATATATTTATCACTACTCAACTTTTTTTTATTTATATAATGGATTGGAACTTGGGTGAGGACGTCTTTTAAGGCTATTTTTGTAGTTGGACCTTGGGGTCCATGTGTTTTCAAGTTTCATTTATCCAACAATATCAAGCTTGTTCATAAACTTACAGTTTGGTTTGGACGTTAACCAGAATTGAAAAGAGTTGATTTCTTTATAAATAGTAACAAGTTTTGTAGAGCCTACTTAATATGAGTTTATATGTGTTTAAATGTTAAAATGAGTTTAGATGTATTTATGAAAAATTAAAAACGATTGTGGTTCTCGTATGTAAAGAGATGTTGAATTGAAAAATGTTATAAGTCTTACGTGTAAATATGTTTTGAATTGAAATGAGTTTAATAATTTAATAGTTAGGTATTAAAATGTTAGATTCAGTTTAAAATTAGACTGAGTTTAGTCTAACTTAACGTGGCCATATCAATTACGAATAAAGCTCGTAATTGCCAACATCATAACTACTGTTTAGCTATTATTCATATCCATTTTCTTAATCATGGAACCCCCAAATTTATTCAAAAATCAATCCCAAGGCTGTTTGTGTGACAAAAAGAGAAAAATAAGAAAACAAAAGAAGCTGAGCATTTATTTGTTCTTTAGGAAAATTCTCTAGCCATAAAGAGATTATATAAAAGTAATCCCACGAATTGACTGCTTGATATAGTTTATTAGATTATAAAGTTACTTTTATTGTAAAATAGATCTAACGGATTATATGAAGTCATGTCAGTTTGTGAGTTTATTTTTGTGTAATTTTTTTTGTAGATATCATTTATCTCAGCAATTAATATTTTTTAACACTTCTTATATATGAGGCAGACTCCCTTTAATAAATGTGTTCAACGTGTGGAATATTTATTTATATATGTAGTTTTAATTACTTAAAGCATTTCTTAATATTTTTTCATCCGGGTCAAACTCTTCTTCAATAAGTGCGCCAAATATATAAAATATTTAATCAAATGAGATGAAGTATAGAGTTCAAACAAAATTATTCTCTAATACCATATTAAATCACATCTTAACAATTTAATTGTACAAGTTGGGTTCTTCATTCACAAGCAAATTTAATATTTCCCACTCAGTTACAACCACTCATTGCAAAAGCATTTCAAATATGTAAGACTTAGTAGTTAATTAAGCACACACAACATAATTATTTGTTCAAAAAGTATTGTTTTAATGTAGAAAAAACAAATCATAAAGTCTAAAAAGTACTGTTATTTTAAAGTCTTTGTACCACATATTATTTATGTGGCATAGTGTGATTTACAAGATATGTTTTTACAAATTAAATCTTATCATTTAATTGATATAAATGATATACTTTAGATATCGACTTGAAAATATAATAACTCGACCTTGAATGCTTTTCTACTTTTCGTGGATATTTTGTACTACCACTCAATAGTCTCAATAGTCCTCCCTAATTAAATAGTTTATTCTTGACTTCTCATGAATAAATACCAATTCATATTGAAACGAAAAATTTATTTGATGGTATGATATTTTGCGAGTGGGTGAGATTAGCACCTCCTTATATAATCTGAATTATCAAATAATTACTATGTCATTTTAAAACTTTGAGCCCAGTATAAGAAGAAGCTTATTTTAAAATTATTTTTGTGTATTCTCTTTATGTCTATAATTCTTCTCAAACAGAAATAATAACATATATATGTTTTGATGAAAATATGAATAGGTTTCAATCGAACTAAAGACAGTTCAAAACTTGATGGTGTCTGTTAATGTCTAAAAAGGGCACAGAAATTCGGAAGGGGAGAATGATCCATTCACGGCCCCGTTGAGGGGCCTGGATCGATGTTGTGTGGCCCATCAGCAGTGGTCCAATGTAGTTGTACAATACCAGTGCGTACATCCATTGTGGTAAACAGTAAATAAATACAAAAAAAATAAATAAAGGGAAACACACAAATTTACGTAGTTCGACAGTGGGCCTACGTCCACGGGAGTTCGGGGAGGAGAGAATCCACTATAATAAGTTTATTTTACAGTCTCTCATACTCTTTCATCCTTACTATACAATAGATCCCGAAGGTCCGTTTTCTGTTGGAGATCTCATTGCTCAAACCCCAATCGTGCGGTTGAAGAAGCCTTCTTAGAAAAGCCTAGCAAAAAAGTCCTTAAATTCATATATGCTCATACCTTTTATTTCCTACCCCTTGTTTTAGGTCACCTTACATCTCTTTTATGTCCCCTCTCCTCTTTTCCTCCTCACACTTATCCCTTATACGTCTCATTTCTTTCTCTTTTTTTGTTTTCTAGTGATGACCCTTTGATGAGCTGAGCCTTGAGAATCATTTTGGACTGCGTATTTTACTCCCTTAAGGTGTCACTTCTTTATGGCAGAGATTCTTTATGTCAATTCTAATTGCAGGTCCTCAAGAGTTCTATGCAATGCAAATTATGTGGGCACGATTTGGCAAAAGGGACAGTCTTTTTCTTAATTGAGAGAGGTGTGTGCCATTGCTATAACATCACTTCGATTATTTTGAGTACGTACAACTTTTTTTTATAATCCTTTGTACAACTTTTTTTTTATAATCTTTTATACAGGTATGTTTTAAATTGATGGTATTTCTACGAAATGATATTATTCTTAATAGCTATTTTACAAAAATACCCTTAAATTAAAATAGGATTGTGTAGAAAATTGTAGGTCATAAAGCTTGCATGTTGATGGTTGCAGCTATGGGTCTTTACCTACATATCCATAGCAGCCATCGAGGTTTTCGGTTGTAGTGACCCACGGCCAAGTTATAGTCATATAGTCGTAGACTACGACTCAGCCATGTGCAGAGAAGAAGAAACGAGTTGAGAGGAGGAGGAGGAGAAGAGAAATGAGAGAGAAGAGACTGCAGTGACTTGTGAGATGTAAAAGGAAGGAAGAACAGATAATAAAGGAGGAGAAGTGGAGATCATGAAGGATATACTAGGACGGTGAGAGGAAATGAGAGGAGAGAGAATAATATTTCAATTTATAGCAAGGATCTTTTTATCAAGTATGCAGGTGAGTGAAATTCTAGGCATGTAGGACCTGCTCCCCGCTTCTATACGTTTTTTATTTTGGTCAGGGTTGCCCGCCCATGGGACTAGCGGACGGGCCATGCACGTTGTAACACCGTCCAATATTCCAATTGTAATAATTATTTTTTAATAAGTTTTATTATATACAGTTACTTTTATATATATTTGTTATACATTCTATTAATGTGGTTGATCATATCAATTATTTTATATATATATAAAAGAAACAGTCAATTACATCAGTGAAGCGTGTAAGAAATATATAAAAATAACTGAACATAGAGTTTTTGTGTTTTAATTATTTTATTTCTGTTATGCGTTTACAAGACTATTCTTAAGAAGTTTATTTGCTTATTAAACTGAAACAGACACAGAAGTTTGACAAAGTGAATTATTGATCAAGCTACTAGTACGTACCTGTTGGCCAGTAGAGACTAGAGAGTAATGGGCAAATAGCTGGAGGTTCTCTATTTTATCATTTATTATGAAGTTGAATTTCCAAATTTCAAAAAAAAAAAAAAAAATACAAAAGAATCTAATGCATGCGTGGAATATTTCTAAGCTGGATAACCTAGCATTAGACAATGACTCCAGATCTATTAAAGATTTTTAGAGTTATGTTATATATAGTCATTTTTATATATTTTTTACGCACTTTATAGATATGATTGGCTAAAACAGTTATTTTATATTAAAAAGAAATGATATAACTAATCATATTAGTAGAGTACGTAATGAATACGCAAAATTGACTTCATATAATTTTTTTTTTTTTTTTTTTATGCTTTTTGCTCTCTGTCTCTTGCTGGGATAATCTATTATGTTAGGTGAGGTGAGCATCTCAATGGAATAAAATCAAAGAAGTTGCTCCTTACCATATTCAATCATTAGTTAGGTGGTGTCCTTAGTGAGAGCTCTGCAACATTTTCCGAGCTCTGCTCCATGCCTCACCATGTGCTCCTTTATAAACAACTTCAACAATAATCTTAAAAAATAATGGAAATTAGTATTAAAGAAAGACAAATTGGAATCACAGGACTAGGGTGACTGGCATGTTCCCTGGCTTTTCATGCAATTAATTAATGCAGTTAGATGAGAACATACATATGATTCATTACAGTTGGCCTGGTTCAGGTGAGAAAATGATCAGAAGTGTTATTGCCACAAATAAGTCGTATAAAAGTAAATTTGTAAACTAACGTTACTTTATATGATATGTTAGATCTATTATTATATAATAAAAGTAACTTTATAATTTAACGTACCATACATATCAAGTTACGTCAATTTATAAATTTACTTTTATAAAATTTTTTTATAACTAAAACATTTCTCGAAAAGATAGATGCTAAAGCCTTCCAATTTGGATAAAAACTTGAAAGATTGTGATTTATAGAAGATGCACAGAAGTAATGTGCTACTTAGTTCCCTCAGTTACACGCAATATTCTCTTCAATTACCTGGCCTACACTTTCTGCATGAAAATCCATGCACCTGCCCGCCTGCAATCTGATCTCCTTAAAATATTATCAGATAAACTAGCAAATCCCCATCTCTCTCTCTCTCTCTCTCTCTCTCTCTCTCTCAACCACTACCATCTTGTATACATAAATTCATTCATATTCAACGAGAATACATACACTATATAGCAACCTGAACGCCCCATCTGCCCAACATTGACTCACTCTGTAGAAGGATTTCAAGACCCATTTCCTTGAACCTTCTCTCTCTCTCTCTCAAGCACACCCATGGGGAATGTGACATCTTGTGCTCCTTCCATAATCTCATCAAGTGGAGCAGTGAAGGTCTTATTCAGCGATGGAAGATTTGAAGTCTACACAAAACCAGTAAAAGCAGCAGAGCTCATGCTAGAGAACCCTGGACAATTTGTCTGCGAATCCAGCACCCTCAAAGTTGGCCACAGGATTCAAGGACTTCTAGCAGATGAAGAGCTTGAGCTGCGCCAGTTCTACTTCCTCCTTCCCATGGAGCTCCTCTACTCGGTCCTTACACACGAGGAAATGAGTTCTCTCTCTTACAGATCTTCCAAGGCTTTAAAGCATGGAAGCTTCAACAACTTGGGCAAGATCTTCCCTGTGCTTGGGGAGTTTTGCATGTTTCCTTCCGAAGCCAAGACATTCAATGGTGATCAAGACACTGATCTTCAGCAAGAACCAGTCCTGCAGAGGTACTCAAAGCAGAGATCATGGAAGCCTGCGTTGGAGACTATTGCTGAAACACCGTGTAGACAATCATGAGATCACACAGCTGTATTTTGTTTTCTTTTTTTCTTTTTTTTTCTTGAATTTCCTAATTTTCTTCATCTAGTCTTTTGTGTCATATATTTTTGAGATTATGAGTAATAAGGTAAATAGGAAACTTTGATATTCTCATATATTTCGATGTCTATACGATCTATATGATATATTTACTTATGATAAGAATTTTGGGCCCATGCACCATCCGCGTCTGCCTGATGGTTTTGGTTTCGATACAACAAAAATAATGCTGAAGTAATACTATATATAGTCAAAAATTATGTAAGCATTGTATAATCATTTTGAAAAAAAGTGAAGTTTATTATTAAAAAATTAATTTTATTTTTATGTGAGTTTCGTATTTATTCATTTTTTTTAAGTAATCTGACAGCGCTTATACACTCACAGCTACATACTAGTATCATTTCTAATTCAATAATTACCATGGAGTCCATATACATACATCTTTGGAGTTACTCATTAAACTCAACATGGGTGGTTATGTAATATTTAAAACTCAATTCCAAAATGTTTTAGTATTTTCGATGGAGCGATACTAAATACTCTTACATTAATTATATTTAAAATGAATTATAAAATAGCTATATAAATATCATTACTTATAAGACAATTACGTTACATTTGAACGTTGAATTAAGTTCTTTTTAAATAGTAGTGACTTGAATAAGTGGAGTGAATTATGTGAGACCCATCTAAAATGAATTAAAATGTGTTAAGATAAGTTTAGTACTATTTATGAAAATTGAAAAAAATTATGAGTCTCATGTATAAAAATATGTTGAGTTGAAAAAAGTTGTGGGTCCCATGTATAATAAAGTTTTAAGTTGAGATAAATTTAATAATTTGAGAGTTGGATGTTTAGATATTAGACTCAACTTAAAATTAGACTGAACTGAGTTGATCTCAACTGAATCTTGCAACCAAACTGACGAGTCTGTTTTACAAAATTAGAGTTCTTCTCATCATTATTTGAATGGACCCCGGACTTAGTTTTTTAGGATTAATTAGGTTTTTTTTTAATAGGATTAATTAGGTTTAATCATTAAAAAAGAAACACGATATAGACACAAAATTAAGGCAAGATGAATTTTAAAACTCTAAAATTATTATAAAAAAAAACTATAGAATTTATAAAAATATCTCATCATAAATTACTAAAATTGATATATTATATACTCAAATTTTTTAATTAAAAAACCTATGATGAACATTTAAGTTGTTTTTTTGAAAAATAATATTTACAATGGTAAAATATGTAAGTTTTGTATAATTTATTTAAAAAAATAAATAAATATAAAATTCATATAAAAATATATATATATATAAATATATTAATTTTTAATAATAAATCTCAATCTTAGAACATCTACTTAAGCACTCACTTTATAATTCTCTTCTACCCTACCATATCTATCTTCCGGTTTTACATGAAGAAATCTCAACTTTTTTAGAAAATCAAACGCACATCTGGTCGGAAAAGATTTTTCCGGTGAATATATTTGGTTCTTTCTGTGAATTTTCTCCAGCGGAGGTATTGTGAACTGATTTTGTTTTGTGCTGTTTTGTGTTCTGCATCGTGATTTCGTAGCCTATCGGGAGCTCAGAAAATCGTTGTTATATGATTTTTGTTGGGTGTAAACAAACATTTTGGACCATTACAAAGGGCTAGCGCTTGAACCTCCCAAGCAACCTGGAATTCCATTGACCACCTTCCTATACACAGATCGATATTACGGTTTTTTATCAGTTTGACATGGAATATGAGCTTTTTTTTCCTTATTATAATGCAGCAGACTGTGATACGGATAAAGGTATGGGCAGCGCTTCCAAGCTCGTTCACGTTCTACGTTACCGCCAGCCTTTGCAATGGTAGGTGAAAGGTTCTTTCGAGTATTCAGATATTCATCAACTATTCATGCAGAATGGGTATAGTTAGTGAACAATTTATATTCCCATTGATTCCAAGTTTTACAGTACATAATAACAGGCTATGCCAGCTTGCGGGAGCATGAAGTCTAGACATAGATGCCCCGTCCAACTCTTCTCTTTATAGCCACAAGGTTGCCTTGTTTTATTCATTGTTGTCAAAGGTTTTTTGCATCGTACAGTTTTGGAAACTCAGCCGAGGAAGAAATTTATTCTACACTGTTGCGTAGATATGCCGAAAAATCTGACTCATATCACGGAAGAGGAATTCATGCTAAGTTCGTCAAAGGTTCTCTTCCCTTTTCTCTTTTCCTCCGTAATCACTTGCTCAATATGTATGTCAAATGCGGTGATCTGGTCAATGGTCTCCTACTGTTTGAGGAAATGCCCGAAAAGAATGTCGTGTCGTGGTCAGCTGTCATTGCGGGTCTCGTTCAACATGGCTGTCCTAAAGAAGCTCTTTCTTTGTTTTGCCGTATGCACCGTGATGGAACGACGAAGCCCAACGAGTTCACCCTCGTCAGCACACTCCAAGCATGCTCGTTAGTGGAGAATTTGGCTCAGGCATATCAACTTTATTCGTTCGTTGTTCGCTTGGGATTTGAGTCAAACATTTTCTTGCTGAATGCCTTCCTGACAGCTTTGATAAGGCATGGTGAATTGCCAGGGGCACTGGAAGTCTTTGAGAATTGTAGAACTAAGGATATTGTGTCTTGGAATGCCATGTTGGCTGGGTTTTTGCAGTTCTCTTATGTAGACGTGCCCAAATTTTGGTATCGAATGATTTGTGAAGGTGTGAAGCCTGATAGCTTCACATTTGCCAGTGTTCTTACCGGGTTGGCTGCCCTTTGTGACTTTAAGTTGGGATTGCAGGTTCATGCTCAGCTTGTCAGATATGGTTATGGTGCCGAGATTTGTGTGGGGAACTCTTTGGCAGATATGTATATAAAAAATCAGAAGTTGGTTGAAGGGTTTAAAGCTTTTGACGAGATGCCAGTGAGAGATGTGTGCTCATGGACTCAGATGGCCGCCGGATGCCTACAGTGTGGAGAACCAAGTAAAGCACTTGAGATCGTTGCACAGATGAAGAAGATGGGTGTAAAACCGAACAAGTTTACCCTTGCGACTGCATTGAATGCCTGTGCCAATTTGGCTTCATTGGAGGAAGGGAAGAAAGTTCACGGCTTGAGAATCAAGCTCGGAACTGACATTGATGTCTGTGTAGATAATGCTTTACTAGATATGTATGCAAAATGTGGGTGTGTAGACAACGCATGGACAGTTTTCCAATCCATGAATGATCATTCTATTGTCTCATGGACGACCATGATCATGGCATGTGCAATAAACGGCCAAGCTAGGAAAGCTCTCAAGATTTACGATGAGATGAGGCTGAAGGATATCCATCCAAATTACATAACCTTCATTTGTGTGCTTTATGCATGTGGCCAAGGAGGGTTTATTGATGAAGGGTGGGAGTTATTCTCCTCCATGACCCGTGATTATGGAATCCTTCCTGTAGAAGATCACTATGCATGTATGGTAAATCTTCTAGGTCGAGCTGGACGTATCAAAGAAGCTGAGGAATTCATCTTAAGAATGCCATCCCAACCAGGTGTGCTAGTTTGGAAAACTTTGCTCGGTGCTTGTCATGTATATGGTGATATGGAAATTGGGAAGCGTGCGGCAGAGCATGTATTACATCTGGACGGAAAAGATCCATCAACCTATGTAGTGTTATCCAACTTGTTTGCTGGCTTGAGCAATTGGGATGGTGTAGGGATGCTGAGAGAATTAATGGAAGCTAGGGATGTGAAGAAAATGCCTGCATCTAGTTGGATTGAAATTGAAAAGAACCATTCCTTACTTCCAAAACTTGAAGGATTTATGTAGGGGAAGAACACTCAACTTTTCCCTGTTCTTGCGCTTTGGTTCTTTTTGAAATGTATGGCCAAAAGTTCAAGCATGGGGGAGGACTTGCAGTTCCTCTGCAGTTTTTTGATTATCGGGTAGAGTTTCTTAAATCTCAACTTATTTCTTTGAAATTTTGATTAAAATACCGGTTTGAGCTTTTATTGATCAATTTGTGCACAAAGTTACAAACCAAAATTAACCCGGGGGCTCACTAACAAATCCCCTCAAACTGCTATGTAATTTTTAGCGTCCTCTGTAAGGCCTTGTTTGGATTGAGAGAACATTTCAATTCATCTCATCTAATCATTACAATTTTTCCAAACTGCCACACAAAATACAATAAACAATTCAACTTTTTCAAATTCCAAAACAAAAATAATATTCTAACAATATTTTATTCAACTTTCATATCATCTTAACTCACTATCTAAACCTCCCTAAATTTTCTATTTGGACAATGAACTCTACAAGAAAATTGCAATCTTCTATCTCTAAATTTTTTTGATTGAAAAAATGTGTTCACCTTCTGTGCTTTTTCCATTGGTATAGGAAAAAGATTGCCAAGACAGAAAAACTGCTTTCAGCTAAATTGTCCCTGTTTTTAGAGGGTGAGTAATCACCGTACATCTATTTTACCATTATTGAGATAAATACATTTTGCACATTTCTTTTACAAACTATTAAGAATTGACACTTTATACTCTTCATTAAAATTTGACTCTATATTGTGGTAAATGTATCAGCTTTTTGTTGGTTGAACAATGTAGTGTAAATAGTTTATATAATGAAAAGTACCAAATTCCTAATAATTTGAGATAAAGTGTATTTTTCCCTTTTAGTCCATAGGTAGATGCCATAGGCTAAAGAACCCTTCATTTGTACATTCCTTTTTTATTTTTATTTTTATATCCTTGGGTGTCCGGGCAAGCTTGCACGCACCTCGACTAATCCCACGGGACCCTGAAGTTAACGGCCAGGTACATTCCTTTGTTATTAGATTAATATAATTTTTAGGATAAGAATAGTCATGTGATTGAACTCAATTATTCAAGGTTTTAGGATTTTGATCCCAAATATTATGCAAATGGGATTTTACAGTTTGTTAACACTCTCCAAACGAGAGATATGTTTAATATAAGAGAAATCATAGTTGTAATTGTGAGTGCATAAGTGTCACACAATCACTTTGAAAAAAATGAATAAATATGGAATCCACATAAAAAATTAATTAATTTTTAAATAGTGTACTTCACTTTTTTTTTAAACGACTGTACAGTGTTTATGTATTTCATGACTTTATATAGCATTACTCTTAACACAAAAGACCATTGGATTGTTTGCTTTACTGACTATGCTTTGATGATTGACAAGTTCAAGACCCAAAAAATAAAAAATAAAAAATAAAATAAAAGCCTTGTAGAAAAAACTTAATCAAAATTCACACTCCTTTACTCTAAAGCAATGGGTTTTATATCTGAAAGGGAAACTTGACATCACTACCACTTAAACTTTGGGGTTGAGCTAAATTCCAGGAACTTGAACAATCAGTTGCTAAATTACAAAGTTGAAAAATATATATTTATCTTTTATTCTAAAGTAAATTTGATAGCCATTACTGTTGCAGTAGACACCTACATAAAACCAATTTATATAAGTGTCACTTATTATTTATATATTATTAAAAAATTTAAGGACAATCCTAGGAGCTATTTTAAGGAAAATTAACTGGTCCAAAAGGATTTTTTTTTTTTTTTTAAAGCCCATGAATTAGTACTCATTTATCAATTGAGCAAAACCTATTGGCATTGAAAAAGCTCTTGACAATGCCATACATACATACATACGTATGTATGTATGTATGTATGTATGTATGTAGAGCAGTAGCACGAGCCCCGTCCCAAGACAAACAAAAAAAATTTTTAATTATTTTTTATTCATTTTTAATATATTCTTAAATATTATTTTAAAAAAATTTATAATATCACTAAAATATACTTACTTAATTATTAAAGTAAAAAAATATTTATCGAGACCCAATCGAGACTCATATCTTGATGAATTTTTCATATTTGTATGTATATGCATACTAAAAGGATAACATCAACTGCTAATATTCTATCTCATTAAAAAGGATCAAAGGAGAAAAAGCAAAGTACTCAAAAGTCAAAACATTTTTTTTTTTTTTGGATAATTTAGAACTGATTTGGTTATATAAAATTAAATTATCTTGTATTATCTTATATAATTATTATAATTTTTTTAAATTTTTATATAAAATATAATAAATATTTTAATTTTTTAAATAAAAGTAATATTAAAATTTTATATTATAATAATATTTTATTTAACTTTTAATAAAATATTTTATCTCATCTCACATGAGCCTTATTTTGGGCGAATAAATATAAAAGCAAAAGAAGCAAGTTGATTGGCCGCAAATTAGTCTATTCGATAATGTGTTTTTCATTATATTATTTTTTTTTTAACGAGTGATCTTGAAAAATGAATTGGAGATCTGTCCAAAATTCATCTCGAGACAATAAACAACAATACACCCACCACTTTCATCGAAAGTTCCATCGCCACTGACAGTGATTCCATTGTTTGCATATTTTCGCAAATAACTTATTTTCATCTTATAAGACAACATCCTCTTTGTAGCATATGGAGACCAAGAAATTGGTCCCAAAAACCTTTGTTTTTTTCTACCACTTTGTACTATTGTTATTGTTTTGGAGAGTTTTGTTATAAAACGGAACCAAACCCTATTTTTATGTATCATCTTTTCTATTTTAAATAAAATTTTCATGCTTGCTTAAATATAAAAAAATTTAAAAAGAGAAGACAAATTAAGAGAATAATTAAATCATTAACCATCAATCAAGAATCCCTCCAATGAACAAAAAGATCCAATAAAAAGGATTTAAAAATTAAATAATAATAATAATTTTATCCTGCCCCGCCACTACAGATCCCACTGAGTGAAACCGGGAATCTGCAGAGCGACCCAGCCGTCGATGCCCCATCATCACCATCGGCGGCAGGCGGAAGAACCCTTCCGTCGGCGAACAACAGCCGTCCGTTCCCGTTCCTCTGCTGATGCTGCTGCTGCAGCACCACCACGCCTTCGAGCTCTGCCGCGGCCGCACCGAAGAACGCACCGTCACCGAACCTCCGCTCCACCTCGAGAAACTCGCCTAGCGAGGATGGCCTTGCCTCGTTGTCCCTGCAAAGCTGCCACCACCTCCGCCGCCGCTCTACCATCGCCTGAGGTGGCTGAGCGTTGTTCTTGTTCTTCCTGGGCTTCTTGGTCCTCCGGGACACTGCGGAAACGGACACCGAAACGGACGTTTGGGGGTCCCGGTGCTGAGATGGAGCTCTGAAGGTAATGGCCGGGAAGCTCACGCCCATTAGAGTCCCCAGAGTTGTGCTTCTATCATGAAAAAAGGACCCTGTAGACTGCAGTATTCATAACCCAAAACAAAACAAAACAAAACAAAACCCGGAACAAATCAAAATCTATAGAAAAATAAAAAATAAAAAAATAATAATTAATGCATTGGATAACATGAAAGAAAAAGAAGAGATTTTTAAAGGGTTTGAAGATTTTTGGTTAATGGGGTACCTCGGTGTCAAGATCGGAGGAGGAAACGGAGGAGATAGTTGGAGATGAGGGGGAAGGCAGCATGTTGTTTGCTGGATCCAACATTTCTCTCTCTATCTTTCTTCTGTATATATTCTCCTCTCCCAGAGAGAGAGAGAGAGAGAGAGAGAGAGAGAGAGAGGTGACTCTTTACTTTATGATAAAGTAGAAATAGAGTAATATCAGAGGATTGTAATGTGGGAATTGTAGTTGAAGTGTTTGCAAGGATTGTGGGGGAGATTGAGAAAAGGAAAGTAATGGTTGGGTTTCATTCGGGTAAGAAGATTGTGTTTGAAATGATTAATGTTGTTGTTCTGTTTTCCACACTGCCTTCTAAATTTCAAAATGTCCCTTCAGGTTATGGGAAATATCATTTCTATCCCTCTCAAGTTTTAAAATGTTGTATATTCATCTGAGAATTTAGATACAATTTTATCATTTTACATAGAACTGATCATAATTGACTTGGAAAAGTCAGTAATCCTATGTATTTTCTTTTCTTAGCAGGGAAACTGGCCACACCACTTGCTGGAAAAAGGCCGTGTCATTTTTTGTCCTCTTTAATTACCTAGTCAAAGATTATGGATCTTTTTTTGATTAGTTCTCTTGATTGGTTTCAATTTAAAAGATATGATTAGGAGCTGATAGTCTTCATTAGTCAACACTGTTTTTTATTTTTACCAACAGTGATACTGTGATATCAAGCAAAGCATCACAGTTTTTTATTCTTGGTGCCAAATGGGGAAAAAATTATGGCGTGGATTTATTTGTCGTTATTACAAAAAAAAAAATTACTTTTATTATAAAGTAGATCTAATATATCATATGAAGTCACATCAATTTATGAGTACAGATATACCTTATCCTATTTGAAATGAAAAGAAGAGAAAAAGTCTCGTTAGGAATGAGGTGATCTCAAGGATGGTAGTTACCAAACTTAGGAATAAGGGGTGTGGTGAGAGATGATAACCACCAATGCTAGTGTTAGGGGGGGCATGTCAAAACTTTACAGCTCAATCTGGGGCTACCATTCATGTGAAAAGTTTGATGCCCATGTTAGCACTCATTGACATTGCAGGAGTCCCAACAAATCAATATGATTATATGATCCAAGTTTATGGTGTTGCAATTTGTAAGTCTGGTGTATCAATATACCACTTGTTATAGAGCTTATATTATAGCTCTAAAAAGGTTAAAATACTAATATTTTTTCATTAATGTGGAACCCACTTCAACAGTGTACTGGATGAATAAAAATACAAGTTTGCAAACTGTCTTTCTCAGCCGTCCTGCCTTCAGTATGAATGGAGTAAAGGACACCCTATCTGAAATCTAGATTTCTTTAATATGTAGTATTCTTTGTGAACCATGCAAGGGCAACAATAACTAGCATGCTCAACTGGATTTTGATTTGGGTTCCAAGAAAGCTTCAAGACTTGAAATAGTGGGGCAATGCATATGTGACCTGGGACTTCTGCACCCTAGCATATGGATCTCACAAAATGCAAAACAATGCATCAATTCAAGTACAAGGAATCCATGATAGGCTTTTGTCTGATTGATTCAAGAACCCTCGTAAGTTAAGCCACTTTCTCCTGGTATGAAAGGGCATTATTCATCATGCATGCCCCCGCTCGTTAGGTGTTCCTTTCCATGAGAATGTTCCCTGATCGGATCAGTATTCTTTTGTGTAATGGGTCCCTATGAACATGGTACACAGCATTCTGCACTGACAGATTCTTTGTATTTACTATTAACTGACAAAGAGCCATTGGGGAGAGGGAGAGAGAGAGAGAGAGAGAGAGAGAGAGAGGGAGATTTTGCTTGGGGTAAACTGGCTACTTAAGAGTTTTTTGGTATATACAAACCTTGCTGTATATGCACTCATTCAGCAGTTCAGTTCAGTCAGAGGCCAATCCACACAGCCGGCCCAACTCCATTCTGCACGTTATATTGTGCAGATCTGAAGTGACTTCAGGCTAAAAGAATTATATAAAAATAATCTCATAAACTTTCATAATTTTAACTTAATATAGTATTTGTTAAATTTATTTTATTATAAAAATAATTTTATAATCTGATAATCTATATAAAATCACGTAAATTTATAAAATTAATTTTATATAATATCTTTATGAGCATTTCTCTGGAGAGGGCGACGAGAATTTCTGAAGACGTGCAATCGCAACATGTCTTTCACTTGATTAAATTCAACCGTCTAACGTGCCCACATCACACAGATCACCGATGGTTTGATCCTCAGAAATTTAAGATCAAACTTTTAGCATCAATATCAACAGATTGGTTGGCCTCTCAGAAGTAATGCACGGATAATCTGTGTGATCACCTTCCTGTTCAGTCGCCACCTGCAGTTGTTCACTCAGTAAATTTCAAGCATCAAGGTCTCCCGAAAAAAACACTATAATATTTACATTAACAATGCAATGTTTGAAATGATTGATCTACCGATATCTTCTTTCCTTTCTATGAACAGAAGGGCCAATGTACAGCATGGAATCACAACCAAAATCTTCATATGGTTCTCGATCCTGAAATAATTTCAATCCTAACCTGAAACTTTTACCAAAGATGATTTACATGGCTGAAAAATCATGGATGTAGTCATTCCAAATTTCAGTTGCAATGGAGTCTCGCAATTGTGAAGTGATTTCTAGTTGTTCTGCTTCAACGCCAATGTCCAGGGCTTGGGTATCAATGTGCATAATGGGTTGTTCCGCCTCTAAAGGGGGTAATGACGACTCGATTTGTAATGCCATGCTGTCCTGTTCATACTTCCTAAAAATCCAATCATCTGGTTTCTCCCTCCGGATGTAATTGTGTATCGCACATGTTGCCACAACCAACTTGACCTGTGTTTGTAATGGGTATGGAGGAGCAGACATCAATATAGGGAATCGTGCCTTCAAAGCGCCAAAGATCCGATCAGTGGCAGTTCGTAACAATGAGTGTCGTTGATTAAATAGCTCTCTGGCATCTTGTGGATGATAGCCACTCGGATATTCCTTTAAGCAATATGGAACACCCGGATATGGGGCAATGAAACCTGGCATATTTGCATACTTGTTGTCTACAAGGTAGTATTTACCTGCCAACACCAACATTAATATTTCGTACTCACCACTTAGCAATGGAAGTAAAAAATCCCACCGCCCCTCCCCAGGAAATAAAAACAAAAAATCAAATATAAAACTTGACATTCTATCATTCTGCTAAAACAACTACCTTCAGGGACCAGCAGTTTGTTTCGCCTTGTCAGTGCAGAATTTAGAACTTGTAAATCTGAGGCTGAGCCTTCCCAGCCGGCTAGAACATAATGGAACTTGAGATCAAATGAGCAAGCTGCCAGTACATTTTGAGAAAGCATGCCATTCTTATTGCGGAAAGGTCCTTGCTCATCTACACCTACCATAACTGGAATATGGATACCATCAACTGCTCCCACACAATCCTACCAGAAAATTACTAATAATGAGAGGAAAAAAATTACACAGAAAGAGAACCCAATCAAACTCAATAATCCAAGTTACCTGAAAGTATGGATAGAATCTTGGATCTTCCAAGATCTCTGAACCCGGAGGCTGAAAGAAGTCTAAGGAAATTGCCATAATTGCATTCAAAACATTATTGAAATGGCGACTGATGGTTTCCCCTGAATATCGGAACAACTCTTGCACAGCTCTTGTACGTAGATTGTGGCCAATTATGAACATGAAAATGGCTAATTGTTCCTCAATCTTGATTCGATTTGTGTGACGTAGCAAGCCTTTGGCTTGCAAAATATCACACAACTTGTAAAATACATGCTTATCCATGCGAAAATTTTCCAAGCAGTGTTCACTTTGGCTATTAAGTACTTCATCCACAAATTTTGCTCCGCTAGATGCCAAACCATGGGCCAGTTCTTTTGGAATGTAATTCCCAAGGACTCCATCTTTTTCATCATCAGAGCTCTCCATGGCAAAACTAGCCTCTGCACCCAACAACATATTCATATATTAGTAACGACAGTGATGATCAGAACCCAGAATTGCATCTTTGAGATCAAACAAACAGTGAAAGATGAGAAGCTATTACAATGAAGGAAAGGAAATGCGGAACTATTACCTGAGGAGGAATTCAATGCTAATTAGTTTGTTAAACAAAAAAGGCAGACAACCCAGAAAGAAATAATAATAAATAAATAAATAAATAAAACAACTTTTTTGAGAAAAGGCTACATTTCTTCGGAAGCAGAATGATCTGGATGCTACTCTTTATGGAAATTTTGGCCACAAAACCAGCCAATCTAGGATGCACTAAAGAACTCAACAGCAACCTTAGTACCATGAATAACCATAAAGATTCTCCTTAAGAGCATACACGTTCAAAGAAGAACAAACAGAGTCAGCTAACTCCATCACCCCTCCAAGGTCAGAAGTCCAGGCTTCAAGGAAAGAAGCAATGTATAATGGACCAGCACAACCAATGCCCACAAATTAAAGAAGAACAGAGACAGCCAACTCATCACCCCTCACTAACCCTCCTTCCATGCAAGTGGAAAGATAGTCAAGCATCCTTTTGTCTCCCAGACAATAACATCACGTTTGAAGATTTACAGTTTACAGAGACGTAATGACACAATGCCCAAACCACATCTGGGCCCCAAGATAGCCAGAGAAGATTAGGAAAAAAGGGCAAGACTTCACCGTCCCAAGCAATGTGAAATCCAATTCACCACCTTCCTATATTCAAGCCAAAGTACTACTACTTCAAGCCATAAGTCTTAACATCTCTTCAAACATAGATCAAGCAGCGAGGATTATGTGTTCAATAACTGACTGAAAAAGCCCCATGGATGGTCAATTGAATACCCCCCAGATAGCCTAAGCAAAAATTGTGGAGAACTATCAATCAGATGAGGATACTCTATAACAGCATATATACCTTTCAAAGAATGAGATCCAAGTATTCATATTTTGAATCACTAGCACCCACAAGATCTTCTACTTACCTCTATCATACTAGTTAACCATTCATAATCTCACTCTCCACAGACACACAACGTTTATTTCCCACACCCATTCCAAACAATTCCGGAAAAAGTACCCCAAATATTATTGCTTCATTGCCACCCTTTACGACATATCAAGTTGAGAAGCATAATGTTGGTCCTCAAGGCATCTAGCTGGTTAAGAGAATTTTTGAGTGTTAGAGGATTTTTTTCAAATGTATTGTTTATCAGGGTTGAAAGTAGATAGGAAATCATGAATATTTATTTCTTGAGATATGCTTGGTGTTGGGGTTTGGGAAAGTGTAGAGTTGAAAATTTGTTTAAATATAAATTTTTTAGGAAAGTATATCATAAGTCCAATATGACAGGCTAGAAACAGCACTCATAAGGAGTCCTACTGAAACCAAGAAGTATAGACCTGCTTACCATCCACACCCGAAATCTAAGCAAATGGGATGAAAAGATGAAAATTTTTTTGAGATTGAAAGATGTTTTGGATTAAATTTGAAAAAACTGTTAACCAAACATGGTCAAGATGTCCCAACAGCTCTATACAAGCTATCTTCCTTAATAAACGCACGCATAAAATGTTTCTAACTCTAATCTCCTAATACATGAACTGTCATCATAATTTTTCTTTATTAGTAAGTTAAAAAATGCACCTGATTCGTCTTAAACCCACAACCTACCCCCTGCCCCATTCATGTGAGAGGATGAAGGGCCATTTATGCTAGAGTTCATTCGCATACTAGAATTGACCATCATATGCAAGGAACCAACTAAGAGAGTGGCATTATGAGGAGAAGGAGTGCTAACACAGCGGCCATTAAGAAAAATTCAAGAGCTTTCATGCCCCCACAGCTCTACGTAAATATCTGTTTCGTTTCCCGTTATTACTTTCTTTCATTATACTTCACCAAAAAATAGATTTTTTTGATTAATCTAGTGCTCATAGGATAATGCAGGATGTTCATTTTAAAGCGTGAGTAAGATCTTTAATCTAGAAAGGAAATGTCCCATGGAGTCAAACATACATGTATACTTGGTTAATGCAGTGGTTTGCAAGCCAAGGCTGATGCACCAAATATTTAAAACTTTAAGACCAGCCATCGACCAAGTTAAGAGGCCACTTCATTTGAGCCCATGCAGCACAGTGATGTCAATGTGATGCTGTAACCAAACTCCGTCTCCAAAATATTTGGCAACCTGACCAAAATACAGAAAGCCTATTGAATTATATGCAAGCATGTACACATCCATGCATGGACACTCAGCATGCATGTGTGGCCAGGGAAGGAAGGGGGGGCAGTGTGTGTGTGTGTGTATGGCATCTTTCTAGGTTTTTACAAGATGGATGTGAGCTTAAGTGAGATAAAAATTATCCAAAAAGAAATTGAAAATCTCCAGAATTTGTCTGTGCCATTCCCACACGCAACTAATAACTGAACAGTGATTACAATAGTTCAGAATAGATAATTACAGCATACAACAGTTTCGATTCTCTTATATAAATTTCAAAACCTTCTTAATACTTGTAAAGTCTTTGAGACAAAGCAAATCAGAAATCTTCTGAAAAGGTCAATGACATAATGTCCACATATTTAATCTGTACCGGTACACCTCTTTGTTGGTAGTTAAAATCATACTACACAACTCAACTTGAATTAATTCAATCCCATAAAATTATTATCTCAATAGTGTTCCATGAGAATTTTCTACTTCCACTACTTACAAGAGATTGAAATCAAATATCAAATTATCGCCTAATGGTACATGTAGACATAATAATTCGCACAAGGATGGGCCTGTCAATGTAGAAAATCTTGAAAGAAATATATATGACAGCCATCGCTCTCCTATTAAATTTTTAGGAGCTCTCATGCAGTAATTTGAAAGGATTTAACCATGAGAGCTTCCCTAATGGATACATTGGAAGGCACTGCTGATCCCAAACAGAGTCTGTGGTTCGTATATAACTCTAGGCATCCTCTTCTTTTATCTTGGTTACATCCTCCTTATCAATCGAATCAAGAGCCAGCTTGGAATTAACACTTCCAACAGACTCTTCTCCACTATATGACTCCTCAAGCTCTTTTCTCATTTGGAATTCAATAAACTCATCCAAAACTCTTTCTGTCAGCAACAAAAGTTCCTCTTCTTCATCCCTAGCCACAGCTTTGACCTCTTCTTTGAGTCTATTGAAAGAATCATTTAGGGCAGGAGAGTCGCCCTTCAAATCTTCAAGAGTCACGGGCCTTTTCATTCTTAGGTTATGAAGAAGCACAAAGTTTTGGAGAACAAAGAAAGACAGAAATCGATTGATTGAGAGGTATGAAAAATTCCTAGTAGTTAATATGAAAAAAAGAGAGACACAAAAGAGAGAGTCGCAATGAGAGCAACAGCAAGATCGGAACATGAGAGGAATATCCAAAAGCTTCTCTAGGATTTCTGCTGCGATAACTTCATGGTATAGGATTAAGCTCTAGAGAACCATGTATAAAGGTTGGACCTACCATTCCTAAATGTGTTAGTTGTAGGAGATCCTAAATCTGTTAGTAATTGGAGTTCCAAAATCTTTTGCAATTCAAATGTAAATAGCCTCCCATTTTTCCCATATAATACTGATTAACAAAGAACAAGATAACTCTTCTCATGATGATGAAAAGGTCGGGTTCATTCATAAAATCCCATTGCTCTGGACCCATGTATTAGTCTAAAGTTCTAAGTATTTCAAAAGGAACAGAAAAAGTTTCCACTTATTATACCTAATAAATCTTTCTCCTATTAATTGGAAAAACATATCCAATAAATAAATAAACAAGATCCTCAACACAAGTAGGCATCCACATAGCCGCCAAATTAAAAGAATATAAAGAATTTTGAATAGAACGAGAGACAGAAAAATTAACCGCATACTGAGTGGAAAACAAAACAAAACAAAACCGTCAATGAAAACCATTGAGTAATGCTACTCATCATCCCATGATGTGGCATTAAATGATTAGAGACTATTTATTATATTTCACTTATGTACCTATCATTTAATGCCACATTAGGGATGATGAGAAAATGGATGATGAATAGATTTTTTTCTTATTTATATATCAAGAGAATGACTCAAAACCACTTGCCTTGATCAGTGTAACCCAACCAACATTTTCATCTCCATCGAACCAAGGCTTTAATGTTAGCCAAAACCATCTTTGACATTATGCGCGACAACAGGAAGTACGCAAATGTAAGACTGACAAGAGCCCCAAGATTGTAATAACTAGGAAAAGTCTAAGTCTTTGACAATATGCAGATGTCTCGTGATCATAGTTTTGCGTTGATGGTCAAATAACAAAACCGAGCACCACTATAAACACCCAACAAGAAAGTGAAACAGAATGTAGCGATCAAATAGCAGAGAAAGAAGCATTCACAAGACAAACTTAATTTTTAACATAAAAATATATTCGCATTAGTAATATCTACCGAATTCATTTTTTTTAACAAGAACTAAAAAAAAAAAAGTCAAAAGAAATAACCTTTAACACAAACAAGATTCACTAACAAAACATTACAACGCCAAAAGTTTCATTTGACCAAGAGCAAAATACAGTCCTCCGCTTCGTTCCCCAAAAACCCGTAAAAAAAACATTGGAAAGCAACAGTAGGGCGCATTTTACACACAGTAGAGTACGGCCGTTACTGTCCTCTGGAGTCCCCGGATAAAAAAGAATCCAAGAATCTAAGAATCCAAAATCCGGAATCCTCCTTTCAAAACAAAATATTTTTCCCACATTTTTGTCGCCAACCAGACGGCCTACTCAAAATCTTTAAACCCATACCTGAAAGAGTCCCCAACAGTATTCAATGCCGCTTTGGTGCTCGGAATCGACGAAGAAGACGTTTAGCTGATTCCTTCTGAGAAACCGAGGCAGAGGGCGGGAGAGGACGGAGAGGAGTTCAATGCAAAAAGGGTTTCTACGATCAGAGAGAGAACGCAATGAATGGCGTATTAGAGGTAGCTGTAACGTCCGCTGTGTGTAGAAAGCAGCGTCTGGGTCTGTGATTTTCTCATTTTTCAACGCCAAAAGCACTCCTATTCGTATATTTATAGGGCATGCGAGACTGCCGGTCAGCGAGCGAGAGGGTGGGAATTTTGGGATGTGAGTGTGGGTTGGATTTTTAGAGGGCCCTCTTGGCATATAAACGATGGAGCCCAAGTTTGAAAGCCCATTACTTTGTGTAAGAGCTACAAAATAAATTTATAAAAATAAATTTATAAAAATATGTGATTTGATGTGATAATTAGATCTATCTTCTAATAAAAGAATTATTTTACAATCTGACGTATAACGTTAAGACATGTGGCAAGTTTGACAAGTGGGATGAGATACAAAATTCTCATCTTATCTCATTATTATAACTTTTTCAAATTTCCACACAAAATATAATAAACAATTTAATATTTTTAAATCTCAATTCAAATTTTTCAAATCCCAAAACAATAATAATATTAAAAATAATATTTTAAACTTTTATCGAAAATCAAAAATTCTCATCTCACTATCCAAACCTACTTTGTAATTTTTTTTTAATAAAATTTTTGAATTAGTAATCCTACTTACAATTGTGAAATATATAAGCGCCGCGCAGTGGTTTTAAAAAAGAGTATTATCCACTATTAAAAAATTAATTTTTTTTCATATAGGTCTCGTATTTACTCACTTTTTTCAAAGTGACTGTGTTGCACTTACGAACTCACGACTGCAAATATTATTTGATGTTGAAAAAGTTTGGATTTTATTTTCACATCTGATTAATTTGGCAACATCTCTCATAGTGGGTGTCTTGCTCGGCTCCTTTTGAGAGCATCTCAAAGCCCATTATAAGAACAAAACTATTAACTTGCAAAAATGGTTGGTCTACATTAAAGAAAGTGAAGATAAGTTATTTGATAAATATTCTCAATGGCCTAATAAGCTTGAGAGTTTCGTGATATATTTATATCATGGTTTATAAGTAAACAAGATGTATATTACCGTTGGAGGGAGAATAATCATATACATGGAAACTGTTATAACTAAGAGATACACAAGCAGTTTTACAAGGTAAGTGCTAGCCGCTGCTTCCATTTGAGTGCTCAAGTTGATCTTCTGGTGTTGATGGATTTGAAGCCATTGGTGATGCTGCTTTTGGTAAGTAGTTTAATGATTTTCCTGTTGGTATGTTAATATTGTCAATATGCCCCCGCAAATTGCGCCAAGGGACAAGGCCAAGTTTGGTGCAAAAATCAGAAATGGCAAGCCGACAAAGTGGTTTGGTAAGAAGATCTACAAGTTGAAGAGATGTTGAAACATGCCAAGTATGAAGTAGTGCAAGAGTTACACTTTCACGGATCTAGTAGTAGTCAATCTCGATATGTTTGCTGCAGACATGAAAAAGGGGATTGACTGTCATGTATAGGGCACTGAGATTGTCGCAGAGTAACAACAGAGAGGTGGATAGGGTGACACCCAGATCACGGAGGAGGAATGAAATCCAAGTGAGCTTAGCACTAGTTTGAGCCATTGCTTGATATTCAGCTTTAGAGCTTGAGCGGAAGATAGTGGGTTGCTTTTTGGCAGACCAAGAAATGCAATTGCTATCGAGAAAGACACAGTATCCGGTGGTGGAACGCCGAGTGAGAAGACACCCTGCCCAATCTACATCAGAAAAGGCATAAAGATCAAGTGTAGAATTTGAGCTAAAATGAAGACCAAAATCCACAGTGCCTTTTAAATATCTAAGAATGCATTTGACCATTTTAAAATGAGCTTCTGTGGGTGAGTGCATAAATTAAGAAACAAAATTAACACTATAGGAAAGATCAGGGCGTGTAAGAGTAAGGTATTGAAAAGTACCAAAAATACTACGCTAATGGGATTGGTCAGGAAAAGGAGAAGTAGAGGTAAGACCTTTGGACTTGGTCATCATGGGGGTACTCATCGGCTTACAATTAGTCATTTGAATTTGTTCTAAAATATCAAGGACATAATTGGTTTGAGACAATATCAGGCCATTAGAGGTCGGGGTGATTTGAATACCCAAAAAATAGTGAAGGGGGCCAAGATTTTTCATGGCAAAATGACTTCTAAGTGTTGAAATAAACTCATTAAGAAAATCTAGTGAAGACCCAATGAGTAAAATATCATTAACATATCGGAGTAATACAAGACAACCACAGGGTGAACGATAAATAAATAGAGATGAATCAGTAATGCTACCAAAAAAATAATAATAAGTGAGAAGGAAACTATTGAACTTATCAAACCATGCACATGGCGCTTGTTTTAAGCTATAAAGTGCTTTATTTAACATACGAATATGAGAAGAGTGAGTTGGGTGGATAAAACCTGGAGGTTGTTCCATGTAGACAGCTTCGTAAAGATCACCATGGTGAAAAGCATTCTTGACGTCCAACTGGCAAATGTTCCATTGATTGATCAGGGCAAGGGTAATAACAATTTGGATGGTGCTCGATTGAATAATAGGCGAGAAAGTTGCATGGTAATCAATACCATCAATTTGGTGAAAGCCTTTGGCTACTAAACGAGCTTTCAATCGATCAAGACTACCATTTGTGTTGAGTTTGGTTTTAAAAACTCATTTGCAACCAATGACAAACACAAATGAGTCACAGGGAACAAGTGTCCACGTGTGGTTGTCAGATAAGGCTTGTAACTCGTCAAGCATGGCTTGGGACCACCCAGGGTGATTAAGAGCAAAGCAGACAGTTCTCGGCTTTTTGGAAGTGGTGGTAAGGTCATGAAGGTTGGCATATTATGGATTAGGTTTGTAGATGCCAGCTTTGGAGCGAGTAATCATGGTGTGTTCAGTGGGCCTAGAGGGAGGCATGGGAGGCTCGATCCACGCCTCCCTCTGGGGGTTAGGAGATGCTGGGATAGAAAGGGGAGGCAAGGGAGTTGGGGAAGGAGTAGGGGTAGAGATGGGTAAGTTAGGGACATGAGAGATGATAGGGACGGGTGGAGAGGGAACCAAAGGAGTAGTAATCCAAATGTCAAATGTGGAAAGAGTCAGCTCAGCTGGTAGGGGTAGATGGAGATTCCCAAGTGTTTTATAAGGAAATGGATGTTCATCAAAAATAACATAACGATAAATTAAGTACGACAAGCCGGGGGGTGATAGCACTTGTACCCCCGATGCTTATCAGTGTATCCCAAGAAGACACAGGATAAAGTTTTCAGGTCAAATTTGTTTTGTTTGGTGTCCCAACTGTAGAAATTACATTTGAAGCCAAACACACGCAAGGACCTATAATCGGGATTAGTCCCAAAAAGTATAGAAAAATGTGATTGAAAATCAAGAATAGTAATGGGAAGCCTATTAATAAAAAAAAAATAGTAGTGGAAAATGCTTCAATCCAAAAACGTTTTGGAACACCACTATGGAAGAGCATCATCATATCAAGTTCATGGACGATTCAATGATGACGTTCAATAGTGTCATTCTGTTCCAAGGTATGAGGACAAGAAAATTAATGAATAATGCCTTGTTGTAAATGAGAAGTGAGTTGAGTGTTGGCAAATTCACCACCCCCATCAATTTGAATTTTTTTTTTTATATTAAATTGACATTCAACATATTTCTCAAAAAGTAAAAAGGCAAAGAAAAAGTCAAGATTTTTTTCAGAGTGGAATGAACCACATATATTTTGAAAAATCATTAACTAAACATGCATAGTAATGAAATTTACCAACAGAAATAACAGGGGCAGGACTCCACAAGTCACAATAAACTTTATCAAAGACAATACAAGTTAAACTAGAAGAGGATAAAAAAGGTAATTTGCTCAATTTGCCTAATTGGAAACTTTCACAAATGGAATTGAGTCTTATTTGAACCGGTAATTTGAATAAATCTTTTGGATTTGAGAACTTGGAGAGTAGATGCTTAAGGATTGTCCCAAATGCTGATGCCACAAATCTTCAATGACAGTCTGTAAATGAGTGGATAAGTAAACTTCATAAGGGACAGATAAGGTGTAAAGATTACATTTCCGTCGTCCGGTCATCAGGAGGCGGTTGGTCTCTCGTTTCTTAAGAACAAAACCAACACCATAAATTTCACAGTTATATGGATAATCAGTAGTAAGTTGCCCAATAGATAAAAAAATTTTTACCAGGGTTGATACTAAAAGCATATCTCGTAATTTAATTTTAGTAGTACCATTATTGATGTAAGTGTCACAAACATGAGTGATAGCATGAAAGCTACCATTTCTTATAATTATAACATTAGTACCAAAAGGGCAACGTGGATTTTCAAGCATATCAGGATTACCTGTCATATGGGTAGATGCTCCAGTGTCTGTAATCCATTCGTTGTTAGGAGAGAAATTTTCCACTGTCATAGCAGCAAGAGTTTGAGGGATATCATCAAGCTGATAAGAATTATTAAATCTATTCCAGCATTTGAGTGCAACGTAACCCTTTTTGCCACATATTTGACAGATGTCTACATGAGAGGGGTCACAGGTTTTATTTGGGTTGGACCTGTCATTGTTCTCACAAGTAGTGGGGGAAGAGCCTAAGCAATTTGCTCTGGCCGAGTGACTTGTAGGAGGAAATCCTCAACCATGAGATGAGAAAGATCGTTGCTGCAAACGGTTACAACTGCGGTGGTCCTTGGAGGCCAGTGCAGTGTTCCTCTATCCATAGAAAGCAAATGAAAAGTTAGAATCATAAAGAGAGGATTTGAGTTCATAACCTTTGAGTAGAGAGATGAGTTCGACATAGGAGGACATCGGCAGCTTCAACATTGACGTCATGGAAGGCTCATACTTGGCTCCTAGACTGTTTAGCTAGGAGAAGACTTTTTTTTTGTCTCGCACGGGACGTCTGATAGAGGCTAAGTTGTCCCAAATTCCCTTGAACACACGGAGGTGGTCTGCCAAGGAGGTTGAGGGTTCTTTGCGCAGGTACGTGAGCTGTTGGGTGAGGTGAAATTCATGCTCTTGTGAGTCATGGGCATATGCCTCTTTGAGAGCAACCCAAACCTGGTAAGTGGTGTCTAGGCAGACGACAAGCCCCAACGCCTCTTCGGACAGCGTACCAATTATCCAACCACGCAACAGGCGGTCAAATTTCCTCCACTGTAGAAAGGCAGGGGTTGGGTCTAGTTTAGCAGAACCAGATGCATCACCGATGGAGGTGTCAAACTCGGGAAGGGCAGAGGTAGAATTAAGAACAGGGGTGGGCTCTGACTCCGACGGAGTCAGAATGCCCACATCCGACCTCCAACTCCGACTTAAGTCGGATGTCAAAACCACCTCCGATTCCGACTCCGATTGGAATCGGAGTTCTCGGAATCGGAGTTGAGATGTCGGAGGTGATTACCAAAATACACCTCTGATTTTTCACAGCCATGATCATCGCCTCCTGGTACAACTACGCTGCCATCAACACCTCCGAAATACACCTACAACTACGCTGCCATCAACCGCCTCGAAACCAAGCCCCCAGCTAAGACCGACCCACTAATTTTTCCCACTTGAAGAATAATGGGTCGCTCTCAGAATCGAAAGCAGCTAACTGTATCCCTAACCTTGCCAGCCGCTCGCTCTTCTCCATCTCTGTCCATTGGTTGCGATCTCAGGCACCGGGATCGTCTCCTGAAGAGCTTGATCATAGGGTCTTTTGGTTCCGACATTTCTCCTTGTCTCTGCTTCTTGTGTTTGTCTTTTTTATTCTCTTTCCTCAAAAAAAAAAACCAGAGAGAGAGAGAGAAATTGAGAAAGTGATCAGACGAGATGGGGGAGGGGGGGTTCAGAGAAAGAATCGGAAAGAGAGAGGTGTGAAAGAGTTGTCTTGGGATATTAGAAACCTCAGGGCCAGGCCAATGGTTGGGAGGAAGACATATCTCAAGTCCACGAAAAAACGCATCATCTTTCTTCTCTATAGAAACTGTGTTATTGCAACAGCGAGCCCTTGTTCCACCTGTTCGGAAATGGGTGGAGGTGCTGGAGGGGGAATATGTCATGCTTTAGGGTTAGCCGATTAGAGATGAATTTATATCATATTAAAAACGTCGTCGTTTAAGGATTTCTAAAAAAAAAATTTGCAAAAAAGTGTCACGGTGCATGGGGGGATTCGAACACAGGATCCGGAGAAACAAAACCGAGCTTCAACCATTGAGCTACTTGTCTAGCTAATATTAATTATACAATATATAATATATAAAGTATAAATAGTCGGAGTTCGAAGTCGGAATCTGGAGTCAACAAGGCCTCCGGACTCCGACTCCGACTCCGAGTTCCGAAACCTCCGACTTAGTCGGAGTCGGAGGGTCATCGGAGTTCAGACGGAGTTGGAATTTTCAAAAATTTGCACACCCCTAATTAAAAACATGTTCTACAAGGTCTTGGCTCCTAGCCATAGCCAAAATTTGTTCACGTCACAATGGGCAGTTGGTGTTGTTTAGGCGTAAGGTAACAAAGTTACCAACATTCAGTGCAATAGTAGCCATGGGAGGAAGACTTTCTTTCTCTCACATGGGCTCTAACACCATAAAGAAAGTGAAGACAAGCTGTTTGATAAATATTTTCAATGACCGTGAGAGGCTTGAGAGTTTGTGTTATACTTATATCATGGTTTACAAGCATACAAGATGTATATTACCGTTGGAGGGAGGATAATCATATACGTGGAAACTGTTATGACTAAAAGATACACAATTGGTTTTACAAGGTAAGTGCTAGCTGTTGCTTCCATTTGAGTGCTCAAGTTGATCTTCTAGCGTTGATGAATTTGCAGCCATTGGTGATGTTGCTTTTGATAAGTGATTTAATCATTTGCCCATTGGTATGTTAATACTATCAATATACATGAAGATCTTATACAAGAAAGTTTATACATTGATATAAGTTAATGTAATCTATCATATTGGAAAATTCTTTTTAATATTTTTACAAAGAATTATTCTTAAAATACAAATACTTTCAAACTAATCATTACAACTTTATCAAATTTATTAAAAAAAAAAACAACTTTTTCAAATCTCAAAACAAAAATAATATTAATAAATTATATTCTAATAATATTTTGACTCTATAATATTTTTTATTTAACTTTTTTTCTCATTTCCCAAAACCCAATAAATATTTAACTCAAACTATCTCATTACTATTCACAAACCATCTTATTACTATTTATAAAATTATCATATCATCTGATCTTATTCCCAATTATTGTTTTCATAAATCCTTTTCTAACAAGCCAAGTCCATTTCCGACGATTCTATGTGGAAGGTTAGTAATACGTGGCAACCTAGAGTTGGCCCAATTTGTCTAACAATCCGAGTTTCAGTGACAATTTCCAGTCCAAGATGATAGTTGGGTCTCAAATAACCCATGGC
Organism: Carya cathayensis; assembly: GCA_011037825.1. Classification (NCBI taxonomy): domain Eukaryota; kingdom Viridiplantae; phylum Streptophyta; class Magnoliopsida; order Fagales; family Juglandaceae; genus Carya; species Carya cathayensis. The sequence goes on from QGSO01000552.1 coordinate 280,382, forward strand.
CATAAAAACAGGAAACATGTTGGGCTTAATAGGCCCATACCGTATATTGAAGATAGCATCGTCTCAACATTTGCCCTATAATATGAAATTTTGGTCGATTATTAAATAATATTTGCAAACAAACTCATATAAAGACTAACACGACTTGTAATTTTACTAAGATACATTGTACTACACATAGAAAATCTTATACAAATGTATGTATTATTGTATACATAAGATCTGTCCCTATTTATAGGTGAATGGCCCAGATAAATAATGGAAAAATAATAAATTCACGATACTAAGGGCCTATTTGGGAACACAACTGTTCACATATATTCTTAGACTACTTCACTATCATTCACAAACTATTCATTACTATTTTACAAATTATTTCGCTATTATTCACATATCATCTGAAATACTCTTAATATCTAAATAGAGCCTAATTGATTTATACAATAATAGTAGAAAATAAGTCATATTAGTGCTATCATACCGCCCAAGTTTAACCGCTGGGTGTGCTCCCTAGTGCAAATTATACTTTTTTATTATTTTGCTTTTTCATTTTAATATTTTTTAAACATCTTTAAACATTCTTGATAAAAAAAACCACCAATATACTAATAGTCGCTTACTTAAAAATTAAGTAACAAAATTAAAATAAATAAAATATATGAGTGGTCAAATTGAAAAGACAAACCCAGGTGACATAATACTATTTTCTTTATAATAATGTTGTAACATGCATGTACCTTAGTTGGGCGGATTTAAGGTTGAAACATGTGTTATGCATGTCCTCCTCGTTATTTGGTTAGCCAAATAATGCATGGTACGCAACTGTCGGCAGATTATGGCAATCCGTAACCTTATTCTCTTCCTTTTCTGTGAATGATTTGATTTGTCTTTACAGGAAATAGACAAGCTCTGAGTTTGGCATTGTTGATTGATATCTTTTTTTTCAATCATTTAAAAGTTGGTCGGATGACTTATATAGGTGGTGGTGTTAATAGTTTATGGGTATCAAAGTGGACAAAGTCGGCTATTGAAACGAGTTCTTCAAGATTTAAATTTTCTATTTATTGACTTAATTTTGACATTTTTGAAGTGAGTTTTCAAATTGATTATACGTTCAAGAGATTTCAATTCCGCATATTCAAATCAATAGGGGTGTGCATTTATGATTTGAGGAAATAAATAAATAAATTATAAAAAATAAAGAGGGTTAATATATAATTATAAATTCTACAATAAATATATAGTAAAATACAAGCTTTCATCTCAATATAGCTCTCCCTATCTTACTTTTAGTTTTCAGCTCAAGAGTTTGATGACTTGATGGCATATGACCCAATTTTTCAAATGAAAATTTGGATTCGAAATCTCATACCCTTTGTATAAAAAACCATATATATATATATATATTACAAGAAGAAGAGCAAGAAGGTGAAATTGAGAAAGACCTTGGAGCTTGGCCTTCCCAATAGCCTCAATAGCAACATTAATCCAGGAATAAAATGATCAAAAAATCAACAAGGTGAAGGTCTATATATACATAGGAGAGGAAACTATCTAAAATATTAGTTTTCTGTTAGGTACAACAAGTAAGGAATAAGGATATCTAAAATAACGCTAAAGAGAGAGAGAGAGAGAGAGAGAGAGAGAGAGAGAGAGAGAGTCATGCATCCTTGTGCTTATGCTTAAATAGGAAGGGTTGTAGAAGCCAAATTCAATTCATATTTGTCAGGTTTGCTTGATGAGCCTTTTTTACCTAATAAACATTATAATTTGACAATCTTCATGGAACTTAAAGTTGTAGGGCTTTAATGAGCTTTCCAACACCACTAATATGACCGTTTTACTCTGATTAAACCATAATTGCAACCCAATTAAACTAAATTTATTGTAAGAATATGCCTAAGGGTGTTCTACAACTTTTTAGTGAGATAGAATTTTGGGTTAATTGGCTATCCGATTGAAGTCGTTTCATTTGTTCAGAAGTTGATTCTCTTGTATATAACCTATGTATGTTGGCGTTGCCTAGATTTCTACTAAGAAAGTTCTTATAAAACAAAAAATGGGGGTTGATGTAAAACAAACCAAAGCCAAAAATTGCGAAGAAATCTTTGAGAGAGAGAGAGAGAGAAAAAAAACTTGAGCTTGAAGACATAGACGGCGGCAACTCACAAAGGGAAAAAAGAGTTTCGGTGCGGGAGGGGAAGAAGGAGAAGGATATAAAGAGAGGGAAAGTAGAAAAGAAGAAAAAAAATGATTTACAACCGTCCACGTGTCCTCTCTTCGAGCTATGAAGTAAGCGAAATGTTTAGGGTACCCATTTTGGATCCGAGTATTTATACTGATTAATTTCTTTACTTGTTATATTTTTTAATAATGATTAAGTAAGTATTTTATAACGATGTTGTAATTTTTTTAAAATGTTTAAGAGTATAAGAAAAATTAGAAAAAAGAAAAGTTCATTTGGCCTTATCGATCAAATGTCTCATGCTACATGACTCATGAAGGAATATCAAAGTTCCAAAGAATACATCATTGAAAGTTAATTTAAAAGTCATCCGCTAGATTTAAAATAAACACTTGGCTTAATTTAAAAGTCATCTGCTAGATTTAAAATAAATACTTGAGATAACGATATTTTTCTCCAATAGTTTCTAAAATTCTTAATTTATTTCGTGTAAGAACATTTACCGTATTTGCGAAAAACATTGCGACACATGTTATATATAATTTCATGTAGGAATAATGACATAAGAGATTTAACGTCCTGTCTATTCATCCCGTGACTTAATCAACAGCATAAATTCTAGGTATATATTTCCCTCAAATTACAACAATTGGCCCATCGGATCCTAAAACAATTGCATCTTAAATTATTAAAATTGGCCCATCGGATCCTAAAATTATTAAAAACAGACTTTCTGCAACCCCAATAAAATAGTACTTCAATTGCACATGCATGTTTTGAGTGAAGCTGAAAGTGTATGTGTGTGTAAGCTTTGATAATTTAAAGTGTAAAAGTGCAAAACTCTCAAGTCTAAAGTGTATTTATGCCAATTTATTAAATGAAAAGTGATGTATATAATATCAGAAACTTTACGTACAATTATTTTTGTGTATTTATTGTGTATTCTATTAATGTGATTGGCTGCATCACTTTTTTAATATAAAATAACTGTTTTGGCCAATCACATCGATAAAGTATGAAAAAAAATACGCAAAAATGAATATATATAACAGAACTTATTAAGGCAAATACTATAATGAATCATTCATTCTATTAAAGTAAATTTTCTTGTTGCTGGCAGTTAATTAATATAATGGTAGACTAACATTTAATAATGTTATATACTATATTTTTATCTCACTTTTTATCAAAAAGGGATTCTGAGTTTCGCTCGAGCTCAATATACTATTCACTCATATGAATAAAGCGTATAGAACCTAACAAATAATTATTTTTTAAATTTTCAAAAATTGGCATCACGATCTTTAGTTTCAATTTCTAATTAAAACTCAAAATTTGATATTCTAAAATGTTTTTAAAAAAAATCCAGGTATGCATTTTTTAAAATAATTAAATGATGCCTTTAGTCATATGACATCGAGATGGAATGGGATTAAAATGTTTAAGATGTCTCTCTTATTTTAAATTAAATAAATACTATATATTTTATTTAAAATATAAAGATTCGCATTAGAGATTCTTTTTTGTCAAGGATGGGTGCCAAACATGTTTTCCTACCGGCCAATAGAAACATGCCACGTATGCATTTTATGGAAGAGTGAAATAAAAGCTAATGCACCGAATTTGATCTTATGACTCAAAAGAATGACCTATCACCTCTCTCTCTCTCTCTCTCTCTCTCTCTTTCCCCCATCTGCATTCCTTTCTGCGCCAAACACGAGATAAGATTCGGTGCATAAAGGAACGCAAATGGAAAATGGAGAAAGAGAGGGGTGATTGGATTGTCAATATAAGACAAGATTCGGTGCATTAGCCTTTATTTCACTCTCTTATGGAATACCTATATGGCATGTTCTTATTGGCGGGTGAGAAAACATGTTTCGCACCCATCCACCTTGAAGCGCCACTCTTTTGTCAAATAATTAATTGATTTTTCATACCTAGGACAACAAATTCACACATTCGGGATCTGGCTAGATGGAAAAAAAAAAAAAAACGAAGAAGTGCTTATGGTTGCACGAGAGGAGCAAAATATTTCATGAGATCTACTATCCATGAAAAATATATCTCTATCAATTATTATATTTTTAGGTGAAAAAGTTGTTATTATAATGAGGGTTAAAGGTTTAATTAAATTTGTATCCAATAGCTTTAGGGCTTTTGGATCAATGATTAAATGTTTAATAATTGGTATCAGAGTAAGAATCACGTCACATATTTAAGTCACGGAGGGGTTAACCTATAGTCTAAATTAAAATGCTTTGGTATTATGTATGAGCATAGTGTTAATTCATTCAATACTGATAGATAGGTGAAGCTGCCAAAAAAGAAATAGCTACCACCGAGAAAATATGGACCGTGCCATCAAGAAAATCCATTGAGAGTAGGTACTAAATGTGTGAAATGTTTTTTTTTCCTGCTAAATATTCTTTAAATCTTCTTAAACAATTTTTTTTAAATCACAAGTTTTTTAAAAAAATACTTACTTAATCATTAAATAAAAAAATTACAATCCATAGCTTTTATCAATGGATTTTCTTGATAGGACTAGCATTTTCTTAAATATATATATATATATATATATATATGTATGTATGTATGTATGTATGTATGTATGTATGTATGTGTATGTGTTGATAGAATAAAAAACACTAAAACATGGATCAAAGATATTATAAGATTATAAAATTATATATTACAGCACTGCCGCTCATCTTTTTACCATTTGGTTGTTTGTGAAAGGCGATGGAAATTAAAATTTTAAATGTAGTGAAAACTCGGATCTCGATGTACAAAAATTAAAAAAATGTGGTATGAATTTTAAAAAATAAGAAGCACGTGGGGTTTTATTAGTATTATATATTAATGAATAATGCGGAGCATGTGGGGGCGGCCCCACAATTAAGCCGAAAGGCCGTAGGCTTTGAGTGTCGGAGCTTTATTCGAGTGCAAAGGTGTGGGGGGGGGGGGGGGGGGGCCGTAATGCTCACAGATGGTTCCTTCACTTGTGATGTGAGTGATTGAGTTCGAGTGGAGCCAAGAAAGCTTGCGAATTTTTGCACTTAACATCATTGAAGTTTCCACCCTCGTTTTGTAGCATTTTAGCATGAACTTTCCTCCTAGCTCTTCACGGTTTCTATGAAGTTTCCACCTCTTTGAAATGTCTTTCTTTCTTCTTTTTCTTTTTAACCATCAAATCGACTAAAATAGAATCTAGAATATTGGCAACTTGATGCGTAGAATGAAAATGAGGGAACAAAGGTTTGGTCCATACTCACATGACATAGAATAAGCGGGTTAGAAAGAATCGTGCATCACTATAAAAATGTATTGTCAGAATTAAAATCAGGGATCTGAATCTTTTAAAGATTTGATTTGTTGTTTTTAATATTGAACTGAGTTGAAATAAGTTGAATTCTTTACTAATAGTATAGAGTTGAGACAGTGAAGTGGGTTTTGTGAAATTTACCTAATATAAATTTAGATATGTTTGGATGTTAAGATAAGTTTATATATATTTATAAAAAATTAAAAAATGTTATAGGTCCTACATATAAATAGGTGTTGAGTTGAATAAGGATTTAGATCCCATGTGTAAAAAGATTTTGAATTTGAGATGAGTTTAACGATTTGAAAGTTTGATATTTGAATGTTAGATTCAGTTTAGAATTAGACCAGTCTTAATTCCAAGCAAGGCCTTAATAACATGACATCTCTTGCTATAAAATGCATTAGCTTCTATGTGTTCTTTTTAAAAAGAGTAATGCTACATATTATTGTGAAGTATGAAAGTGTTGTGCAGTCATTTTAAAAAAAGGTAGAGTCTATTATTAAAAAATTAATTTATTTTCGTATAGATCTCATATTTCTTCCCTTTTATTAAAAATAATTATACAATACTTATACACTCACGACTGCAACTATCATTCTCCTTCTAAATTGGCAAACTTAGTTTACTTCAGTTAGTAATACCATAGTTAGCCTTAATCATCTCTCTTTGTATTCTTTTTATTTCATTTTGTTAGTTGGGAGTGACGTAAGCACGGTAAAATAACCAAACGACTTGGATTTGTGGTCGTTTATTTTTATAAAAATACATGTAAACTAATTCAATTTATAACAAAATATGTCGTATTATTAAGAAGAGAGAATATCTATGTATAAGTATTATTGTTAATGTGAAAACTTTTTATATCAGTTATGCCAAAAAATTATTGATGTTTTATGTTTTTAAAAATTATAATAGATTTCACTAAAAGTTAACATGCTAGTTTATATATAGCAAAACTCTTATAAAAAGGAAAATCAATTAAATTATTTGAAATATATGTAAGCATCTTAGGGAAGAAATTAAGACAACACATTAGGATTGTGTATTACTCAAAATGAATGCTTCGCATTACCTTGTCGATTGGGGAATGGTGATGCTAGGATTGAAAACTGACCATATTGATGTTGTATTTGACAAAAAGCGGTACTGACTAATGGAGGTCATTTTCATGAAAGAATCGACCTGTCCAGTTGATGGGGAAGAGAAATATCGACCGTACCAAACATGATACAAACATGATAGAGGTTCATCTAAGATGCTACAAACATGATAGAAATGGGAAGGACCAAAACGTGGAAGGAAAGGAACTTGTAAAAATCAATCTTCAATTTCACCATTTACCAATGGGAATTACGTCTCAACCACACCGATCACCAATTTCACCAATCTTAGAGGTTCATCTATGATGCTACAAACATGATAGAAATGGGAAGGACCAAAACGTGGAAGGAAAGGAACTTATAAAAATCAGTCTTCAATTTCACCAATTACCAATGGGAATTACGTCTCAACCACACACTTCTTCGTATATGTAATGATTGCTCTCTAGTGATCGATCATATGTCGTTTTCAGAGTCAGTCTAGCATTTTACATGTGTTTAGTACTGTGCACCTGCGCAATCACAAGCAACGTCCATAATGATTTTTCCGCGGCTTGCTTCCACAGTTCCACTGCATTTTAACTATTTTGGGTTAAATAAATTTTACCTCTTTCAATTATCACTCAATTTATAACGTGTCACACAAACCATTGATTACATTAAAATATCTCTTCTTATTTTCAAAAAGTTCCGATCCCCCCTTCAGTCTACACTAAGCGTTCAAACAGAAATTGTACGGAAATGTCAGTCCCACCTCTAGGCCGCATTTCACTGCCGTATAATTTCCGTTCGATTTAACGTTGATTGTAGACGGAGGGGGATAGGGACTTTTTGAAAGTAAGAGGAGATATTTTGATGCAATCAATAATTTGGAAGTACATTATAAATTGAGTGATAGTTAAAAGGAGTAAATTGTATTTAACCCAAAACTGTGAAAAACTCTATTTATAAATTGATGTATATAACATATTTAATAAAAATATTACAAACCAAATATTATTATTTAAGTTATCTAGATATTTTACCCATCAACTTGATAATAAAATAACTTTAAAAATATATAAGACTTTTGGTTCATATCAAATCAGGATTTTCTACCTTTTGGTCATAATTTGATTATTGCGAGTAAAAGAATTAGGATATTATGATAAACATATCTTATAAAAATATTATGATAAACAAATCAGGATTTTCTACCTTTTGGTCATAATATCTATTTATCATAATATCAAATAAACATAAAAAATATTGAGTTCATAAACATATCTTATAAAAATAAATTTATAAAATTATATAACTTATTGTGATATATTGTAGGCCTGCAACCCGAGCAAAATCAACCGGGTTTACACCCGACCCAACCCGTACAACCTCATTTAAGGCGCCAAACCGACCCAACTAGACCTGCATAAAAATGAAACCGGGTCGAACTGTATGACCCGACCTTTACCAAATAAAAAATTCTTATGTAGATCGATGGCTTGGGTGGTGAAACCGTGAAACGAGATCTTCCTGTGTCGGTAAGAATTTCAATCCCAACTGAAGTAAACCCACAACCAACAGAGGAGAAACGTGAGACTTGAGTGTGCAGATCTAGACCTCGTGGAGAAGCAACAAAGGGGATGATGTGAAGACGAAAGGCGATGAAGAACGTCGCTACCTCCATCTGCAGAAGGGCCACTGAGTAGCAACTCGACACCCCCAGTTGTCGCACGGTGAGTTCTCTGCTTCCTATCGACACCGTTTTCTCTCACTCTCCATTCCCTCTCTCGCTCATCTCTCGGTCAGCTCCCTCTCTGTTTTTTCTCTCACTCACTCTCTCACTCTCTCTCTCTCTCTCTCTGACCGATGACTTCTACGCCGCAACACCGTGCTCTACGTCTCTCTGCTCTATGCCCAACGCCAGGTTCCATCGCAGACTCGCAGTTCCAGAACAAACCCAAGCGGTATGGCCTGACATTCATCGCAGACTCGCAGGTTGAAGGGAAAGTGAAGAAAAATTGCGGGTTCGAAGGGATGGTCCGATGTTCATTGGTTCCGATGGATTCAAAACTGACTTTTTCGGATTGGAGCTGCACGGGTTGCATGGGTTGATCGGCCCATCGGGCCTTTTGCTCATGCCTAATATATTGTATAGTAAAAAGAAGGTTTAACGTATCGTATTTAGTCAGATCAATTTATAAAATTATTTCTTGTAAATGTACATGTAATTAAAAGGTGTTAGATATATCAAATTATCTTATAAAATTTGTTGTTATTCGTATAAGTCTCTAAACAACATAAAACATTTAATAATATTATAGAATTTAATATTTGTGAATACTTTTGAATATCTATTTCTTGAATTATAACTAATTTATTATTATATTTATAAACCTTGTATTAACATAATTGATAATTTCACTATAATCCAAATTTAGGTAACATAATACTCTTGTAAAAAAATCACCCTTAATCAAATGAAAGTGTATACAAATAAAAATATCTTGAACAGTAGAATAAGTTATAACCCTAAATTTTAGATCTAAGGACTATACAACAACCATCAACTCACAACAGCCATCAGCTCACAATGGTTTCACAACAACCATCAACTCACAACAACCATAAACTCAATTCATTTACAACTTCATTAACAACTTCATTATTAAATAACAGTTTCGCTTTGAAGCGGTACTGTCTGTTTTAGAGCTTAAAGAAGCACCCACTAGCCAAGTGACTTGTCAACATTGTACAAAATAAATCCATGAGTATGACTACATCATATTGTTGCTTAAAATGCCCTAGAACCTATCTTCCTCTCCGGTACACGTTACCCAAACTAGATGCCATGAACTTGCCCCTTTGTTATTCTCCACAAGTTGCCGCTACCAGCCAATTCGATGCCAGGAAGCTCGACGCAGCCTCTCAATCCAAAGCCAATCAATTCGACGCAGCCACCTACAACCACCAAGTAGTCTGACGCCACCCACATCCACCACACAGTCCGACGTAGGGACCACAATCGTCTTCCATGGATTGTTTTCATATTTTTGGCATATGATGAATGAGATGGTGATGAGGGAGATGCAGGAGCAAAGTTACATGGCCCTGAATTCCACGTTGCCTTTTGGAACCAAGGTGTACAGATTTTTCTACCAGTGGGTGTGGTTTTCTTAGTCAAAATGGTCTTGTTAGTCATGAATCTATTCTTTTAGTATCTTGTGTGCAGAGTGATAAAAAAATCCATTATTCAAATGGCGTTCAATGAAATTTAAGGTAGTCAATGGGGATATGGGGGGTGAGAGAGAGCCGAGGTGAGGGAGGGATGTCCGATTTGGTCCAGTGCGGTTCCAATTGACATCTAAGAGCATCCACATTGGTCTATGCATATGCATATGCAAAGTCATATTTGCATAATATGAGCCTAAATGCATCTATATTGGATTATGCATATTCAAATATTTGCATAGCTATAAATAGTACATTTACATGTTTGAAGATTTACTATTCACTCTCCAAAACATATTTTACTCATTCTTTCTCTCTCCTCCCACTCTCTTTCTACATATTTTACCTTTAAATATTTTACTACATATTTTATTCATTCACTCCCCAAAAAACATTTTACTCAAATATTTTACATATTTGAATATCAAACCCGTGCACCTCTCTCTCACATGTTTTGAGTACATGTATTGGGTGCTAATGGAATTTCTTTGGGTGCTAATTACATGTATTAACCCAATATATAGAAATTGCAAACTCTATTAAAAAAAGAAAAAAAATTAATAAAATAATAATATTTTATTATTATTTTGTCTCAAATTTGCATAAGCCAATGTGGGAGTTTTGCTTTTATGGCAAATTAGATCTCTAAAAGATGTAATTTTACATATGCATAAACCAATGTGGATGCTCTAATGGGTGGATTATGTGGCATAGTTACGTTGGAAGCTGTTCTCAGCTCTTTAATAGACCGACCGCTTAGAACATATTCTCATTAAATAATATTATTTTTAAATATAAACTTAACAAATTAAAACAGAAGTAAAAATAAAAAGGGTACTGAGGTGCTCATACATTTAAAGGGAGGATTCCACGGAAAGTTCATGGGACAATATAAAATTTTAAATTCTTATTGTTTATTATAATTTTTATAGAGTAATACTAGATATAATCTTTGAGTGTGTAATTTTTGCATTATCTATGAAAAAAATGAGATCCACTATTAAAAACATCGAATTTTTTTTTTTTAAAAAAGTGTGCAAAAATTGAACACCCTGATATTGTAAATATCATTTTTAGTGCATATATTCCTAGTAAACATTTGAAAACTATAGTTTGGGGTGGGGCTGCTCCCTTCTTGCACCTCACCCCCGCATGGGTAGGGAGTGGGGTTTACCCCCTGGAATCCCCTCACTCTAAGGCAGACCCCAATCCATTCACTCCCCATCCACCACCACCCATGATATAGACAATCACGAAAAAAATAAAACAGCATAAAATATACAACAAAATACAAATCCACAAGAAATTCACAACAAAATATACAACAAATTGGGAAAAAAAATCCAAAACTAGTAAAAATCCTTTACAAATCCACAGGCCATGGCCATGAATGACTGTAGCTCCCTTCGCAAACCCATGACCACGAATGCCGTGGGTTTCCATGGCGGCATGACCACAAGTGCTTTAAGAAGGAGGAGATTAAAAAGTGGAGGACAGGGCTGAGGAAGAGGATGAGAAGAAGAGGATACGATCGTAGCTAGAGGGATAGAGAGAAAACCAAAGAGAGAGAGAGTCGGGGGAATGGGGTGCTGGGCCAGTCCTTCCGATTGCTTCATAGCTTGCAGGAGGGGTTGGAACAGTGGACGGCCCCTCTACCCGATCCTATTAACTTTAAAAGAATTATATAAAAATAACTTTATAAATTAACAGGAATTAATATTATATATTAATTGTAAAATTAATTTTATTATTATTTAACTAGATAATTGTCAATTAGTGACTCGGAGGAGTTGTTGAAAACAAATAAAATAATGAAAATAAAAAGAAAATATATTCATGTTAGAGCATTCACATCCGGTGTCCCAAAGCACCGGATTTTCTATAATTTGAGGTTTATTATATAGTTTTGATCAAATTATCCCTTACATCCGGATCCCTATTTTATGAAAAAAGGTTTAGATGATGAAGAGTGATTCCTCATATTTGGGAAACCATTATTCATCCCCTAAATCATTTTTTATCAATATTTTATTTTAATACATAAAATAAATTATTCTTTCAATCATCTACACTTTCTATTATACTCATATTTGTTATAGTTTTAAATAATAATATTAAAAATAATTTAAATAATTATGAAAATATAAAAAATAATTTTAAAAATATTATCATACCCACAAAAAAAAATAATTTAAATTTTTGTTTAAAATATTTACTAGAGTAATAGTTCAAAACATAACAAAAAAATATTGAATAGTTAAATTTGTAAATAAAAGTGAGAAAAAAATAATAAAAAAGAATAGAGAAATATTATTTTAATATAATAAAGAAAGTATAAGGAATGAGATCTATAAAGTTTTTAAAATATAAATAAAATTTAGAAATTTTTTTTAAAATATCAATTTTAATTAAATTATAAAATTTTTTTATGAAGAATTCAATGTGGATATTCTGATTAGAATTTTTCAGGAGAAGTGATAGTCTTACAACCGAATTATCATCTACCTAAACTCTTAGGTTATGTTTGGCCATACAAATTTCTCATTTCAAATATAAAATTTTCATCACATTATTACAATTTTTTTAAATTTTCATATAAAATATAATAAACTATTCAACTTTTTCTTAATTTTTTTAAATTTTAAAATAATAATAATATTAAAATATAATATTTTAATATTTTATATTAAAATTTAAAATTATTATTTAAAAATTCTCACTGATCAAATAGAATTATAATATAATATTTTTTTAACATTTAAATCCATCACATCAAAATAAAAATCTAATTAAAATTTCAAAAAATATATTATTTTAGTCTAAAGTTGTTAATAAATTGTTAGGTAGTAGGTAGTGTTTCATTTTTCTATTTTCTTTATGATTTGACTAAAAGGTTGGAGTGATAAATAGTGATCGAGATGTCTAGTCATTGCCACGTAAGGGCATTATCTTAAAAAGAAGAGCCGTGCTGGGTGACAACGGCTCCCGAGACAGGCAAGATCAATTGATTTTATTTATTTATCATATTTTTATATATTTATTTTAAAAATAATTTATAATATTATTAAAAAATATTTCATTAATAATTAAATAAAAAAAATAAAAAAGATCAGGATGGATGTCGGTGGAATTAACTTACTATTTTCTAGTATACTTTTCTCCCCTTTTTCACAATAGAGACTTTATAAGATTGTACCAACTTATTTTAAGTTGTATTTAGATGTTGGGTTAAGTTGAGTTGTGTTGATTTGAATAAAATATTATTAAAATATTAGTTTAAAATATTATGAATGTATTGAGATTTAAAAAAAATTAAATTTTTAATATATTTTATATAAAAATTTGGAAAAGGGTATAGAGATTTGAAAAAACTTTAATGATGATATGAAATAAGTTGAAAAGGGTTTGATAACCAAATTTTATTGATATTTCATTGAAAAATTATATTATTTTCTTTGAATTGGCATGAAAGATTTCACAGATTCTATAATAATTTTAACAATTTCACTATTAAAATAAATAATTTTAATAAATTTTTTTTTTATAATTTTAAATTGTATAGACTCACTCATTCTCTTTAAAAAAGTAAAAAATTGTGAAGNTCGCCTCGTGGTGGTCAAAGGTGGCGGAGCACGGCGGCGTCACGCCGTGAAAGTAACTCCGAACGGTGAGCGGAGGAGACGCGAGGTAGCGAAAAGCCATAGAACTTCATGGAAAGCTAGGGAAAGGTAAAGGAACATGTGGTGGAGCTGTGGTGGCGAGGTGGTGGTCGGACGGTGGCTAACGGCGGCGGATCGGCCGTTTGAAACCATTTTTGGCCTTGGAGAGTGAGGGAGAGTGTGAGCTCTACGAAGCTCCGTTGGCCATGAAATTTCTTGGAGAGGTTCATGAGGATGAGAGGAACAAGATGGTGGTGGTGAAACACCACGGGTGGCCGTGTACGGCGGCGCACGGTGGTGCAACCGAACGGGTGTTTTGAGAAACCCATATGAAAAAAGTGAGAGTTTGGGAAAAAGAAAGACATGGGGAGGAAGCCCTTGATGAGGTGAGTCCAATGGTGGTGCTTGGTGGCTGATTTGGCCGTGTATGGTGGTCCAAAATGGTGAAAAACCTTAAAAACCCATTTGTTTGGAGGCGAGAGTGGCGGCTAACGGTGGCTCGGATGGAGGTGAAACTTGGAGGGGATGTTCACCGGTGAGAGGGGAAGAAATCTGGGTGGGTGGTGTAGTCCACGCCGCCGGCGAGCGGCGGTTCTGGGCGGAGAAAGAAATCGGCAACAGGGGAGAAAACAGGGCAGGGGCAGCAACTTCCGGCGGCTCTCGGAGACTAACGGCTGGTCCGATGGCTCTGAAAATTGGAGGGGATGAACTTTGGTGAGAGAGGAAGAGAATGGCGGGGACGGTGTACGACACCTCCACCGGACGGCGGAGAAACGGGCGGTCAAAGGGGCGGCGACGGTAATGAGACAAGAAGGAAGAGAACGGTAAGAGAGAGAGAAGGAGAGGCCGGTTTAGTACACCACCGGCGTGGTTGGACTCGCCGGAGGGAGGGGGAGAGGCCGGAGTGGGAGGTGGGGTCCGGCGGCCGGAGGTGGCGCCGGCTGGAGCCTTGAACCGATCGGCCATGGTGGTTCCTTCATCCATCCGTCGGCCAAGAGAGAGAGAGAGGGAGAGAAAAAATAAAATAAAAAGAAAAAGAGAAAAAGTGAAGAGAAAAAGGGTAGGGCCAGAGTATATTGCTTCAAATCTATATTTCGGGATCCTCAAATAAACCAACAGTGAGTTAAAACACTGATTAAAAACGCTTAAATGTCTTATTTTAAATAAAACACTTTAAATAAAACACTATGATGAATTAAGGTAGAATATTATTTTATAAACTAAAATTTATAAAATAATATTTCTTCATCATTATATAAAAATGATAAAGTACCGTTAATTAATCAAAGTGCATAAAACACTTAAATTTAAATAAGAATTTTCAACGTAAAATTAAACCTCTTAATATCTTAAAACAATTAAAATATTTAATCTAAATAAATATCCACAATTATAATATTTTCAGAACTCATTAAATTATTATAATTGTGCTACTTTAAAAACAAGCTTATTTAATACTTTGAAATTCGATGGATAAGATCCGGAAAAACGCCATCGAGGTACAACGCTTAGGATAGAACTGTTCATGATTTTACAGCTGTCGGTGAAGAACAAATTACGTGATTTACGGAAAAGATAATCTATACGCGTGATTCCAGATGAGGGTAAAGACAAGAGAGATGTGATGCTGTCGGGAAATAATCCAAAACTGATAATTTTAGCGGGCTGTTACAAAGGTGGTCGGAATGGGGGTGACGCAGCTGGTTTTCGTTTGCTGTTTTTTAGTGTTTATTTGTTTAGTTTTCTGTTTTCTTTTATGTGTTCATTTCTAGGCCTCTTTCTTTCGTTTAGATTTGTATTTGCTAGTATTGTTTTGCACTTTTTTTTCATAGCTCTGAAAATAAGGCCCTCGACGACAGTGGATAGAGGGGAAGAGTACCATCCACCGCGGCATCCAGGGTGGCTTAGCTTGCTGTAGCAGCGTTTTCAGCGGGAAGTGAAAACGTAGTGGGTTAAGGGTGCTGCTTAGAAGCTTGCTGTACGTAGCTGTTCAAAACAGAGCTGCTCAGAAGCTTGCTGTATGTTGCTTACTGTACGTAGTTGCTCAGAAGCTTGCTGTACGTAGCTGCGCAAAACGGTTGACAGTGGGGCAAAACGTGTTTTGCTCAGATGCGCTGTCGGGGCATACGGGTGTCATGTGCTGTAGTGTCGTAGTCGTACGTACAGTGTAGTGGATGGAATTTTGAAAATTTGATGAAAAGTCCACGTTGTGGGGGCCATTAGTGTTTTTACCCGAATGAGGTAATGAGTTGCTTGATCGGACACAATCCGGGGTAAGAATTGATCGAGAGTGACAGACGATGTTATGGCTGGTGATCGTATGATCGGTCTCTATAGTAGAGGCTATTTGTCCATGCGTGAGCTGGGTGCTCGTGCCGTTCTGGGCTCGTGCAGCCGATGCCTGCGGTAGGTGTGTTGTCGGGGTTCAGGCCGGTGCTTGGAGTTTTGTGTTTTGTTTTGTTTTGCATTATATTTTGCTTTTTAGTTATTAATATCGTAGATTTAGGCTATTGGACTTGGGGTCCATAGTAACAGCGTGCTGTACTTCATCCCCCTGGGAGGATGGAGGGGGTTTTTCGTCTCTGTTAATACAGAGCGCTATCTTCTCTCGCTTAGGAGAGGTTCAGAAGTTAAGACAATGTCTGCTACTATATGTGCGGGGATGCTTCAAAGCAGATGCGTAGGTTGGCTTATAGTCTGATTTTCCCTATATTGATAATTCACACTTGTAACTTCGGTTTATTGAATGAATTCAATGATCTACTTTCAAAAAAAAAAAAAAAACTAGTAAAAATCCTTTACAAACCCACAAGCCATGCCCATGAATGACTGTAGCTCCCTTCGCAAACCCATGGCCACGAATGGCCATGGGTTTCCATGGCGGCATGACCACAAGTGCTTTAAGAAGGAGGAGACGAAAAAGTGGAGGACGGGGCTGAGGAAGAGGATGAGAAGAAGAGGATGCAATCGTAGCTAGAGGGATAGAGGGATTGAGAGAGAGAGAGAGAGAGAGAGAGAGAGAGAGAGAGAGCCGAGGATATAGGGTGCTGGGCTAGTCCTTCCGATTGCTTCATAGCTTGCGGGAGGGGTTGGAGCAGTGTACGGCCCCTCTACCCCGTCCTATTAATTATAAAAGAATTATATAAAAATAACTTTATAAATTAACATGAATTAATATTATATATTATATTGTAAATTTAATTTTATTATTATTTGACTAGATAATTGTCAATTAGTGACTTGGAGGAGTTGTTGAAAACAAATAAAATAATGAAAATAAAAAGAAAATATATTCATGTTAGAGCATTCACATCCGGTGTCCCAAAGCACCGGATTTTCTATAATTTGAGGTTTATTATATAGTTTTGATCAAATTATCCCTTACATCCGGATCCCTATTTTATGAAAAAAGGTTTAGATGATGAAGAGTGATTCCTCATATTTGGGAAACCATTATTCATCCCCTAAATCATTTTTTATCAATATTTTATTTTAATACATAAAATAAATTATTCTTTCAATCATCTACATTTTCTATCATACTCATATTTGTTATAGTTTTAAATAATAATCTTAAAAATAACTTAAATAATTACGAAAATATAAAAAAATAATTTTAAAAATATTATCATACCCACAAAAAAATAATTAATTTTTTTTTAAAAATATTTACTAGAATAATAGTTCAAAACATAACAAAAAAAAATTGAGTAGTTAAGTTTGTAAATAAAAGTGAGAAAAAAGTAATAAAAAAAAAAGAAAAATATTATTTTAATATAATAGAGAAAATATAAGAAATAAGATGTATAGAATATTTAAAATATAAATAAAATTTAAGAAATTTTTTTATAAAATATCATTTTTAATTAAATTATAAAAAATTTTACTGAAAATTTAACATGAATGCTCTTAAGATTCTGATTAGATTTTTTCAGGATACTCTTACAACCGAATTATCATCTATTTACTGTTCTTAATAATATAATATTTTTTTAATATTTAAATTCACCAAATTAAAATAAAAGTCTAATTAAAATTTCAAAAAATATATTATTTTAGTCTAAAGTTGTTAATAAATTGTTAAGTGGTAGGTAGTGTATCATTTTTCTATTTTCTTTGTGATTTGACTAAAAGGGTGGAGTGATAAATAGTGATCGAGATGTCTAGTCATTGCCACGTAAGGGCATTATCTTAAAAGAAGAGCCGTGCTGGGTGACAACGGCTCCCGAGGACCGGCAAGATCAATTGATTTTATTTATTTATCATATTTTTATATATTTATTTTAAAAATAATTTATAATATTATTAAAAAATATTTCATTAATAATTAAATAAAAATAAATAAAAAAGATCAGGATGGATGTCGGTCGAATTAACTTACTATTTTCTAGTATACTTTTCTCCCCTTTTTTTCAATAGAGACTTTATTAGATTAATGTACCAACTCATTTAAGTTGTGTTTGAATGTTAAGTTGAGTTGAGTTGAATAAAATATTATTAAAATATTACTTTTAAATATTATAAATGTGTTGGGATTTTAAAAAATTGAATTTTTTATTATATTTTATATAAAAATTTGGAAAAGTGTAAGGAGATTTAAAAAAGTTATAATGATGAGATGAAATGAGTTGAAGAGAGTTTGGTAACCAAACTGGTTTTATTGATATTTCATTGAAAAATTATATTATTTTTTTTGAATTGGCATGAAAGATTTCATAGATTCTATAATAATTTTAACAATTTCACTATTAAAATAAATAATTTTAATAAAAAAATAATTTGTATAATTTTAAAGTGTATAGACCCACTCATTCTCTTTAAAAAAGTAAAAAAAATGTGAAGCTTATATTAAAAAAAATCTTTTCTTAATGATGAGATTGTTTTTTTTTTTAAATGGAGTGTTTGTGACTTGTATGTTATATGATTGTATATAATATTATTTTTAATAAAATAAAATTAATAAAATCCAATACAATAAGTTAATTACAATAGATAAATATTCCACTCTTTTTCTCTCAGCTCAACCATTCAATAAATTTATAAATATACAAACTTGAATAAGTTATAAATATTCACTATTTATATATTTTATTTTATATTTTTATTGAATAGTTAAGAAAGTGATTATTAGTATCTTGATATTTTTTTTAAATGTTTAAAAATATTTGAAAAAAAAGAATAGTACAATTTGTACAGTGCGCACTGTCATCGGTCAAAACTGAGCGGCATATTAGTAACATCCTATAGTATATAAGTCATTATTCATGTATTAATTTGTATAGAATAAACCATATTGTATTTAAAGTTATATATATAAATATATTCCCCTTAATTAAGGTGAAGTGGTTTTTTTTTTTATTATTAATTTTATATATTTAGGATATAAAGTTAATATTTTCGTTTGTTTTGATGGTTTTGTCCCGATTGTACTGTTATCTAGACAAGACAGAGCAATGACCTTTCGGGAAATTTACCTTGAGGAAGAGTGGAATCTGAGTCAGCCAAACTCTGCCAAAGCGAGAGGTTGAGTGCAGGAATAAATAAAGAAATGAGATTTGGTTGTTTGTATATATTATATGAATATTTAATAGTCCAAGTTATTTCTATTTTTTATTTTTTGCAGATATGTAAGATAATTATTATAATAGTTTGGAAGAAAAAGGAAAAAATATTCCCCCAACTATGCTTAGCCACAACACTCTATTGATCATTCTTTATAAAAATAAATAAAAAAATTAATGGTCTTTTTTTCAATTATTGTTGTCCATATCCATATAATATTGTTTGAAAATGATGTGCACATGATTAGCATTAACTATATATATATATATATATATATATATATATATATATGACGTTTTGATGTTGAGTTGAGCTGAATTGAACTGAATTCTTTATGAATAATCGTGAGTTAAGTTAGTGTAGTGAGTTATGTAGGGCTTATCTATGATAAGTTTAGATGTTAAGATGAGCTTAGAGATATTTATAAAAAGTCAAAAAAGGTTGTAGGTCTCACGTGTAAAAATGTTTTAAGTTGAGATGAGTTTAGTAATTTAAGAGTTAGATATTTGTATGTTAGACTCAGTTTAAAATTAGGTTGAACAACCAAACGAGCTCTAAGAGTAATGTTACATACAGTCGTAAAGTATGTAAACTTGTGCAATTACTTTAAAAATGAGTAATGTCTATTATTAAAAAAATAATTTTTTTTCTATCTAGATCCCGTATTTATTTATTTTTTTCAAAATAATTATGCAGAGCTTACGTACTCATGACTGTAAATATTATTTCTCTTTATATAAATAGGAGATCAATATTACTCTAAGAGAAATATTTTGACTATAAAATTTTTTTATAAAAATAAATATATAAATTGACGTGAATTGATATAGTAGATAAGATTATAAAATTATTATTATTATTATAAAATATATTCAGCATAATTTAAGAATAAATTTAATTTTATTTGTCACGTCAAATGGTTGTAGGCTGTAGCCAGTTTAGTATATATATTTTTAATTTTATATACGGTGCTTCAAATCTCAAGGTTTGTATTGTCAACAGCGTGTGAGTGTGTATATATATATATATATATATATAGATATGCGAGTGCCCGTCTCATTCAAATTAGCATCATAACATTAATTCTGTCAAAAAGAAATTAGAACACGAAAGCAAATTGCTGCCAAAAGCTGAGAGTGGTCTATTTGCAATGGCGTCCAAAGGAGTTGTTGGCTTCCTTGGCTTGGACGAACTAAGCCTCGACTTAGCTGCCTCGCTCCTCCGCTCTGGCTACGCTGTTCAAGCATTCGAGGTTTCTTTCTATTTCTCCTCCATCTTTTTGCTTTTGAATCTTCATCGGAAAACTTATTCTCTCGTTTCTGTTTGATTGCCTTTGAAAAACAAAAAAAAAAAAAAAAAACAAAAAAAGTTAGAAGAAAATTGGAATACGTAATCTCATTCTATGTTTTTTTTTTCCTTCCTGCAATCCGTTCTGGATTATATATATATATGTAAAATGGATATTGAACTGGGAAAAATCGGTGGAAATCTCCTAAATTTCCTCCTCTGCAGATTCTTCTATCTGGAAAACTCATTCTTCTCTATTTCCTTTAGTAATTTAGAAGAGGCGAAGACGCATGCATACTTTATCCGCCGCTAATACCGGGAGTCAATGGCATTATTAATTTCTTATGCTCGTGACACATGCGAAAAGCGGTTGAAATTTGAAAACGATCCTGTTTGAGAAGCCGTATAATTGGCTTTCTTTCTTCTTTAAATCTTTTTGTTAATATGAGATCCTTGATTCGTTGGCCATGGTTAATATAAGCTAGTATATATCTCGGTTAAGAATGCTAGAATAGTGAGATATGGTGATCTGCTCTCTCTCTCTCTCTCTCTTCAAACCACCCCCCCCTATCTCTCTCTTCTCTTCTTCTCTTCCTTTTTTGCTCGGGGAGAAAAAAGGAATTTGATATGGTGGGGTTAAGCTTGCTACTTGCTATTACGGAAAAGTGAGTGCTGCGCGTTTTCGTAGAATTTCCGATTGGATAACAGATATTACCGAGGTAAAATGTGCACCGAGCCTAACCAAGTGGGGAGTTTGCCACATGATATATCACAGTTAATTGTTACGTACTCACGAGCTGACAACTGTCTGTGTCCCTCAATTTTGGATGTTTGTTAAGGAATGGTGCTGGGCCTAGTCGCTGTTTCAAAAAATTTGGGTAGTTAAAAGGACTGGGCTTACAGGCTACAGCTTAAGATTTGTTTTAGGACTACAGCCACTTCGGTTAGTATAAAAATGAGTTTTTATTTTTTTTTCCATGTAATTTTTAAAAAAAATTCACAACATTATTTAAAAATATTTTTTTAATCACGAAATAAAAAATAATAATTAATTAATACTATTATTATTTTTTTTTTGCAATAGTGGCTCCCAGCGGGGCAGTTTTTCCTTTGTTTTATGGGAGGAAAATGCTATTCGCCCGCCTCACATCTACCGCTGATTATTACTGCTTGAGCTGGCACAGCCACGTGGCGGCCACCTGTATAAAAAAAATAAAATAAAAAATACTGGACGCAACCTCTCCTGGAAATAAAAGTCGGTGGTACTTTAGGATATATTGTGGCAGTTTGTCAAAAAATTACAAACATAGGTTTTTTTTTTTTTTCTTTTCCTTCCAATTTATAAATATTTTATTAACAAAGGCCCCTAAAAGCTTCAATCCTTGCTCTGTCCTTGGTAAGAGAAATATTACTTCGGTTTTGGTATGGATTCAACTGGCGAGTATGGTCAAGTGAAATTAAAAAATTTAGTTGAATCATAAATACTAAGATATTCAAATGAAATTAAAAATACTATATCGACATTAAATAAATTAATTGGAATTAAAAAAGTCTAGATTTATTTAGTATTTGGAGGAATAATTATATTCTCTTAGAATGACCATGAACTGGACATGACATTTATCCACCGTCCAACTTACTGAACTGATTGATTGTTGGCTGTTGTATCTTTGCTGTACATGTAATGCAATAACGGTATTAACAATACAAACTCTCTCAAGTTAATAATGCAAGAGTTGCTTGTGATAGGTTTAGTAGCAAGTTAATCTGTGTGCAACGAGTGCAACTCTTGTGGCAGAAATGATTTGATCTTTGCATATATCTATGTTGTTTGAGGTTACATTCTTACTGTTGGAGCTATAAATTCTAGGTTTTATTTTATTTTCTCTTGTGTTTTTTTCCTTATTAATTAAGCTGTGGTATATTTTTAATATAAAAACTTCAAATTATGCAATATTCTGTATTTTTTAGAAGTCTTCTGTTGGAAAACTTGGTAGCAATTGGCAATGAAAGTATGACCTAATTCTTGCTTTTTTCAGGAATATGTTAGAATTTTAAAAATAATTTCAAAATTTTTTTTTCTTAAAAAAGTTTTGAATTCATCTTTGGTTGTTCTAGTGTTTTGTAATGACGTTTTTTTCCTCCTATCTTTGGAGGTTGAGTTTGGCTTTGTGATAACTTGCCATAGAAAAGGAGAAGGTCAAAGTCTTTCCATGAGTATAGGATCGCTAGCTAGCTAGATATATATATATATACTTATATTTGTTATCACAAATTTGCTGAAATATAAAAAAGAAAAATATTAACAAATGTTTGAAAATGCTTGAAAGGAAGCCGTTGTGAAATATATTAAGAAATTGTTTTCGTCAACTTAAACTCAACCTAGCCCTACTAAATGAGAGTTAGCTACACAGATAGTTTGGAACAACTTGGGGTGGCCACTTGCATCTTCTTATTTATTCAGTCCAATTGGAGATCATAAGCTAGTTACCTCCTCATTTAACACGTCTACCTTTGTCTAGTGATCCTAATCTAATATATATTGAGTTTTAAATATTTTAGTGAAATTTAACCAAATGGAAATAATGTATCATTGAAGCATGTGATATTATGATCGAGACTCTTAGGCCATGTTTGGACACTTAGATATACTCAGCTATTCTTAAAACTTCTCATAATTTCCTTTTCAAATATCACTCAAACACAAAACACTTTTGAATTTTAAATTTTCAGTTTTTTCATCTAATCATTATCTAAACACAAAACCCAATACAAATTTTTCAAATTTCGAAAAAAAACACAAAAAACAATACAACTTTTTCAAATTTTAAAACAAAAATAATATTAAAAAGTTATATTCAAACAGTTTTTTAATTTTATAATATTTTTATTCAACTTTTTCTCTCTCATTTTTCAGAACCCAATAAAAATCTTATAACAAACCATTTCACTACTATTCATAGAATTATGAGATATTCCAAGTATCCAAACAATCCCTTAGTTAGTTATTAGCTATGAACAGTACTTGGCTTTGCCTATTCTTGGGAATAAAGTTTCTTATTAATTAAAAAAAAAGGTTATTAGCTATGAACTCCTAACTTTTAGTACTTATATAAAAGAACTCCTAACTTTTATTAGGCAACATGATTGGGGACTCAAACTGGTTCGAATGTGACCTTTGTGATATGTGGATCGGTCCCATTTGGGCAAAAGGCCACTAGCTATGAACTTCATACTTGATACTGAGAAAGCTGAACTTTTGAACAGAAATCTTCCAAAACAAAAGGAGGATATGTTTTTTTGATGAGTACGAATTTTTTATATTAATGATAGAAAGGGATATTGTCGTGGTACCCAGGAGCATACATAGATTCACTCATCAAACAACAGGCAAAAGAGCTAAAAAGTCCTGGAAATTAGAAATAGAATGTGGAACACCGTAATGAGCCTTTGTCCAATGATACAAGGCGTTAAGAACAAAATATTTAACTTCTAGGTTGATGCACCAATCTTTTGCAATCTCAAGGCTTTGCTGGTTCCTTTTCTTCCATAGACATCATAATGCACCCAAAGGGACCATCTTAAGTAAGAGCTAAATTCTATTGGAATAAAGGGAGGGGGGTAAACATTGTTCATGAAACCTAAGATCCTCTAATGGAATGTGCGAGGGCTCAATTATTGCAATAAGTGCCTTTGTATAAAATCTTTATTGCGAACGTGGAAGGTTGATGTGGTGTGTTTTCAAGAAACAAAATTGTGGGTCGTTGATAGAATAATCATTCATAGTCTGTGGGGGTGTTCGTATGTGGGTTGGTCCTATTTGGCTTTGTTGGGTGCGTTAGGTGGCTTTCTTTTAATGTGGGATAAAAGAGTGGTGGAGGTGGTAGAATCGTGTGTTGGGTCTTTCGAAGGTATCACAAAGGAGCACAATGATGGTGGCTAAATTGCCCTTTCCCACAAGTCAAGAGCTCCACCACCCAAGAAGGTATCACTCAATTGATCCTAAAGAAACCGAAGATGGTGCTCCATAGGAGGAAAAACATTGTGGACTAGGACTTTTAATGTGGGAAAAAAATTATGATGCATCAGCATTTCAGACATAAAGTTCTTCTCTTTGGGGTTTCTGCATGCCCTCTTGCTTCATGTCCCTCCAACCAAGAATGTGGTAGGTCCTATCCAAAGAGATTCTAATTCTATCTATGTATAAACTATTTTTTTGATAAGTAAGAATATAATCAATGTAGTATAAACTTTTAAGCATCTTATATTAAGGCAAGTGAAAGTATTATTTTATTTTATTTTTTCCTGTTTGAGAAGTAAAATCTGATATCCTTGATTGAAGTGTCATAGTGTGCTTAAGTGATTGATTTATACACTAAAGCTGTGTTTAGATCTTGCAAACAACGAATATAAGAGAAAAGTGTACAAATGCTTGGTTACGAGTGTGGGTTTAATTCTGGAAAGTAGCCACTTCATTCGAAGATGTTGACGGTTAGGACTTCATTCAGATGTGCCCTCCTAGGACCTTGCGTTCATGGGACCAACACAGGGTAATGCCCTTTTGATAAATGACCTGTTAAATGTGCAGTTTTTCTTTTGGAGAAAACTTGAAATTTCTGAGTCATGTACCAGGGGGGGAGGGGGTAATTAACTTAACATTGCAATGCATTTGCTCTATTTGCAGATATATGAGCCTTTGATAAGTGACTTTTTGAAGCTTGGGGGAAGTAGGTGTGCTAGTGCAGTGGAGGCAGGGAGAGG
Source organism: Carya cathayensis (assembly GCA_011037825.1). Taxonomy (NCBI): domain Eukaryota; kingdom Viridiplantae; phylum Streptophyta; class Magnoliopsida; order Fagales; family Juglandaceae; genus Carya; species Carya cathayensis. The sequence continues at coordinate 305,477 of QGSO01000552.1, forward strand.
TAACACAATCTTAGTTATTTGTTATACAATTCTATATAGTTTTGTGACTTAAGCTAGGCTTGTATTTTTTTCTTTGGGAAGTTATAATAACCAACTGAACTGCGCAAACATTATCTGTAGTTAATTGTTGTTTATCAATTTTCAAAACTTGGACATGTGTGTTTCAAGTGCACCTTTGGAAATTAAAGGTTTGACCTTAATCATGATGCCCCCCCCCCCCCCAAAAAAAAATGTTAGGGGGTATGACCTGTTAGTTTTGGTCTGAATACCTTTTCCATTGGTTTCCTTCATTTATATAGAAGAAATATTACAGAGAGCGCCGAATGTTCAGTGTGATTTCAACGCCTAATTGCTGCTGGTTTTACTGTGTACAGAAATATTTACACGTTAAGCCTACTTACATCCAACCTATTTATCTGCTATACTATCTAAATATAGAAAGTTTACTAAAAGTATCTCTATAACCTAAATGTATTTCTGTAACATCCCCCCTCAAATTGATGCTGGTGGATCAAGAAAGAACTTGCTGAGTCAGTGAACAAAATCCTCCCAAAAAAATCGCACCGTGATTAAGACCAAAGCGACGGAAATCAGAGGGTCTGAATACCTTTTCCATTGGTTTCCTTCATTTATATAGAAGAAATATTGCAGAGAGAGCCGAATGTTCAGCGTGATTCCAGCGCCTAATTGCTGCTGGTTTTACTGTGTACAGAAATATTTACACGTTAAGCCTATTTACATCCAACCTATTTATCTGCTATACTATCTAAATATACTATCTGCTATACCATGACCCAACTTGGCTTCCATTTGTAGGGATTGAATGGTCTATTGATGTCAGGCTGTGCATTATTTTGAACGTAATTTGATTTGTTTATACAAGGTTTTGCCAATTTTCTTTTCAATAGGAAGCCATTTTGAGACATGAAGTCTTCTTGCTGCCTTCACCTATAGATGTAGGGCAAAGGCCAAACTGCCCATTTTTCCATTTCCCACCTTAAATATTGGTGATGGATATGATGGGGGATTGCAAAAATTCATTTCTTGGTTTTATGAGTAAAAGAAACCAGAGTGTAGAAATCCTTAGTTAGTGGACGCCATCCACTAGTTTTTCTAAGTCACATCTAAATTTCATGAAGTTCTACATATGAATTTCACATATCATGCGAAATTGACTAGTTTAGAATCTTAGATTTAAGTCCTGTATTCTTATACTATTGAAAGTTTCATGAAATTATAATCAATTCTGATTCTACAGATAAAAAATACAAGACTAAAATCTAAACTAGTCAATTCTGCATGATAAGTGAAATTCATATATAGAACTTTTAAGATTTCTTTTATCATTTCCACATGATAAGTGTAGTGTAACTCTCACAACTTCAAAGATTGTCATTGAGCACTGTCAGAATTAATGACTTTATGCTTAAACTGTCGTATGAGGGGACTCTATCCACAACAATTGTTGCTTTGTATTTTTTGTAGATTTTCTAAGCTGAAGCTCCAACTCCCCGCTTAAATTAGCCGTCTCCCACATATACCCTCACTATACTTGGGTTGCACCTTCAGTGCCTTTAATAAAATGTAGTATCTGTACCTTTAAGAAAAAAACAGATAAACCCAAAGGTTAATTTAAAACATGTACTGGACCACATGTACTCAGCATCATCATCATAATTGTGCTTGTCCTGATGGTTTTTTCTATCCTTGGCCTATGTAAATTATGAGCATTGTATGTTTTGTGCCATTGGATTGCCTATATGATTCTTTTTTCTCTGCTCAATTTTTGCATGCAGGTGTTGCAGCTTTGATTGTGTTGATATCTCATGCAGATAATTTGAATGATGTATTATTTGGTAATGAGGGTGCTCTAAAAGGTCTTGATGAAGCTTCCCATAACATCTAATATAATTACCAGTCCCTTGCTTGATATACGGCATATGTAACTATATATGCATATGCAGGGTTGCACAGGGATGTTGTCGTTATACTCTGCTCTACATTATTACCATCAGATATTCGGAACCTGGAAAAGCATCTCACAGGCAATTTGTCTTTTAAAATTGTTACCTTTGTATAACTTAGGTTTTCTAGGAAACGTGTCTCCATTGAGCAGTCTTTATAAAATCTTAACTTTTGTTTCTTTAATGTTGTTTCTTAAAAGTATACTGCTTGTGTACCTGGATTACATCCTTTTTTTATTATCAATAAAGCTCAACTTACTTATAGAAAATGAAAAGTTTACTGCAGCAACCAAATAGGGCATCATGGACCAGTGGTCTATGTTTAGTGGTAAGAAATCCACTGCTAAATGATGTTACATGAATAAAAAAGTTAGGGGTCCATCACACATGCCCAACCAATCACCAAGTTGGCTAATGAGCTGATGGTTTCTGCAACGCACCACCTCATACTCACAATCTTGATTGTTGCCTTCTTTCTGGAACATAGAGCATTAGCAGTGAATTTTTTGCTGACATCTACCCATATATCTTTCTTGCAGATGATTGTGCGACAGCCTATCTTGTGGATGCGTATGTCTCCAGAGGAAAGTCTGAGTTGTTAGATGGAAAAGTCATGGTAAAATTATATCTTCTTTTTTCCTTGATTGCTTCATTGTGGATGTAGAGGTCCATCCCTTCTAGTGTATTACAGGAAGAGTGCTGATATTTTTGAACTGTTTAGATTACTTCATCAGGAAGGTCAGACGCCATTGCAAGGGCTCGGCCTTTTCTCTCTGGTAAAATATGTTCTTGGTACTCTAACATGGTTGTATTAGGACATCGTTTAATGAACCATTATTTTTCATTTAAGATATCAATATATCAACTGTTGTTGTGATTTGTGTGCAGCAATGTGTGACAAGCTTTACATTTTTGAGAGTGAAGTTGGTGCTGGAAGGTGTGCTTTCTTCTTGGCTTGAAACCTTATTTACATATCGAAGACTGCTGTAAATTTTATTGGCTTGATGTCATGCTTTTCCTGGCCATTGGGTAACTGATGTAATTGTTTTCGTGGATAAATGAAATTCATACTTAACATGCTATTTAGTTGATGAATAGTATTCCCTAAATGTTACCTTGTCATATGAGAGTTTGCTTTTTCCATTGCAGTAAAATTAATATGGTCAATGATCTGCTTGAGGGCATTCATCTTGTTGCTTCTCTGGAGGCTATTTCTCTTGGTGTCAAAGCTGGTATCCATCCCTGGATTGTCTATGATATCATTTCTAATGCAGCTGGGAATTCATGGTGAGTGCTTCTATTATCAATTTAATATTTTCTTTGATAAATGTTTTCATATTCTGAAATTTAAGATTCCAGATTAGAGGCAAGCCTAAGAATGAGATGCTGTAAATTCTTGGGTTTTTAATTCTGCAGCTATATCATGGAGGAGCTGGAAACATGTCTATGACAGTTGAGAATTGTTAACAATACAATGTCACATTGTCTGTGTGGTCTAAGATTTGCAGAGCAAAGTTTTTAAATAAAAGCGTAAATAAAAATAAAATGGTGAGGTCATTTGGTCGAGTGCTTAAGCTATGCAGTAAAATCAATTTTTTGCTAAGAATCAAAAGATATGTTTGAGACTAACCCTCGAATTCAATTACAAAACTAATAACAAAATGAAGAGAAAATATAAACATACAAAGATCTCTTTTTTGTACTCTTCTTCCACATCATAAGAATACATAGGAAACATAACTTGCAAAATATGATATATATGCAAGTGTTATGACAATGCTTCTGATGCCTCTCTTTAATTCCTAATAGCATGTCTTTTTTAAGACAAGTAAGATGAATTTTAATGATGAAAAATGCATTATCCAAGTACATAGGGAGTAGACATCAAATAAACTTAACTAGAGAAAGAAGATAGGTCCAGAAAGTTATGGAAGCTAAAACTAGATAAACATAAGTGAGTGGCCATCCAAAAATAGTGTATTAAAAAAAGAAAATTTTGGTTCTCTGTTGTCCTTTTACCGCCTTTGAAGCTCTGTTCATTTCTTAAACAGATTGGAATCATTCTCCACAAAAGCCTACTGTGAATCTGTCATTGTTCTCAAATCTTCCTTTCTAGCAGCCTAATAAATCTGCTACCCATCATCACTCAATCTAACCCAAAGAGACGAAAAACTGCTTGCCACAAACTGATCGACGGTTTCCCCTTTCCTTCCTACACATGCAATACTACTCCATAACCAGGACATTGCTCCTCCATGGATTTCCAAATATAAGGTTTTCCCCTAGTATAGCCGTCCAATCAAACAAAGTTGCTCTTGGAGGGACCTTACTCTTTCAGATGGATGAAAGCTAGTACATTGTGAGGGATTAATGCATTGTAGAACAACTTGACTTCAAACACTCCTCTCTTAGGGCTCATTCGGAAACTTAGAAAATATCTGTGAATAGTAGTGAAATGGTTTGAGTTAAGATGTTTTATTGGATTTTGGGAAAGGAGAGAGAAAAAGTTGAATAAAAATATTATAAAGTTAAGAAATTATTTGAATATTATTTTTGTTTTGAAATTTGAAAAAGTTGTTTTGCTTTTTGTGTTTTGTTATGGAAATTTGGGAAAGTTGTAATGATTAAATGAAAAAGTCGAAAATTTGAAATTGAAAAGTGTTTTGTATTTGAGTGATGTTTGGAAAGGAAATATCTGAGAATACCTTGTTACACAAACAAGGCCTTAGACATGGCCCATCGCATTTTATCTTCCCCATCCTATCTCAACCAAGCTGTATGCAGCAGCAAATTGAATGCATTAAAGAGATCCATCTCCTAATCCTTTGCTGCTCTAAAAGCCACTTTCCATTGAACAAATCTGCTTGAAAGCTGTAAATGATCTGCTACCAAATCATCCTTAGCCAAAAATGGAGATGATCCAGAAAGGCTCTTTTGAAAGGTTGCGAAGTTTGAACCTCATGAACAGTTACTGTTCGACTCTTATCCACATATCATTTTATGATAAGTAATAAGAATTTCAGTAAAAAGCATTCAAAGCGCCATCTGAGTACAATTGCAAGTGAACAAGATACACGATACAAGAAAATCATGGAAATTGAACCCATTAAAATCTATAGAAACTGTCCAAATGAGAGGAGTGTTGAAAAAGAAAGACGAGAGCTCCTCGATCGTTTGTTTGCAGAATTCAGAATTTCTATTATTCATTTTCCTCCAAATGCACCATATGACGCATGCAGGAACCATTTTCCACACTACTGAAATTTGTGGGCTACCACTTAATCATCTCAAGATTTGGAAAGGTCCACTATGCCTCTAGGCATGACCCAAACCAAATCACCCCTGCTGAAAAGATCACCACTAAGCACTGGCCGCATTACAATGTAAGAAAAGGTGATCCATAGATGTCCCAATCCTCTTGCACATGCAGCACCATCCAATCACATCAATGTGTCTTTTTCTTAGATTATTTGTGATGATAATCTTCCCTTGAGAGTCTACCCAAACAAAGAAGCAGCTCTTAGAGGTACATCAATCTGCCACACTCTTCCAAGGAAGGGTTGTTTTCGCGAGGAAAGAAACATTATAGAAAGAGCTGACATTGAACATCTCTTTCTTGGAAGGGGTCCAAAGCAGCTTGTCTTCACTTCCTGTTCTCAAACTAGTAGGGCACAACGGATTAAAAATACAATAAAGGCCTCAACCTCCCATTCATGAGCCATTCTAAAAAAGCTAACATTCCACTGAGTGAAATTCATTAGATGTCTCCAAAAGGTCCATTGAAGCATCCTTACCACGAGCCACACTGTACACTTCCAAGCAAGCTTCTTTGAGAGCCCTACCACCACACCACAGACTATCCTTATACTATAAACTAGTTCAGTACGGTAAATCTGACCTCGTTAACTCATAATTGATTGGTTTGTTTACCAGGAACCCTTTGGTATCTCGGACTGCTAAAAATTTTCCATTATAGGTTACGTTTTTGTACTAGTTATTGCTATTGTGATTTTTTTTTTTGATGGGCTATTGTGATTATTCTGAGGATTCAAAGCAAATAGTTAGCACTTTGAACTAATGCATTTACTTCCATGTGCTATGCTACCACGAAGATGAAATTTCCATCAACACACTTCTTAATCTTTTTCCTGGGTTTGAGCTGGGGGTTTTATTTCTATGTTTGCAGGGTGTTCAAAAATCATGTTCCCCCGTTGTTACGTGGTCATACCAAACGTCATTTTCTGAATACTTTTCTTCAAAAGTTGGTAAGATATATTATTGTCTGTCTTTTCTTGTTGTATGTCGCATCTGGTTGTTTTGGTTCTTATATTTCCTAGAGGCGTATCAACCTGAATTAAGTTGCACCTCTAGTTAGTTTATTTTTCTCTTAGATCACAAAGTCTGGAACCTTACTAATTTATAAAGTGAATCTTACAGTGCTCAATTCAGACTATTAAGGTTGCATGAATCTGTTATATGCATACTTCTAGTGGAAGCTATCTATTAACGACACAATTATGCTGAAAAAAGCAACAAAACATAAACTAAAATTATAAATATAAAAAGCGAGAAACATGAAATTACCATGAATTGCCACATGGAGAAACAGTATATGCCAATAATTGAGAAACTGCAGCTGAACAAAGAACTTGCTGTGCGAAATCAAGAATGTGGTTGGATTAGAAATCTAATGGTCCAAAATGCTACCTTTTTTTTTTTAATGTAACTTGGTTTGCAATGGGCAAATGATGTAGCCTGAAATGTGTGATATGAGTTTCTGGAATTTATTCATTTTGAGGTGGTAATTTTTTGACATGAGATTTGTCTCAATAAGCAACTGAAGAGTGAAGACTGATGGCCAAAAGAGTTCAATTTTTGGCTTGTGGAGGAGGCATATTAGTGTCTTGTGTTCATAAAATAGTGTACTAGCATGATTAAAATCAATATTCCCAGTTAATACCGAATGAGCATTATGGGCCTGTTGCAAGTCTGTGGGTGCCACTACATGTAAGCTTCATGAAAAAGTTCATAAGATGTTAAAAAACCCTTGTATCTGTCACACGGTGAAATTGTTTCATCCTGAAACCCCAGTTGGTATAAACAAATATTTTGTGTTTTATTTTGTCTCTTTTCATGCTGAGCGGCCTTCTTTGTGAAGTGGAACCTTAGTTTCTAGCTACTCTCAAGCCTGAAGTTCTAAAATAGATACTTGTCGGCTCATATGTATTTTAGTTAGGAAAATTTATAATTGAATTAATTCCATGATTTCCTTGTTTCTTTTTCTAGTTCCTGACTTGTATCTAGGTTCAGTTTTTGTATACTTCCGGTGTACTTGGCTTTGCTTTGCTACTTGTCTCAATAAGATGTCTTATTCATAAAAAAAATATATAATTGAATTAATTAGAATATGACTTTGTGAACTTTAGGTGACTTTTATATGTATTAGTATTTACAAATTTAATCTCTGTCATATTCTTTAAAAACAAATTATATTTCTGCAAATGCATCTTTGATATCCGGAAATGATTAATAATCATAAGAAGGTAATTACTATATATATCCAGGCATTGTTCATTGAACTGGTGAAATATATAGCAATATAGCATATTTAAGAATAGTTAGATCTTAGTTCTGGATTGTTTATTAATTTTGAAAGAGAAATATAAAGGTTTTTAAAAATGGACTTACATGATTACATCTGTGAAATATGTCAACGAGGAATATTAGGCACCGTATTAAGTGAATTACGGAGGAATGTTAGGCACCGTTTGTTGTATATAATTGACTTTCCATGTATAGTATTCGGTGGCATAGTTTATATAATAAAGGGAAATCTCAAGGCCACAACATTCGGCCATTCACACACAGTTTGATCTGCTAATTCACTTAATACGGTGCCTAATATTCCTCGTTGACAGCCCCCCTCAAATTGATGCCCGTAAATCAACAAGCATCAATTTGTTACTTAGGAAGCAATGTCGATGACGAGTGAGAGCCTTGGTGAAGATATCAGCAATTTGAAGTTCAGTAGAAATATGTGGAAGAGTGATAACACGAGCGTCAAATGCTTTACGGATAGAGTGACAATCGACTTCAATATGCTTCGTGCGCTCATGATAGACAGGATTGGCCGTGATCTGAATAGCACTTGTATTATCGGCATGTAGAGGTGTGGGATCGGTCTCTGAAAAATCTAGCTCAGCAAGCATACCTCGAAGCCAAATAATTTCAGAACAAGCTAAAGACATCGCCCGGTATTCCGATTCCGTAGAAGACTTAGAAACTCTATCTTGCTTCTTACTCTTCCAAGTGATCAATGCATTACCTAAGAACACACACCAACCAGTGATGGAGCGTCGTGTATCTGCACAACCAGCCCAATCAGCATCGCAATAAGCAGCAAGACTAGTAGAGTTGCTAGCCAGGAAGAATAAACCATGGGCAGAAGTGCCCTGAACATAGCGTATGATCCTACGGACAGCAGCCAAATGAAGATGACGAGGAGCCTGAAGAAATTGACTGACTTGCTATACAGCAAAAGAAATGTCTGGTCTAGTAATGGTGAGATAAACAAGGCTACCCACCAACTTTCGATATAATCGAGGATCAACAAGTAAGTCATCCTCCTCTTTGCAAAGCTTTACGTTTAATTCCATAGGTGTATCAACAGAAGTAGCCTCCTGTAGGCCAGCTGTAGTCACCAAGTCACCAGCATACTTATGTTGATTGAGTGAAATACTAGAAGGACTGCGATGCACTTCAAGACCAAGAAAATATGTGAGAGATCCAAGATCTTTCATATGAAAGGACTCTAAGAGATGAGTTTTGAGCTGGCCGAATAAGACAGAATCGGAACTAGTGATCACAATATCATCAACATAAACTAAAAGAACAACAATACCCATGTCTGATTTCCGAAGAAACAATGAAGTATCATACTTGCTTTGCTTGAATGAAAATTGTAATAAAGTTGTGCGGAATTTATCAAACCAGACCCTTGGGACTTGCTTGAGACCATAAAGGGAGCGAAGAAGCTTACACACATGTGAAGTCGGAGAGGTGAACAATCCCTGGGGTGGCTTCATGTAAATACACTCTTTAAGATCACCGTGAAGGAAAGCATTCTTAACATCCCTCTGATGTAGTGGCCAATCATTGGAAGCAGCAAGAGCTAGAATCAGACGAACAGTAGTCATCTTAGCCACAGGAGCAAAGGTCTCTTCATAATTGACACCATATTCTTGATTATTCCCAAGTGCAACAAGTCGAGCTTTGTAACGTTCCAAACGTCCATCAGATTGGACTTTGACTGAATAAACCCATTTGCAACC
>QGSO01000552.1:315795-400795 GCA_011037825.1 Carya cathayensis
GCTGTCTATTTACCTTCCATTATCCATCAGATTGTTTCATTTATATAAATCTCTCCCAACACAAGTTGGCTTTTACTTGTGTATAGGACGAAGACGATGACGAGGACGAGGACGAGGACGATGACTGAATCTGGCATGCCATGTAATTTGATTATGTGAAGTGTCCAGTGCACGAGCTATAGACCTTGTACTGTTGTACATTTGGGCATGTTTTTATAAGGTTGATTACCTGAGATTGAAAATGCAACCCTTACAGACTGCTTAAGTAATCACCCTCGTCAGTTGAAAGTTCACATGTATCTATAATAATTCCTCATCTGTTTCTTGTATCTGCGGTGCTTAGATTGCCCTATAATATCAATCTGACACAGATATTAAAATTATACAAGAATTCAACCATACCTAAAACTTTCAGGTTGATATTAGGTAGATATTAGTGTTGGATCATAGATTCACGTCTAGACTCGGCGGCATATTCTCTGTCCGTTGCTTCTGTTCAACACCAGGGGATCGTATCCACGTCCGTGGATTCCCAGCACAGTCGTCATCCATGTCCACAGATCACGACGTGTTGCCGATCAATTCATGAGAGAATCAGGTAGTTGAGAAGTGCGTACTTCCAACGACTGGCTCCATGAGAAGCCCATATATAGGATCCATAAATCAGGCTCAACGTACTAAACACATCCGAGATCGGTCAAAATGGGCCTACCCTTTCCAAGAAATATATTACGTTTTTCAAATTGGTTCTGAAACACAGCCCACCCATGATGCCATTACTCCAACCTAAGCTACCTGCAGATTCCCCCGAATAACAATTTGTGATTATCATCTAAGCTTTTCTTATGGCAGGTTGGCTTTCGATCAATTTGGATGCGAGTTTCCTGTGGTCCATATATATATTGAGCTGAAAATTAACTGTTCATTTAATGGTGAAGAAGTCCTTTTTTTTTTTTTTTCTCCTTAATCAAATGGTGAAGAAGTCTTATCAAATCATTGTCCATCTTAAGCTGATCCTCATATATAAAAAGCAAGAGACTTTTTTAACCCACTATTATACACAGTAATAGGGTACAATCCGGGTTTGAAATGTCGGAACACGATCATGCAGACACCTAGAAATTAACCATGATTCACACGTGTTGATGTCGGAACATGTTGCCGGAAAGCCAAAACATGATGGCCACATGGTCGCTTCCGACACGCCAAAGTGGACTACAAGCGCCATCATCATCATCATCAACCAAAAGCTAAAGCTAAAGCTAAAAGAAAAGCCACCCACAATGGCAACACAAAACCTATCTTCTTTTATTTCCTAGTGTTTTTATGCCAATCACGATTTAACCTAATACTCAGGCTTTTATAATTGGGTTTGGCGACATCCGTGCCATCAATATGACCCCAAAGATCTTTTCCCTTAAGAAAGAGTTCAAACTGAAAAGTCCATGTAGAATAATTGTTGCCCGTGAACTTGATACACACAGGTGCAGAATCCATAGAAAAAAAAAAAATAGAGCCAACCCATGAAGAAAGAGACCCACGTGAAGGAAGAAAAAAATATTACTTGAGCTGCCCAAAAAAAAAAAAAAAAAAAACTCTCAACATGTGAAGACCAAAAAAATAAATAAATGTGCCGAAAAACACCGAGAGGAAGATGCACCGAGAGAAAAACACCGAAAGAAAAAATATTTGGAGAAGGTGCCGTCACACAGCACCAGTAACAGCCACAGACCGAAAAACACCGAGAGGAAGATGCACCGAGAGAAAAAAAAACACCGAAAGAAAAAATATTTGGAGAAGGTGCCGTCACACAGCACCAGTAACAGCCACAGAGGACTGTTCTGAGAATCTCTCAGCCACAGAAATACCACCAGAAGCTGTTCCGACAGCCACCTAAACAGAGAAGACTGGCTCATTCGTGCGCTCCGTAGCTGCTGAGAAATACCCAGAAAAAATGAGATCACGTTGGGGTGCTAGGCTCTCGTGTGGTTTTTTGTTTTTTTTTGCCGAGAGAAAAAAAACTGCCGAGAGGAGTTCAGGGCTCAACGCAAACTGATGAGTAAGATAGTGATCTGGATGGTTGACTAGAAAAAAAATTCTCTACAAGCTTGCTCACAGATTCATCAGAGAGCACCGAAACAGCCAAAAAACAGAGAACACCAGACCACCAGAAATTCGGAGATGCTGAAACGTGAACAGAAGCTGCTGAAAGTGATCCCACCTGGAACAGAAAGTGCCGACAGCACCAACCCAGAAAACTAAATCCAAGAAACTAACCAGAAAGTGCCGAGAAAGAGAAACCGAGAATAGAAAACGTAAAAAAAATTACACAGCTCTGATACCATGTCAATAAGAGCAGATCAAACTGTGTGTGAATGGCCGAATGCCGTGGCCTTGAGATTTCCCTTTATTATATAAACTATGCCACCGAATACTATACATGGAAAGTCAATTATATACAACAAACGGTGCCTAACATTCCTCCGTAATTCACTTAATATGGTGCCTAATATTCCTCGTTGACAAAATATAGCTGATGTCATTTAACATGCAATATTTTGTGGCAGCTGTTGAGTTGATGTGCTGATATTTTCGGAAGGGTGTATCAAGTAGGACAAGTAAAATGTTCGAATATTACAGAAAATCATGTACCAAATAATTGTACCAGTATGATTTTGGATAAAAAAAACTTTTGAATTTTCTGTCATGTTGGTGCTGTCTAATATGTCATCAGTGCAGTACATGAGACTAACAGAGTTTCCATGTTCAAGGGGGTTATTTTGGACGTGGCCAAATCGCTTACTTTTCCTCTTCCTCTTTTGGCAGTTGCTCATCAACAACTTAATCTTGGTACTGTCTAAACTATATTTTGGATTACATAATCTGATATTTGCAAGCCACCCGTTCCTTGTTATCTGCTTCACACATTTCCTTTTTCAGGATGTTCACATGTTTGCGAAGATGATGGCAATGCCACACTTGTCAAGGTTATCTCCACGGAACTTTATTTACAAAATCTTCTGCAGAAAGTGTTTGTGGCTTGCTTTCTAGAGATGTTTCAAACATATTGTTTTGAGTTATGCTATTTCATTTGTCAATATCATTTTCTTCATCATTTGTGAAATGTATAATTCTTGTACAGGCTTGGGAAGAAGTCCTTGGAGTGAAAATTGCAGATGCAGCAAATGCAGAAATTTACAGTCCTGAGCAACTGGCAAACCAAAATACTGCCAAATCTAGTGCTGTGAACAGAATTGGATTCATTGGTCTTGGAGCAATGGGCTTTGGCATGGCAACTCATCTGCTGAGATCAAACTTTTGCGTCATTGGTTTTGATGTAATTCCCTATGTTCAGTTCCTATTGGATTCTGCTTGAAAGATTGAATTACTTGCATGAATCAGGACATCGGAATGATTAGTAACTGTTTCCTGTCCCTTCTTTTGCTAAACTTTCTACATTTGGGATCTTTCCTGCTTCAAACTCTGAATATGTACGTGCCAATGAATTTTTGATGCTATAATGAAATTATTGCAAAACTTGAGAATAAGAAGTGAAATGTGGCTGTAAAGTTTTTGAATAGAGTTAAAGACAGTCTTGCAGTTTATCAGAATCCTCATGTCCATATTATTTTATAAGTTCTTTGAATCAAAACCAAATGACTCTGTCTCAGTTCTTTCTTTTTGAGGTAAGGAATACTGAATTGTCAATTTATGTGGTTTACATTTCAAAACCCTTTTACGTTCTATCTTTACGGTGGGAAGAGGTGATTACTTCTAAAACTGATGAAATTAGATGACTTAAGAAATTCATACCCAATATATATGTATATTTCTTAGAGGCATGAAGTGTTGTGGTAGTTATTCCTTTTAATTATCAAAAGTCATTGTGCCAATGATTTACTTGATCCGTGTGATGGGGGCATGTTATACAGGTCCAGGTTTATCAAGGTAAAAGACATGTTTCGTTTACATGGTTTCTGGAATTCCTCTTCATAAAAAAATCATCGAGAGTCATATCGCTATTTGTCAGTTTATTTTATATTAAGTACATCATATCACTGGCTTTCTATAATTCTACTCTTTTACGAGTTTTATGGTAACTTTATTGCCCCAAGTGCAACGTCACCATTTAAGGGCTAGAGCTGATTCTAACCTCATGTTGTATTGTAACTGTGATGCGTGTGCGCATCCATAGATAATTGTATATGCATGACCATATTTAAGGATTTTTGGAGAATATATTAATGTATTTATTGATGTTTTGCGTGCATATTTATGTGGTCAGACAATGTTTTTCTTATTGTGCCTTTTGGTTAGAAATAAATATTTTGCTGCGAATTGAGATGATCATTTCAAATACCATCTTGATTAAATTATTTTGCACCTTTCCTGGGATGCAGGTATATAAACCAACATTAACTCGATTTGCAGAAGCTGGTGGCTTGGTTGGAAACTCTCCTGCAGAAGTTTCTCAAGGTAATTGGGGACATGAAAAATGTACCCTATATAAGCCACCATCTGAATGAATTAGTTAATCGTAGAATAAATATAAAATTTGATGGACATTTCTCACAAGGTATAATTTCTTCTATTATGATGAAATCTTTTGAGAATGTAAATTTCCATGATTCAATCAATACAAATTTGTTTTTATCAATTAGTTCAGCTTAGTGATAATTAAACTAATTAACTTGTCCCCATGGTGTTTTGATTTACTGATTATTACTATTGAAAAGAAGATTGGCATGAACTACAACAAGATTTCTTTTACAAACACTTGTACCTTTGAAACAAAGAACTTGTCAATGAATATGGCACAAGTCCATTTTTGTTATCAGTGGGAGAAGCCCTGGACTTAGGATCTTGCTTCATAAAGCAGCAGCCTATCATCTACTACTTGTTTTTGTCTCTCTTGGAACCACAAAGTATATTCCCATTATGAAACACAAGTTACATATGGGATTTGCATGGATAGAACATTGCCCCAAAAATTAGGTAGGTGCTCTTGACCCTGACACATTTATGAAGTTGCCACTCTGACAGATAAAACTTCATAGTGATTAGATGGATCTGTAAGGTAATAATTGTGAGCAAGTGGATACATCTGTACTTGTTGGTTCTTTTCTTAATAGAGAGTCACCTTTCAGATTAGGTTATTCTTGCTCTTTCTTCTTTTGAAATCTTGTAAAATTTGATGTGAGTTTGAATTTATATTCCTATGCATTACATTGTAGGTGGGCGACTTTTTTCTCTGGGCACGGTGGGTGATATAGCTCATGCATTACATTAAAATACAGTTCATGCATATGCTTTACCTAATATGCCAACATGGCTATATGGTAATTTCAGTGTCCGTGACTGAAAATACTTCACAAGTCTTAGGGTGGTAGGTTCAACCATTTCTTATCTCTTGAAAGTGGAAATATGACCTTCAGTATTCTTGTAAGCCTCAGCCAACAACATTCCACAGATATATTTTTTTCCAATTCTTGCTTGCATTCCTGCATCAACCCAAATTAGGGGTTAGTTTTGTCTCTAATCACGAAACAATAGGGCGGCACCTTCATTGAGAAGCAAAGAGCCATCGACATTCTTGTAAGCCTTCTTGTAAGCCTCAGCCAACAACATTCCACAGATATATTTTTTTCCAATTCTTGCTTGCATTCCTGCATCAACCCAAATTAGGGGTTAGTTTTGTCTCTAATCACGAAACAATAGGGCGGCACCTTCATTGAGAAGCAAAGAGCCATCATAGTCGCAGGAATTTGCTTTCCATTGAAGTCTAACTTATCATTTCAGCTGTTTTATACGGTTGCTTTCAAAAGCAATCATCTCATATTAGAACTCACTTTATATGTTTGATATTTAAGTATTGAATGGGTGAACCCTAGTTAGGTACTTCTCATGTATACTTCTTGTGTACTTGGGCTATGCCTTCTCTTCTTATGAATAAACTTCTTGGTTACCAATAAAAAAAGGTATTGAATGGTATTTATAAGAGATGCTAGCATTACCAAGATCTAGAATGCTTTAAAATTCATCAGACCTGTCGGTAGGATAGAACAGCAATCCCAAGACTAGCTTTCCCTGATAATGTATATTGTGGAATGAAGGCAGCATAACATATCCAGAGTAATTAGTGTTACTATTTTTATAGGCGAAGCACAACCCGTACAGATTGATGTGAAATAGAGAAACATAGACAGAACTAATGTGGACCTAAAGATATATTCCTGTATGAGTTGCTATGCGTTTTGTACCAAAACATCCAGGACAAAATTGGTGTATATATGTTTAAAAGTGAGCTGTAGCCTATTGAGTGTGAACTGCCTTCTCTGTTTCACTAGTTAATTTCAGTTGGTCTAGAATTAAAAAAAAGAAACAATTGGACATGTAAATGTATTGTTAGATGTTTGTGTGAGCAAAAAGTTTGCAACTATTTTCAAATTCTTTTGTGGAGCATGAGTTTATTTGTTTGTGGCACATTTTGCGTTCCAGATGTTGATGTGCTTGTAGTTATGGTCACAAATGAAGCTCAAGCTGAGAGTATCTTATATGGAGAGTTTGGAGCAGTTTCAGGTACACAAAACTTTCAGTATACCACTTCCAATCTGGAACAATGCTGACCTTATTTTTGTGTTTTATAGCCCTTCCCTCTGGAGCATCAATTATCATTTCATCCACCGTTTCTCTTGGATTTGTGAGCCAACTAGAGCAACGTTTGCTAAGTATGTCCTTTATTTGCAGAATTTTATCTGTTTTCTTTTACGCAGAATGAAAAATGCTACCTTTTTCTCTATGAACATTGTTGTTTATTTTACCCAGCCTTTAAGTTTTTTCAGTGTTAATGTATATCTTTTTGTGGTGTTAGCTTATGCTAAGACTGCTAACGATTGATAAAATCTCATTCTTATAGTTTGTTGAGTCACTAATTGTCCCTAAAGTTCAAGCGGGGGACAAATGTTGATTTAATATCTTTATGTGTAATTTAACACCGCCTTGCATATGTGGTCCCAAAGTCTCTCTTAATTGTGGGACTCAACACAATCAGTATTTAACTTAAATGGGAGGTATAAAGCAGAGTCAGCTTTGAATTCAGAAACTTTGCTTTGTTTATCATGTTAAATCACTAGTTGAAGTGTATTACTTCTCTGGTACTTGTTATTATTCTGAGCTTAGTTGGAAAATGGGAACATCAAATTGCATCTCCAAACATAACTAGGTCTTGGTTAGAATGCTTGATGTAAAGCTTCATGAAATGTTTTTATGTAATATGGTAATTTCTAATCTCGACACTTCAATGTTCACTACCACAATAAATTTCATCGCCACTTTGGTACTCCCCAAGTGCTGCTGAACATGAGATTATAATGTTTGGAATGATTGCGAATTGTTATTCTCATTTAAATGCTATGATAGGTAGAGGAAAAGGCTGCTAATTGAAGGGTAATCTTATAATTCTCTGTCTGAAATTCTGAATGTTAAGAATGTTTATGTTTATGATTCTCTGGTGTTAATTTTTCATTATTTTCTTTATTTTTCTTAGATCCTTTCATTCCTTCCTTTTATGCCGTGCTTTTTTAATGTGATAATATAATGATCAATTTACAAATGTCTTAGATGAAGGCAAGGGTTTGAAATTGGTGGATGCTCCTGTTTCTGGTGGTGTTAAGAGGGCCTCTACAGGAACACTTACGGTGTGCAAGGCCCCCTCCCCATCTTTTCATTTATGAAAATAGCTCTTTTGTTGTGTGAAATTTCACTATCCTTTTCAGATAATGGCTTCTGGTACAGATGAAGCTCTTAAGAGTGCTGGTTTAGTTCTTGCAGGTAAGAAGCACACTTAGGAAATTCATCTGGGAAGCTTCTACTCTTGGGCTGTGGTGATTCCTTATTAACTTTGTGACTGATACTTGGCTTTCATGTACAGCATTGAGTGAGAAGCTTTATATTATCAGAGGAGGTTGTGGAGCTGGAAGGTACCTGTTACTCAAATTGGTCGAAGTTGGTCCCCATATATTATACCTTCTTTTTTCTAATTATAAGTCCATAGGCACATGCATCCATATGTATCTATTCATTTCAATTTGCATGTTGAGTCTATGCTGGGAAATTAATTTTTTATTACTTTGTTCTTCCGTATTTTGTTCTCTAGTGGTGTAAAGATGGTTAATCAACTGCTTGCTGGAGTTCATATAGCCTCAGGAGCTGAGGCAATGGCATTTGGAGCTCGATTGGGTCTTAATACAAGACTGTTGTTTGATGTCATCACAAATAGTGGGGGAACATCCTGGTATGTTTCTTTGACTCTGTATTGAAATATTTTTGAAAAAACATATTCTGTAGTGATTGTAAAGTTTTTAAAATATGCAATTTTTTGCTTTGCCAACATTAGTATGAGCACTCATTAATATTGAATTTGAATAATGCACTAGATCAATTGGTACTCTTTTGAAGCTATGCACTTAAGTCCTCTCTTTTGGCTTTAACCAAAAATTTGAACATTTGGCAGTCCGGTGAAAGAATTAAGCTCCACATTATAGGGTGTGACCTTGATTGTGGGTATATGGACTGATTGAATTCTCCCCTATTGGCTTAAGCTTTGGATAGGAAGCTTTGAGATTGTCTTAGAGCCCAGTTTGTTGTTATTGGACTCCTTGTGCTTGGCTTGTTTGGTTATATGATTCTGTCTTTGGTCCTGTTAGGTTTGTTGGGCCCTTGCGTGATTTTGTCTGTTTCTGTTAGTTTAGGAAAAAGAAGTTCCACAATGGTTGCTTGGGGTGGGTGGAATTCCACAAAATAAGTTCCAGTGACATATTTTTAGCCTCTTTAAGTAAATTTTGAGTTGCAAAATGCATGTGCAGTCCCAAGTTTATGTCAAGAAAGCTCTATGCTAAAGCGTCTATTTGGTTGTCCAACTTAATGGACTTAATTAAATGTGTGATGTACATATTCTGTATTTTGTGTGAAGAGTTGCATGCCATCTAACAACCCATTAGGAAGAATTTTGAGGTTATAATTGAGAACCTTGGATGAAGGTCAAATTTACATTTCTCCATATCTTATCATTCTGTATTTGACTGGATCAGGCTTTGGTCTCTTCCTTCCTAGTCATTTATGTTTTGTACTGAGATATACCCATAAAATAATATTTTGTACTGAGATATGAAGTGTCATGAGTTGTGTCCAAGATTAGTTTTTCATTTTCATATATCTATAAATCAAGCTTGAGCAAATGGTTCCTTTTCAGGATGTTTGAAAATCGTGTTCCGCATATGCTGGATGGTGATTATACACCATACTCTGCAGTTGACATCTTTGTGAAAGACCTGGTTTGGCCAACCTATGCATTTTTTTATCTGCAAACTACTTATTTGACCAAAAGTCATCATGAGGTTAATAATGATTATAATCATCTACAGGGCATTGTTTCTCATGAATGTTCCTCCCTTAAAGTTTCCCTTCAGGTTGCCACTGTCGCACATCAACTGTTCCTGTCAGGTGCTGTTTAGTTTTCCAATTTATTTAATATTACATGGTCGTATACCTCTCTGTTTTACAGTCTTCAGCATGCAGAAGACATTTTGCTTAAATCACCATGGAACCTAAACTATTGACTTAAATTTTTATTCTAATCTGTAATATAGATAGGCGTTTGTGTAATGCGTGTGCACGCGCATAAACACACCTATACACACACACACACACACACAGACAAGTGTTGCAAATCTTTTAGGAGTCCTCAAGACCTGAAACACTTGTCATTAATATATGAAACTTTTTCTTCTTTCACAAAATCAACACAAACTGACAAAAGAATTCTTTTAGATTTTACCCTGAGCCCGCCTCCTTGCACACCTTTTATTAAATGTTTGCTTTACATCTAAATTTCTTTACCTATGTGACTGTCCAGATGAGCTGGCCCAGTCCAACCCCTTTTATTATGGCAACTACACATCTAAATAATTGAGGCACTTATATATGATATGCACTTCTGCCACTTCTCTTCTCAAAAAATTCTCAAGATTTTCTGAACCATTTTCTTTAATTC
Organism: Carya cathayensis; assembly: GCA_011037825.1. Classification (NCBI taxonomy): domain Eukaryota; kingdom Viridiplantae; phylum Streptophyta; class Magnoliopsida; order Fagales; family Juglandaceae; genus Carya; species Carya cathayensis. The sequence goes on from QGSO01000552.1 coordinate 325,847, forward strand.
AAGATACGAAACAATAAAACTCAGCTTCAATATCGTTTTGTATCTTGAACATTATCTTTCATATGGCGGAAACAAAACGACAGGAAGATAACACTCAAGTTCATTTGTATGATGCGAACCATGGAAGGCCTTTCATTGTCAGTATATATATTTACGATTGTTGCATGCATGACTTTTGAGTTGCTAGCTAGCAAATCAGTAACACTATGATTTTACAACTGAGCAGGTTCTGCTGCAGGCTGGGGCCGGCAAGATGATGCTGGTGTTGTAAAGGTAAGGGCAAGTTGTGCCATGCTTTGATTACAATTGAGGAAACATAGTACACAGACTGTGGGAGGACGAATTACTGAGATCAATATATTATTTCAAAAGATTCAAATGATGAGACTTTTTTCCATATGCTTTCCCAGCCAGAAGCCTTTTATTTTTGACTTACTGTTACATCTCGTATTGATTGCATAAAGGTTTAAAATCTGGAAAGAACTTTCCAACTACCTTACAAAGATGATACAACAATCATTCAGGGTGTTATAAGTGAATAATTGTGTATAGCCTTAATTTCCCCCATTATCTTAAGTTAGTACGGTACTAAATGAATAACATATGATAATTTCTTTGTATAGCCTTTTTATGCCTCTCTGCTGCTTGCTTGAAATGTTGTAGTGATTTAAACTGGAGTGTCGTTAGGTAATATCAAGAAGAACAACCACCCGAACTCTGATGACTGAAACTTCAGTGCTTTCGTTTCTTATCTTTATACTTTTTTTTTATCCCTTTTCTAACTTTATCCAATTTAAGTGCACAATATAAAGTTACTTAAATCTAAAACGATCAGCTAATGTTTGAAATCCAACAGTTACAGGTTTAACTGCAATAAGTATATTTCCACAGGTTTATGAGGCACTCACAGGTGTAACCGTCGAAGGAAAACCTCCTGTTCTTAAGAAAGAAGTTGTCTTGAAATCTCTTCCAGCTGAATGGCCACTAGATCCCATTGATGACATACAAAAACTGAATCAGAACAATTCTAAGACTCTGGTTGTTCTAGATGATGATCCAACTGGCACTCAAACTGTTCATGACATTGAGGTTCTAACAGAATGGTGAGTCTCTTTAATTGTTCTTATATTTTATAATTGATAAGGTAAATATACAATCTAGATGCTATCAGAAGGTAAGCTAGGGACAAATGGAGATTTAAAATGATTTCAGAGTAGTGTTCTTGAGTTCAAAGTTCAAACCCCCACTTTGCTCTTTATCTTTCATCTTGATAAAATATTTCCCATATTACCAATCAAAAAATATTTCCCATATTGTGCCCAATTATTAGGTTTAGTCTAGCTCACATGTGAATGAAAGTGTTAGAAGATAATTAAATAATCGAATTCATCTTTTCACTTCATTTTAAGCTAGCTGAACAATTGGTGATTTAACACTACATAACCAGTTATTATAAGTTAAAAACTATAGAAGTTGCTGTATTTTTATCTCATAATTAGGGAACTTCAAATATTCAGTGCTTCATAGAAGCCCTGTGTACTTTTTTGTTTGTTACTCAATAGAACCTTCCTAAAGATGAATTTCAAGCTATTATAATTTTCACATTTTTTATTGCAGGACTGTTGAGTCACTTGTAGCCCAGTTCAGAAAAAATCCCAAGTGTTTTTTCATTTTGACCAACTCCAGGTCACTAAGTTCTGAAAAGGTAAAGATCTCATTGTATCATCCAATCTTTAAAGCTTGTTTCTAATTCAAATCAACTTTCTGCTTTAAGAAGTGTCTTAATACTGTCTGGTTGTTTCAGATTTGTAATCCTCAATTTGAAACGAAATTTTTACAGGCCAGTGCATTGATTAAAGATATCTGCAGAAACATACATACCGCAGCTAATTCAGCTGAGAACATTGGTTATACAGTAGTTTTGAGAGGTGATTCAACTTTACGTGGTCATTTTCCAGAGGCAAGGACAAGAACTGAAACTAGAATTTTATTTTTGAGTAAATGCGATTGAGACTGACTTATTCAATTCACATTGTAACATGGGATTTCCTGTTTTTTTAGGAAGCTGATGCCACTGTTTCAGTATTGGGTGAGATGGATGCTTGGATCATTTGCCCCTTTTTTCTTCAAGGAGGGCGTTACACTATCGAAGATATACACTACGTTGCAGATTCTGATAAGTATGCTTTTATGTGTTTTTGTGCTTATTGTAGTTAATTGTGATTAGATGTTAATTTATTACTCTATGGATGATGTTATCATTAGGCTTATCCCTGCTGGGGAAACTGAGTTTGCTAAAGATGCTGCTTTTGGCTACAAATCTTCAAACCTACGTGAGGTCAAACATTTTTTCTTTATACCTGTTTGAAATGTGTGGCCATTGATTCATACTATTGCTGAATAGATTTAGTTGTAACTGTGCACCTTTCTTCATCTTAAATATAGTGGGTGGAGGAGAAGACAGGAGGCCGCATACCAGCCAGCAGTGTAACTTCTATTTCTATACAACTTTTAAGGAAAGGTGGACCAGAGGCTGTTTTTGAGCATCTTTCCAGTCTGCCAAAGGTACAGAATATTCTGAAGACGTGTGCATGAGCAGACCATCGCTAAAAAGAGAAATAAATTCACTGACACATTGGTTGAATGGTTTAAGTTAGGGCTGTTCAAACGCAATCATGTTGCAACCCAACCCGGTTCAATGTGTTGGCGTCTGGCATGTGTTGGCTTGGGTGGTGAACTACAAAACAAAAATCCAAAGCCCGTTGAGCCAGATTAGGGTTGACAAAGTTCTGGACTGGTCACACCTGAAAAAATAATAATAATTAGGCCTAGTCAAGCCCATCATGTTCTTCACCTGTTGCAGAAGAGCTATCTGTGCTAGCCTCGGATGGCACCTACCTTAGTCTCCTTTGGTTCACCCATTGTCTTGTCCCTACTGAATTACCACACTCAACCTCAGATGTTTAGGTCAACCAACAACTTTGGCCTCTATGGCTTAATTCATCATTGCAGTTTAACAGGCATAGAAAATAGTTATGCTTGAAGATTTTCCTGATACTGTTTTTAGTCAAGCAGGTTGTATCCAATCTACCTAGCCCATCTCATTCAACGGGTTGAAGTTAGGATGAGTTTAGACATAGAGATGGCTTGTATTAAAAGTCCCATCCAACCTGAAGCTGGTATGATCTGGGGCTCTAAACTCATTAATATTTCACACGTTCTTGTTTAAAGCTTTCCCAAATTTAGGGTGTGGGTAGAAATCTTCAGGCACATTCAGCCACTAGTGAGCTTGACAAGCTTACAAGGAGTCCATCTTGGGCGTAGGAGCTGAAACTTATACCATGATGCACCTAATGCAGCAATGCTGATAGGCTCATTGGAAGTTTTTGTGTTAATGTAGCAACTTAGAACAAAAAAAAAAAATGGAAGTTGGTTCCAAGAATCTTATTTTCTTAAAAAAGGTGGTTATTCCATTATTTTGCGTACTTATCTTGGAACTTGGGCAAACATTCAGGACATTTCAAATAAGCATTCAGAAACATTTATTTTAAAGTTACCAAGTAATGGATGTTTATGGATTGTATGGATGAATGCTAAAACTACATTAAAATTCATAAAACATACTCATTTAAATATGCCATCTATATTATTATGTATATCCAATTATTGCTTTAATCCTTATGGAGAAACATTGGTAATTGAGTGATAAATGAGGACAAAAGCTTTCAATAGAACTGATGAGGAATTTAAGTGAATATGCTTAATGTATAAACTAACTTGGCTTCCTTTGTTTGGTACTTGGTAGTATATCAAGTTAAATAATTACTTTAGATTAGGACCATATTATGTTTTGACAAAATAGTGGGGCTCTGTAGTAAAATGGACTCACTTGTATTATAGAGTTTCTATGGGATATAGCAGGAAACATTGGAGACTTGGTGGTGGTGGGGGAGGCACAATACCCCAGGGTCTCCATGTGGTTCTGCCACTGTCTAGAGTATCATACTTGATAGTAACAACTAGCCGTACATGGGGGAAGTTTGAATATCAGTATTGAACTGGTGTTTCATGTGCTAGAAGAGCAAGGAAACAATCAATCACTAATTGCTGCATTCCGAAGTAGCTAGAAGAGTTTGTGCCTTGTTGTTCAATATTTTCGGCTTTGCTCAGATGATGCCTCAAAGGGTCGTGGAATTACTGGTTGTTTAGAGAAGCCAGAGTGTGGGTCATTACGGCGTGAAAGCTTAGTGGCTTGTTCCTTCATGACTGATGTGGTGCTTTTGGATAAAATGGAATGTGTGATACTTTGAAGACTGTGAGAAGACAGTGGAGGATCTTAATTCCTTACTGCTAAAAATGTTGTATACGGATGCCAGCTCAGAGTTGCTTTGGCTAATTGGCTCCCCTAGTTTTTGTTTTCACTGTTTCTATTGGGTGCTCTCTCTCGCATACACCTTTGGTACCCTTAATGAAATTTTAATTCCTTAAATAGAAAAACACTAACAACTAGCCAACATGGGGCAAGTTGCAAGTTTGTTGCTTAAAGTTTTATGAGGTGTCCTTAGAAATTAGCAATGCGGGGTACTCAAGTCATGGAAATGATATTATTTCCAGGTACCATCTTTAATGTACCTCACTTCTTAATTTAAGAAGTTTCTACTGCATGAAGCTGTTGGTCAGAATCCCATTTGTCTTCTCTATCACTCTCATTTTTGTTTTGGAGAAAAAGTTACAAACTAATACTAGGTTTTCTCTGAAGTGGTTCTGGTTTATTACATGAAACAGGGGTCGACATGTATAGTTAATGCAGCTAGTGAAAGAGACATGGCTGTATTTGCAGCTGGAATGATCAAGGTAAAATGTCCTGCTATTATTATGATCTTTCTGTTTCCATTACAATGGTTTTGAGCCTATTTGGCATGTTTTCCTAAAAAATTGGTACATCCCTTGATAAGCCATGTTGAATTGACAGGCAGAATTGAAGGGAATGCGTTTCCTATGCCGTACTGCTGCTAGTTTTGTTTCTACTCGTGTTGGAATTATTCCAAAAGCTCCAATTTTGCCAAAGGATCTGGGAATAAACAAAGAAAGGAATGGCGGTCTCATAGTTGTGGGGTCGTATGTTCCCAAAACAACTAAACAGGTCGAAATGGTGAATTATGGAGATTTCTGTTTCTTTCTTTCTCCAATATTGATATCTCTATTTGGGTATGTCCTCCTAATAGGTTGAAGAGCTTAGATTACAATGTGGCCAGATCCTGAAAACCATTGAGGTGACCCAAACACTAACTTTCCTTATGTCACGGATTTGTGTTAATTATGCCTCTTTGCATGAAAATTTATGTGCCCATAATTTTGAATTATACTTGTTTATAAACGTTTTGAAATACCTTCTTTGCAAAAAAAATAGGTTTCTGTTGATAAGCTTGCAATGAGATCAGTTGAGGAGAGGAAAGAGGAGATCAGCAGAGCAGCTGAACTAGCAGATTGTTTTCTTAGGGCTCGTGAGGACACTCTAATACTGACCAGTCGGGAGCTCATCACTGGAAAAAGTTTGTTTCATGTTCCTTTTGTTTTACTTTCTGTCATAATTTAAGTACCCCCAATGCCTTTCTCAGAGGGAGAGGTGAGAGCGAGAGAACTAGAGAGAGAGAGAGAGGTGGGAGGGAGCAGGTTAGAAAAGAAGTTAAAGACAGTGAATGTTCTTGTCCCCCCCCCCCCTCCCTCCTCTTTCTCTCTCCCTCTTTCTTTCTTCAATTGCTAATTCATTTTTCATTGGACAGCTCCTTCCGAGAGTTTGGAGATCAACTTCAAAGTGAGCTCTGCTCTGGTGGAAATTGTTAGGCAGATCACTACAAAACCTCGTTACATTCTTGCAAAGGTACTTCTAATATCAAATAACCAAATGCTCCTCTTTTTTACTTTGCTGAAATGGCTATTGACCAGTAAATCAGGATGGCCTTTTTTTCTCCATTAGCCAAACAACTATTTTCTTTTCCAATTTTCCTAATCACTATTTTTTTGAGTAGAGAGTCAATGGAATGAACTAACCAAGAAATAACCATAACTTAAGGTGGATGTGAACTACTTGCAGCCGAACCACTTAACCTGCTTATGCAGTTTTTTTTTTTTCCTCTGTTTCTTCTTGCTCTTCAACTTTCTATAATGGCTATCTAACCATACTTCTTTAATTTATTTCAAGCTTTAGTCAAAAAGTCTTGAGTTGTTTTGGGGGCTGGTTTCTAGGTCCTCAATTTCAAGTGCCATGTACTGAATACAGAACTCTGTTTTAGGGTGGAATCACTTCATCAGATCTTGCTACAAAAGCGCTTGAAGCAAAATGTGCCAAGATAGTTGGACAAGCACTGCCGGGTGTTCCTTTGTGGCAGTTAGGTCCTGAAAGTAGACATCCAGGAGTTCCATACATTGTTTTCCCTGGTGAAAATGAATTCTTATTTGGTTGCAGTTGTATAACGTTTTCTTGAAAGTTTTATTGTGTCTCACTTTGAAAATTTACTTTACATAGGTAATGTTGGTGACAGTAAAGCACTGGCAGAAGTCGTGAAATCATGGGCTCGTCCAGTGAGACTTCCATCAACGAAAGAGCTGCTTTCTGTAAGGGCCTTAAACCTATAGTTGAGGGTTTCATGACTACCTTTTTCCTCTGATACTGAAAAAAAAAAAATCTTCCGCATGCAGAAAGCGGAAAAGGGTGGATATGCTGTTGGAGCGTTCAATGTTTACAATTTGGAAGGAGTTGAGGCAGTTGTTGCTGCTGCTGACAAAGAACAAAGTCCTGCCATTTTACAGGTTAGGAGTAGTCAATTTAGAAGATGGATATTCTGGCTAGGGTGGATTAGAAACGTCTTGTGTTGATTGTGTCCATGATTTGTGATAACAGTTAATTTTGCAAAGCTCAAGCATGTTCATGTGATTTGTTAGACGGAACTTCCTAAGATCTAGACGTGGCTGCAGTACATTTTATGTCAGTTTCCTGGTTGCTAGGCCATATATGGTTAACTTTTTTTTTCGATTGAGTTTTTTTTTTTGTTGGGGGCGGCGAAGTTCCTGAGATAGCTCTTTCCGTCCGTCAGATCTCTTCTCTGAAACTCAAAAATTAACCGAAGTTTAAGGTTGTATCAAGCATATTTGATCATCTGCAGAAGCTCGTAATAGTCAATTTTTGGGGGTGCACAGTTATAAGGAATAAGAAGGTATCAACAGTCAATTTGTAAAGGACCATCACAACATACATATACTATGTCTAAAATGTAAGGACTCGAGAGCAATTTTTTACAATGTAATATTGAGGGTGGATGGAGCTAGTTCTGCTCTACTTAAGATGTTTCTCTGCACTGTTCTAACACGTTTATTTCTCTTGGATGACTAGCCCATCTCATAATTCTCTATCTCTCGTTGTTTTCTCCACTATTTTTTTCCTTGTGTCCTGCATCTACCCCAACATCTAGCAAATAAGGAACTGACTATATAAATTTCTAAAAGCTCACCCATGTTGTCCCAACAAAATTTGCTGCCTTTGTTCTTTTCCAGATTCATCCTGGTGCCTTCAAGCAAGGAGGAATTCCTTTGGTTGCTTGCTGTGTCTCTGCTGCTAGGCAAGCCAGTGTAAGTGCCATTTTCATATGCTTAACAAAAGAGGAAAGTAAAAGGGGGCAAAACGTAAAGCTCTGAAAGGTTATAAAAAAAGAGGAATAAATAATATTTGCAGATTGAGTGAAAAGCACTGAAAGATGAAAGGCAAGGGTTTTCCTTGAATGTCCATCAATCAGTTAATATACTCAAAAAGTGAAGGTTATGCTTGGTAAAACATCCTGTTTGGCTTAATACAAAGATAGATGCCTCAGTTTACCTTGGATGTGACATTCTTTTTATAGATTGGTTATGCAGCTTCACAGTTTTTCAGAGGTATATGTGCACCACATTCTGCTGAATTCATTGTGTTCTACCTTCATTGCTTCTCTTTTGGGGAAGTAGTATTTGATTTTTGGTAATTTTTCTTTATATAATTCTGCTTTTGGTAAAAGCTGATGGACGGGTAAGAATTTTCTTTTCTCAGCGAATAGCTTCTTCCTTAAGAAGAAGAAGAAATGCTGGATGGGTATGTTTCTTTTAATTAACGAAATTGTTTTTACCTAAAAATTAAAGGAATAAATAAAATAAGCCATTTTGTTATATGGTATAGATTATCAAGAATGTGTGGAGAAAATAAAGGACCAAACAAACTAAAACTACATAATTATAAGCCATCTGTGTATTGAACACATATGATTAGGAGGACAGATGCAGCACATTCTAGAACACGATAATCTCATAACCCAAATACCAGATCACTTAGTAAAATGCGAGCCCATTGTTGTACTGCAACCCTTTCAAATCTTTCCAAGAGGTGTACAATGCCAAACTTTGTACCTCCTTATACTAAAGGTAAAATGTGCACAGATGTGATTGCCTACACGTAAACCAATACCTGTCATGTGATAACTTAGTGCTGCCATTTATATCAAGATGTAGAAGGCAATGCTTAATTGCTTATAAATCAATGGCAGGTTCCCATTATTGTTCACTTTGATCACGGAACTTCAAAGCAAGATCTCGTGGAAGCCCTTGAATTGGTAACTCTCTCTCTCTCTCTCTTTTCTTTTTTGTTTTTATCATGCAACTCACCTTTATTCTATCACCACATGCAATTAGTGTTTTGCATTGTGTGATCTCAGTTTATAATCTAGTTTATTTCCAATAAATTAATAACTAATACTCAAATTGCGTTCTTGAATCCAACCTTACCAGGGATTTGATTCAGCTATGGCAGATGGTTCACATCTTTCATTCAAGGACAACGTATCATACACAAGGTTCATATCATTATTGGCTCACTCACAAGGTATGCTGGTAGAAGCTGAACTGGGGAGATTGTCAGGAACGGAGGATGACTTGACTGTTGAAGATTTTGAAGCCAGACTGACTGATGTTCATCAGGTTACTTATCATTCAAATGGGCTAAAATCAGATTTCCATTTTTTTTTCTACTTATTGTTGCCAAACTTATTAAAATCAATCTCATGTATTTTAGGCTCAAGAATTCATTGATGAGACTGGCATAGATGCTTTGGCAGTATGTATTGGAAATGTCCATGGAAAATACCCTGCAACTGGCCCAAAACTCAGACTTGACTTGCTTGAGGTAAAGAATATCCATAAATACACCTCATAGTTTTACTAAATCAATTGGGGTTAAAATACTTGCTTACTTGTGTATAAATTAGTGTGACCTCATAAAAGCATTTCATTGTTCTCGGTTATTGGGTTACACAGTGTGGATTGAAGTTTTTATTGTAATTTAAACGGGTTTCATTAAAGATATTCAACATAGGTTAGTAAAGTCCACCTGCTTATAATAAATTTTAAAGCTACGAAGGGCTGTGTCCCAAACACATTGCCCATAAATTTTCTGCTTTGCTGGCATGCAAATATGTGAAATTTTCAAGCAAAAATTTTTCCCTTCACATATTCTAAAAATAATTCCAATTGTTCTTGGCCACACCATTAACAATTAACAGAGACCCTAACAATTATGGTGCTACAGACTACCTTCTTCAGACTCGTTTCTTCATTTCAGAACAAACTTAATAAGCACATTTTGTTTTTGTTTATGTTTATGTTTATGCTCTCTCTTTTTTCTTTTTCTTTTTTTCCTTTTTCTTCAAGTCGGAAAGAAAAAGAACATGGTTTTACCTCTTGGGATTGACTCAACCCTCCACCTCATCCATATCAACTACTTTACTTATTGTGCTCCCTTCCTCATTAAGGATTTGCATACTTTGTGCTCGAAGAAGGGAGTTTTCCTGGTGCTCCATGGAGCTTCTGGCTTGTCCAAGGAACTCATCAAGGTACAACTCAAATACAATAGCAAATTCCAAAAACTAAATAGATTTGCCTTCACTTTCAAAGACCGAAGATTTCATGGTTAGTGACTAGTTTTGATGTTCAGGGTTGTATAGAGAGGGGGGTCACAAAGTTCAATGTGAACACTGAAGTTCGGAAAGCTTACATGGATTCACTCAACACCCCAAGTAAAGATCTGGTCAATGTTATGGCATCTGCAAAGGAAGCCATGAAAGCTGTGGTTGCAGAGAAGATGCGTCTATTTGGCTCATCAGGAAAAGCATGATGATAATTTTTACATCCATCTATTACTTAATTACTTGGTAATTTATTTCTTTTGTTTTACCTGAATTTTTTTCTTTTTGGCCATGATGAAGTTCTTTTGTTATCCTTTTCGGAAACATGGGGATTTTGCTCCTACGACGACTCGATCAAAGGAATCGACGCGGTGATATTATCTTTATGTAAACTGATGTGGCAAACTTCGACATCAGCTGTGTGATTGGTGTGTCAATAAAGAGGTTTACAAATAGATTTATTCTTTTATTATTAAATAAGAGTTTGTGTTATGAGCAGCAATACTATTGAAGAATGATCTCTCTCTAGTGTTTTTCTTGACACAATCTTTCCACTTTGCTTTAATGGACTGTTCGGCCTTGACCTTGTGAATGTTCTCCACAAGCACTCGTTTATTCTTGAAAACATTTCCCTTCACCCTCACGTACATCTCATGGTACATGTGCTTGTCAATCTTCTCCACCTCTCGATACTTCCGAAGCAAACACCGCAGCGCTCTCATCCGCCACATCCACAATGTCTTCGATGGCTGCCTTGCCTCCTTTGTTCCCTTTCGCTTTCCATGTCCTGAGTGCCTACCTTTTGTTTCTGCTTCCTTTGCTTCCCTGCACCGTGCCCTTGAATGGATTATCTTTGGTTTCTTTATTATGTAACCATCGCTCACCAGCTTTCTTATGTTCATTCCTGCAATGCTCATAATAAGATCTAATATCACTGAAGGGACAAGGATATGATGCCGGAAATAGGCCGATAATGGTATGTAATCCTTCACTTCGAATTAGCAAAAGCAAATGTTTTCTTGCATAATTTGGATTCAGAACATGCATTCTTTAGAAATGAAGGAGTCGAATTACATATCCCTCGGTCAATGAGTGAACTATCTCTCTAGGTGATAACACATCAAATAATAGCTCAAGTAAGAAGAGGTTGCAGAAAATAGACATACTTGAATTAGCCATGGAAATATTGTGGGTCTCCTTGGGATCGAGCCATACTTTTCTTTTACCACATTTGAGTACCCTGGAGGCCAGCCGCTTCTGCAGGCTCAATGACACCATTGTTACAAGGGTTTCTTTTTGTCTGTTGCCAAAAACTACTGGGGGTGTCTTAAGAAGAAGAAGAAGAAGTAAAGGGGTATTCTGATTCTCAAATCATGTAAAAGATCGATGGCTTTCTATCCGGCAAAAGGCTTCCATCAATATATATAGGACAAGGTGTGACTACTACTCTTATTCTGCATTATGGTCAAAAGATAGAGAATTAAAACTATTTTAGATGTCCCACTTGTTACTTGGGAAGCAAGTTGATCCATCTCATATAGTTTGTTTGAATGTTAAGACCCTCGTTTTAAAAGTCAATAACTCTGTTTCTTTTCTTGGGGACAAAGTTTAAGCCAAGTAAACATATCATCCAACTTAAAATGTAGCCACAAATGATCTGATCACAGAGCTTTATTCCAGCTTGTTAATTTGAGAGCACTCAACTCAATCATCTTGGTAGAAGTTTTTCTTGTCAAGTTTATTAGGTCCAGATTGAGAATGGTCTCAGTTACTTTTGTTAATTAAATTTTGAGAAAAACACCACAAAAAAAAGAAGGGTGGCTCTATAGCCACCAACTCGGGACTCAAATTTGGGTCCCGACAAGTGTTGAAAAAGAAAAAAGTCGGTATAAATGCTCAGAACCCATTATTGGAATCCCAAGCATTTCTCAAAAAAAAAAAAAAAAGTAAATAAATAAATAAAGGTTGTGAAAATGGGAAATATACATATTTTTCACTTAAAGCACTCCAATAATGCGGCTTATAAATTTCTTACATAAAAGTATTTTGAACAATCTTTAGCTTTTTTTTTTAAGTAATAGAGGATTCGGTAGCAAGAATCTACCATAAATACATGACTCTTATCAGTTGGTACTTGAATTCTCTTTCATAGGCATTTGATTCCTATATCCTCTCTTACCATATTTTGGTACCACTTTTGGACTTCCAAACATGAGTTGCTTCATATATTCCATTTAACAAAAGATGAAGGTGATTTCTCATTTCCATTGTTTCTATATTCTTTTTATTTTTTGAGAGAATCTTAATTATTAATTCACACAAACTATTTTTTAGTGTATGATTGTAACAACTTGTGGAAAGTACCACATCTTCGCTATAATTTCAAAACAATTAGAATTTTTTCCTATAATTACTTATAAAATCTAATTAATAAGCAGTGTATTTAGAAATAGAATACTATTATTAGGCCAAGTTTGGATACAGAAATGGTTTCATCTCATCATTATAATTTTCCTAAATTTTCAAATGAAATATAATAAACAATTCAATTTTTTAAAATTTCAAAGCAATAATAATATTAAAAAATAATATTCTGACAATATTTTATTTAATTTTCATCTAAAACCATTTCGTCTCAATTATCTCACTTTCCAAACTACACCTTAATCAAATAAACAACCATTATATTTAACTTAATAAGTAATTGATGTGAGACTTAACACCTATGATTATATCCCTTATAAAATGTATCCTCTATATTTTTAATATAAAAATAGTGTTGAAATAATGCCAAGGTGTTTTGCACCTATATATATATATTTATATATGTGAGTTTTACTACAGAGATCGGGGGTTAACACAGTAATTATAATGAGACTTATTATGACTTAAAAAAAAAAATAAAAACACCAATTATTTTTTGGCATAGTTGATGCGGAAGGCTTCCACTCATTCAGTGTGCTAGGTGTGTAAAAAAAGAGGAATGCTATGTGTCCCACTGCATTCTTGATTCTCCCGATGGTGGGTTCCGATGGCTTTTTTTTACTTAATAATTTAGGAAATGTTTTTAATGATGTTGTGAATTTTTTTAAAAAAATATTTAAATGTGTTAAAAAAATACATGGGAAAAAAAGTTAAAACAAATAAATAGATTAAATATACTAACAGGAGAACCTAGTGAGAGCTCACAATGGTGGTTGTAGAAGGACTAGTAAAAAAAGGACTTCTAAATAAATTATATATATATATATATAATTAAATTACTGCATAACTAATAACTAAAGAATATAAAACCTTTCCCAAGACTATTGTGTATTTCTCAAAACAAATAGTTTACATGTATTCAACTCTAGGCCTGTGCATAAAAGGCCTTGGGCCGATCAATCCGCATCAACCGACTTCAGCCCACCTGAAAAATGTCGGGTTCTTTGGATCCAGATCCCTTACGGGTTGATAGAAATTGAAAGCGGTCGAAACCGATAGGTCCGACTTCAAGCTCTTCCCCTCAAGTTTTACAAACCCTTGCCACCGCCCACTAGTGCACCACCTCGTTTGTGGTCGCCGTTCCCAACAGAGGTCCAGATCTGCCCACTCTCAAATTCACGCACTTCTCCATCTACCACACTCTCTCTAAGACTACGAGATCTCTTCACCCAAGCCACCTTCTTATCCTCGAGTTCTTCAATCCAAATCCATCGGGAACCAGAGCTGGAAAACCAAAAGATCCCATCCTTTTCGCTTTGAAAGCCATTAGAGATTCACAAGCACTCGGTGCGTGGAAGGGATTGTCGGTCTGCTGTTCTAGTACTTGGGGTGGGATCATTGGTATCATTAGGGCCAAAGAGGTGCTTGGCAACGAGACCTAGTGGATCCTTTCTAGGGCGTGCTCCATGAGTCCAGAGAATGGTCTGGAACATTCATCTGCATTGAACCCTTCGTCCGTCTGGTAAAACCGTCAATTTGATTTTCATTCCCAATTCCTCAAATCGAAATCAAGCAAGCATGTCGATAATACCTTCTTCCCTCAACGCTCCAAGATACCTTCTTATTGTTTCTTTGATTTTGAATCTGTTCAGTCCTAACCCACCTACCATTTGTACTGCATATGGAAAAAAGATTGGGTTGAAGACGAGGGTTTTGGAACTCTGCAAATGAACATGTCGAAAGCAGAGTGAAGAACGGGTTCGACCCGACCCGTAATTTCTGGCTCGGGTCGATCAGCAATTTGTGAGGTTTTCTCTGCAGGTCAGGTCGGGTCAGACCAAAATTGGGCGGGCTGGGTTGTTGTGCAGGCCTATTCAACTCAATGCATACTTCCTGAACAGTAAATATTTGAAAGCCTCCTCCTTCACTGAAGTCAGAAACAAACCTACGGACTCTTGGTTTTGGAAAGGTTTGCTTAAGCAAAGAGACTTTGTTAAGAATAGACATTGTTTTCAAATCAATAATGGAACAACAACAAGAGCATGGTCTGGCCCATGTATTCCTGATTGCCAACTTTAACACATCTTCCCAATCCAACCATCACAAACATTGATTCTGAAATGAAAGCGACAAAATTAACCTTAGAAGAACCAAGAAGATAGAACATTCTTTTGCTCCAGGCCCTCTTCACCCTTGACTTTTTAATGCCATTCAAAATATCCCCTTTCCTCTATTAACTATTCCTCCATCGAAGACAAACTTAAATGGACTCATCATCTTAGGAAATTTCTTAGTAAATCAGCCTCTCTGCTATTGCCTACTTCAACCAATCACAAGTCCTGATAAGATTGGGAAAAATTGTGGAAAATTAAAATCCAAGATCGCTTAAAACATTTCCTCTGGAAAGTCATGCATCAAATTCTTCCCACCAATTCAAATATCAAAAGATTAATCCCTAAGAAGGAAAACCAAGCACTTTGTCCTTTGTGCAATACAGAAGAAGAGAACACGTCCTCACCTCTTTTTCAATTGCCCTTTCTCTCGAATATTGTGGAGACAATCTAGATGGCCAATTAACATTGAAACGTTTGCTCATCTTTCCACTGATAACTAGATCTCATTCATCCTCAATCCCTCAAGGAAACTAGGAATACCACAAGAAGATTCCCACACATTCCAAATCTTTGCGATCCTTGCCATGGACAACATCTGGTTCATCAGAAAACAAACTACTCATGGTGCTCAATGTCCTCCCATTCCCTGGTTTATCAAAACAGTCAAACAAAAATTCAATGAGCACCTAGCAGCCTGGAACATGATAGAAAGTCAATAGGACCCTCCTTGGCATCCACCACCTACAGGAACCTTCTCACTCTCTTTCGATGTAGTCGTCAGACAAAATGAGAGCATTATAGCAGCCATATGTAGATCTGAAAAGGGCACTCCAATCTTTACACAGACAAATATCATTCACAATACAAATCCCAATGTAGGAGAAGCATTAGCAGCACTAATGGAAGTAACCGAAGGGGCAAAAAGATGACTCAAAAAAATCATCATTGAAGGTGACTCAGCACAAGCAATATTGGCCATCAATAATTGCTACAATAGATTGGACCATGCAGACTACCACTAGAGACACTCATCACTTGTTTCAAGGTTTTGACCAGTGGACTGCAAAAAAAATTCATCAATCTCAAAAATGATGCTCGCATCAACTGGCGCAATGGACGGCTTCTAAGCAAGTCTTTGAAAGCATACTCCTAAACTGAATCCCTCAATGTGTTCTGCATTTCCTAAGTGGAAAGGACCCTCCTTTATTGTATAATTAACTGTTGTATTATGATTATGTAATCAAAGCTTATATTATTGAAAAAGAATAAGGAACAAAAAAAAACTCAATGCATATTGAAATTCTTCAAAAAGGGAGGAACCGGTGCATCATTTGCTTGTGGGTGATGGGACTCTTGTTGGAATTATAAACACACCACATGGTTACATGTGCTTGAGTATGTGCTTGAGTAATAAGCAATCTTTATTCTTTTATGTAAATAATAAAAATAAATGTTCTTTGATAATCGTTACTATCAAAGTATCTTTATTATTGGCATTAATTAGTTAGACAAATTTTTTTTTAAAGGGAAGCTGTATCATTTATTCATTAAAAAAACTTACATCCATGACTGGATACATTCTGTAATGTTTCTATATCAAACATGACATCATAAACAAAAATAATGCATTTGGAGATTCACCAATACATTATTTCTTTTGGTAACTAGTTTGATTTTCATTATTGCTGATACTCTTTACAGACAAATATCCAAGAGACAACACTCTCTACCTAAACAGAGATTCAACCTCACCTTCATAGATGTGAAAAATGACAGTTTACAGTTTGGATCAACTTCTGTAAACTTCAAAATCTTTGACAGCATGTGAAGGTAACACACTTGTCTCTTTTTAGCCACAAATGTTAGATCTGAAAGGTCTGGTGATAGGGAATCTGGTGATCTGGCACATGTGTCAAGAAGAGTTGCCAAAAGAGGTGGTGCGTGAGGACCACGTGCAGATGTGGGCGGCGCATGAGAACCATACGCAGTGATTTTTGCAAAACTATCACTTTCCTTCAAACAATTTTCGACCTGTGAATTTGCTTGTGCCGCGTGTGTCTCTTGGAAGTTATTGGAAAGCTATAGATCTATCTTTTTTGACCTTGAAAAAAGTAAAATAAAACTAAGTAAAAGAAACTTTAATAGACAATGTGGGTGAATGGAGGAAGAAAGGGAGGAGGAGGAGGAGGAGGAGGAGGAAGCCGATGCTTCCTACTCTTTCGGCGAAAATCAGATTTGGAGCCCTTAATTTTTTATCGGGAGGGGGAAAGGAGGCGCCACTACCCGTATCTTGAATAATCTAAAGTCATTATTTGAAGGATTGTCATTTTCCTTTCCACTTAATAAATAAGGATCAAATAATGCCATGACTCATGCCATATGAAACAACTATGTTAGTGGGCATATTTCTTTGGTCCGACTTCAATATCTACAAGACTAAAAAGTCTAACAAAACATTCATACAAGCATTAATAATCATATATCTTTTGTGGAAAAAGAAAATATTATATACAAAATTACCATTCTACTTTCATCATATTGTATAGATGTAATATTACCCATATATAATCTTCAAAATTTAATGATTACAAACCATCTTAAATTTGTAAAATAAAATGAAAGTAAGATAAGAGCGTAATATTATTATAATTCCTATGAACCTCAACATGTCTTCTAATATCACGACTCTTTACACAATTTAGAAAAATTTTACTTATTATCTCCACACACCACACATTATACATAGTTTTATTTTTATTTTTTTCTCTTACTAAATGTGTAGTGTATAGATGATGAGTAGAAGAATTCAATTAACTTTAAAAAAATAAAACAAAAATAAAATAAAAATAAATATGGTGTGTGGCGAAAATCCTATCTAAAGAGTAAACATCACTAGGGGTATCAAGGAGTTAAGACTATAAGGACACTCAACTCACTGGTAATGTTTGAACTTGGCTTAACCCATCTTAATTATTTAGATAAGTTTCATATAAAGCCTAATCCTTTTTTAATATAAGCTCTGATAAAATTAAAATCATTTAAAAACTAGTCGTTAAACTATTAAGCAATATGAATACAAGGAAACTTAGCAGATAAAATATCTACATAAAGAAAAAGAAAATAATTTGTACAGTATTAAAGTTGTGAGTCTCACACATTTTTTAAAAAACGTGAACAAGTATACAAATTTACTTTTTAATTTAGAGCCCCACTTGTTTTTCAATCGTTATTAAAAAATGAGAAATTTTAGTTGCAATCTTGAGCGTACAAGCGCTGTGCAATCATTTTGAAAAAAATAAATGAATATGATATTTATATAAAAAAATTAATTTTTTAATATTAGACCTTATTTTTTTTTCAAAACGACTATACGATATTTTCACACTCCATTACTATATGCAACATTAGTCTCTAAAAAAAACATCCCCCGCTATAACTTAGAAGAAGCCTAATTTCATTGTTAACTCAACAATAATTGAATTGCTCAAAAGCTTATATCAAATCTAAACTTCATTTCATTGTATAATTAATTAAACAGATGAAATCCCTCAAATTTCCAGTGAATCCACCCTAAACTGTCAATTACTATTTTATTTTATTATTTTATTTTATTATTTTACAATCTCATACTATACTTTTAGATAGGGTTGGATCTTTCAGTTATGGGAACAAGATATTTTTTTTAAAAAACGTATCTGATTTTTTTTTTTTAAAGGAATCACCTCTGATCCAAACTTCATTTAAATTTCAAGAAAATCTCAAAACGTCATTGTCTAAAAACGCTTGCATAAATATAAAATTATTTTTTAATATTTTTTTATTATTAAAAGATATTTAATTTTATTAATAATTAGTTTCTTAATCATTACATTAAAAGATATAATTTAAAAAAATTAAAATATTTCAGCGATAAGTTTGTGAGATTCGTCAAACATTCCCCTCGGATAGAGAGAAAGTAATAAATTCCAAGAGATTTGTCAGGGTCAACAAAGCTGATGTGGAACAGAAGATAAAACGAAGAAACAAGTGATTAGGATGATGTCGTTCTGCCACATCCCACGTTTCAACTTTCAACGCTCCTTTTTTATAGGATCCGATTCCTCTATCATACCATCGTAACAGAAAAGATTGACATCTCTCCCCAGAATCACTACTCTCTCCAACTGAGTCCTCTGAAGTCTCAAAGAAATTCCAATGGCAGATCCGAACTCGAAGCCAGAGCTCTTCGAACTCAACAATGGAACGATGAGTGTCCTCGTTACCAACCTGGGCTGCACCATCACTTCCTTGTCTGTACCTGGCAAAGACGGTATATGTGTTCTGCCATGCTTTCTCATCAGTAGAATCGTTTCTTTCTTCTTTTTTTTTCTTTTTTCTGGGTTTGTGGGAATGTTACTGATTCTGGGTTCTGACTTCCGTGATACTTTGAAGGGGAATTGGCTGATGTTGTTCTTGGATTCGACTCTCTTGAACCATATCTGGTAAAATTCTGTGAACCCATTTGATTTTCAGTCATGTAATGGTGATCTAATGATGAAGAATTTGGTTGTGGGTGTACTGGTTTCTGCATGATTGGTTTTTTTTTTTTTTCATTTATTGATTATTTGTGGAAGCCAGCGATTTTCTTAGAGGATGTTCAATTGGATGATGATGTGAATTGTGAATTATATATACCTTTTCTTCTGCAATTATATAAGCTTATTCATTTTGTTGTATAGTGGTGATCTCGTGTTTAATTAAATCTTTCTGGGCGTATGATTTCTGAATGGGAATAGATTCTTTATTTGATTTTTCTGTGAGGAATTTATTTGAACAATTCTGATGAGATGATGATGTGAATTCTACCCACTTTCTCCCACTTTCTCTGCAATGTCACATGATTCAGTCTCAACTTGCTATAAAAGTATGATTTTTGCTATTGCTGTATTCTTTCAGTCATTTGTTTTTTATGAGATGGCACTATCACATTGGTTGGTTGTAACAGAGGTTTAAAAAAGTAGGGTAGGTATATCATTATTCTTGTTTTGTTTAACTCTTTCTAATTCCTGGATTATTGAGCATTGTTTTGATCTCATGGTTTTGTGGGTTTGTATTTTTATGATCAGAAAGGTGCTGCACCCTATTTTGGTTGCATTGTGGGTCGGGTCGCTAACAGAATCAAAGATGGAAAATTTACACTTAATGGGGTTGAATTCTCTTTGCCCATCAACAAGCCTCCAAACAGTCTCCATGGTATGACATTCGTGAAGCTCTTTCTATTTTTTATCACTTTTTTCTGGGCAGCATGGTATGCAAATTGTGGTTCACTAGTTCTAATTGGCTGCAAGATTGGCACTTATATATAAAAGAATTTCTGCGTGTATTTCATTTCCTCCTAGAAGTAGCCAAAAGTGGTTCTAATTTGTTGTTTGAATGTTGAACACGTAACAAATAACAAATATATGGTTCTTCAAGTTTAATTTCTCAGTCTGTTCTCTTTCGACATAAATATGAACATTTCCATCTAGCGTGCAGGTGCTTGTTCAAAATTATGGTTCACCTTAGGTTATGAACATTCTTTAGAAAAAAGTGCACTTTGGTGGCCATACAAAGAAGACCCAAAATCAAGGTGTAGAAGAAAAACATTAGCTATCTAACCCCACAAAATCAGCCAAACCAGTAGAAACATGGAATATTGTTTTTCACTTTGTTTTAGAAGGTCAGGAGACTTGTATTCTTTTTGTTGAATTAAAAAAATCTAGAAAATTTTCTAAAGCTCCTATATTACTATTATAATTGGCCTTTTCACTGTGATGGGCATACTCTATGATCAATTCGAAGTCCATGTTATTAGTTATTCGGCAATTCATCTTGCTTGAAGCAGGTTGAAGAGATCATCCGTATCAAATTTTCATTATTGCTTGTGGTTATTACCCTGATGAAGGTGTTGATAAAAAGTGGACAGGATCTTTCTGCATTATTAAGTTAGCAAAACAATCAAGTTGTAATTTCCTAAAACAGATTTCCTGGCTCTTTTTTCGTTTCTGACCAATCTCTGATAGGTTGGCTTGAAGAATACTCAGGTTCTCCATGATAGTTTTATATCACCCTCAAGATACACTAAATAAATAAATGATTATCAGAAACAAAACAAGTCCATGTTTTTATTTTTCATGTTCCCTTGGAATTCTATCGTTCAGGTCAACTGAAATTTCATGAGTTCTGTGTTTATGTAGAATTATGGTGATTTCTGCTTTCTCTCTTCTTCATTATCGTTTTTTTCCCCTTTCTTTAGGTGGGCACAAGGGATTTGATAAAAGGGTGTGGGATCTAGTCGAACATAAAAAAGGCGAGAACCCTTCAGTGACTTTCAAATATCACGCCCATGATGGGGAGGAAGGTATAACTCTCTCTCTCTCTCTCTCTCTCTCTCTCTCTCATGTTCTCTTTTTATATCTATTTTTTTCTGGTACTAGGTTACCCAGGTGATGTCTCTGTGACCG
Source organism: Carya cathayensis (assembly GCA_011037825.1). Lineage (NCBI taxonomy): Eukaryota > Viridiplantae > Streptophyta > Magnoliopsida > Fagales > Juglandaceae > Carya > Carya cathayensis. The sequence continues at coordinate 346,847 of QGSO01000552.1, forward strand.
CAACCTACACACTTACTTCAAGCACAACACTGAGGCTTGATATGGAAGCTGTGCCAGAGAACAAGCCAACTCCAATAAGCTTAGCTCAACACACTTACTGGAACTTAGCTGGCCACAACTCCGGGAATGTACTTGACCACTCAATTCAGATTTGGGCGAACCATATTACTCCTGTGGATCAGAACACAATCCCTACTGGTGAGATCATGCCAGTGAAAGGCACCCCCTTTGATTTCACCTCTGAAAAGAGGGTAGGCGAGTCAATCCATGAGGTTGGTATAGGGTATGACCACAACTATGTGCTAGACAATGGGGAAGAGAAATCAGGTTTGAAACATGCTGCCAAAGTGAAGGACCCGTCGAGCTCTAGGGTCCTTAACCTGTGGAGCAACGCTCCCGGGATGCAGTTTTATACAGGAAATTACGTGAATGGAGTCGTGGGTAAAGGAGGTGCTGTGTATGGAAAGCATGCCGGGCTATGCTTGGAGACTCAGGGATTCCCAAATGCCATAAACCAATCGAACTTCCCTTCTGTTGTTGTTCAACCCGGTGAGAAGTATAAACACACAATGTTGTTTGAGTTTTCAGTTGAGTGAAGTAATCAACCGTCTTTTGAGAAGATATCAGAATAAGGTTAACTTTTGGGTTTGGTTGCTACTAATGTGTACATGAACCTAAATTATTATCCGAGTTATTATTTAATAATATGATGAGATACGTATTTGTTTACTTGATACCAAAATTTTATATGCTTTGATTGAAGTGTTGACTCTTTGGCAGCTACCAATGGTATTGTTGCATTTTAACATTTTTTTTCTTTCTTTTTTCAATGTCCATCTTCTACCCCTATTTTATTTTTTTCACAAGTTCTTCTACCTCTATTTTGTACCATGCAAAAACCACTCTTGATGGTTAATGGAAACTCTGATTCAAAAAATTCTTTTTGATTGGCACCGGGTGTTCAGGAACAATGTCCTGATTAATTCCAGAGATACATAAACTCTCGACAAGGAGTTTTTCACAAGTGCACCTCAAATAATTCAAGAAAAAAATTCCTCAATCCAATGGCCACTAAAGATTCTTTTTTTAAGTATGGCCACTAAAGATTGTTTACACTCAAAAGGATTTGAACCTTAGATTTGAGAGGAGTATTCTCTCAAGTCCAATGCGTTTACCACTTAAGCCAATCCCTAGGTTATCAATCCCTAGGTTATCAGAAACAATATCAGAAATCAGGATTACCACAATAAAATTCTTCTTTAACTATCAAAAAATAATAATCCTCTCTCAACGCTAAAAGCGTTTTTTAAAATTAAAAAAAAAAAAATTAACAATAACAATAAAAGATAGATATATCATCTGCCAATAATATGAGATTGAGGAATTAATATTAAACGTCAGCTTTTTACATCGGTGAAGCACTCAAAATTTAAGAGATTAAAATTAATAAAAGATATAGTGTCGGAAGTCTAAGGTACTTCCTATACACATCTTCATTTCCATCAAACTGTTGTCTCCGTCGAATCAACCTATCTTGTTCGAACCAATTCAAGTGGCAAAGTTTCCATCGCTATCTGAGATATGAAAATAAGATTTTAGATACAATTGATTAGAACCCGAAAAAACAAAACTGCCATCTTTTCAGTAATCAGAGAAGAAGCTTACCCAAAGTCTAGGGCTTGTGGGATCAGATTTTGAATGCAATTTTGATAGCTCTGATTGAAAGCTTATGACTATGCAAGCTTTGAATTCAATTGAAAATGGACTGCAGATATAATTTTAAATGGAGTTAGTGCAAATAGTTAGTTTCTTTTACATATTGTCAATAAAAATGACGCTAGCAGTATAAGAAGGAAGGCACATCAGCAAAAGAAATCTACTAAAATTAGAAGGTAAGACAGCTATGGGTTGCCATCAACTGAGAAAGATATTAATAAAATCAACAAACATGGTCACATGTGAAGGTTTAAGATTACAGAGCAACCGGCATCATTAAAGAGGAAATTAGTTCAAATGCTTGTTTTCGGCAAAATCAGTGTTGAGCTTCTATGAGGCATATATTAAATTAAAGTTCAAGAAGAGCGATTGTTACCAGGCAAAGGCTGACTAAAGACTAATGTCTATATGGGTTTTGCCTCTCAACACTCCTTTTTCTTCAGCAGATAAGTCCAATAAGTCTATCCTTGTCAGATTTTGAGTTGAAACACGACATAATTTAACAACACAAGTTATCTTTAGAGTAATCTTGGATGGGCTGTGTTTGAGACCATAAGGTAAAGTGGTGGATCTTGAATCAGATTCTTAAGTTGTTGCTAAATGGTTGTTTGGGAAAGGAAGAATTCATAGGATGCGATGGAGATTTGGGATGAACTTTTTGAGGTTTGTAAGCATTTTCTTTTAACATGGGAGCTTCTGTTCTGGGAAGTTAATCGAGTGGCACGTTATTTTGTCATATCAGGCAGGAATACTTTGATTGGCTAGACAGTCCAAATAGAGGTGAGGGGTTTTTTTATGACTGAAAAAGCGGGCTTACCTTATTTGAGATGCAAATGATTTTTGCCTTGTATAGTGTGTAGTGTACATGTGCAGTTCTTTGAGCTATTTGCAATGGTATTGTACTGAGGTATTGCCCACCAACTAAGGTGAGCTGATATATGAGATTTTTTGTTCTTAACAAAAAGTTATCTTTAAGTCTATCATGGGTCAGATAAGACTTACTCCTGACTTTTCAAATAAGCAATATCATGGCATCAAATCACATAACTCCAATTTAAGGAAGCAGGGTATTGTAGTTATGGATTGCTGTTTCATGTGTAAGAGGCATGGGGAAACCGTGGATCATTTAGTTTTGCATTGTGAAGTGGCAAGGGCTTTATGGGATGGCATCTTTTGTAGAATTGGTTTGGCTTGGGTAATGCCTTTGAGAGTGGTTGATCTTCTTGCATGTTGGAACAGGCTTCATGGTTGCGCTCAAGTGGATGCGGCTTGGAAGATGGTTCCTTTGTATCTTATGTGGTGCATTTGGATGGAAAGAAATCAGCAGTGTTTTAATGACAAGGAGCAAACTTTGGAGCTAATCTAGAACTTTTTTGTGCATTCTTTATTGCTTTGATTTTCTGCTTTAGTGACTGACAGAACCTCTGTTCATGATTTTCTGTTGTCGCTTTCTGTTTCATAGAATGTATCTAGGTGTTTTCTTTTGTATACTTCCTGTGCACATGAACATCGCCTATACATTCATTCATTTCTAATAAAATTACTTCTTACTTACCAAACAAAATCATGTAACTCCAAAAACAGGGTTTCAGTCCGACATATAAGCTAGTAAGCAACACCATTATATCATATCCCTTAATTCTATCATTGATTTATATGTTGTTGGAAGATCTGGACAACAACAAATAAGGATTTCAAAAGTTAGTTTGATGGGTTGTTTGGTAGCTAAAGGAGAAAACAAGTGTGGGGTTTAGGGTTTACAAGAATGCAAGAAAAAAGATCATTTGTAACCACTGAATCGAGTTGCTAATTGCACTCAAAAGCCAATTGTGCATGGAATAACAAGTTACAACAACAAAAGACTTCTCTTCAGAAACAAATATTATTCTATCATTGATTGATATGTTATTGGAAGATCTGGACAACGGCCAATAAGGATTTCAAAAAGTCAGTTTGATGGATTGATCGGTAGCTAAAGGAGAAAAAGTGTGCACGTTCTAGGGTTTCCAAGAATGCAAGAAAAAAAAATGCCCAAGATAAGAAATTCCCTCCTTGGGGGCAAATAAGAGATTGAGTTCCATTGAGTTTTCATTGAGTTCCATTGAGTTGAGTTGGTAATCACACCTTAAAGCATGAAACTTTTGGCTTTCACTATTATTTCTTCTTAGAAAAAGGGAATCATAAGAGATTTAAGAAGAATTATCTGTAATAGGGAACTCACCCGGCTAAGATTGTTGGACAAGTCAAAAGACGCGGAAGTATTACATAGATAGGCAAAGTCATATTGCGACAGACATCTCCATCTGCAATCTAATAAATGAAAAGAAATTAAAGTGTATGTTATATGGCATGTTAATTGAGTAATAACCTAAGATGTATTAAGAGGATATGGAATCTTGCATGCCTGTGTAGTCTGAATCAGAGAGGTTTCAGTAACAATTCTCTCCCCAAGAAGAACTGACTCTACTTGAAGCAAGTGAATGTCAATGGAGCAAATGGGAAGTGCGGATGCTTCTACAGTTAGTTCACCAGTGATTGGATCTGACAAAGAAAATTGAGTGGACATCTTTCCTGTCACCCGGAATCCACCTATTCAGCAAAATTCTCATTATAAGTGGATCAAGTGACTAAAAGCTAGTCAGATACACCGCATTCTATAAAGAGTAGAAAAAAGAGGCCACTTTAATAAGATTTCTTTATACAATGCAGTTATAATTTGAAATGATGCAATCTATTGTACAAATAAGAGGGGGAAAAACCAAGATCCCAGACACGATTTTAAAAGAAAAACTGGAGGGGAATGGCAGAGGATGGCGATAAGGACACCTGATTTTAGTTCGGCAAGCAGCGGGTGTCTTTGTGTGTCTTGAGTGATATAAAAGATAACCATCTCAGGAGAAACTGGCCGCTCGAAAAGATCAGCTGAAAACATAAACACAGGTAAAGGAAGGAAGCTTTATGTAACTATCTAGAAGATGATATAAAGAAGTATGATAAAAAAATACCTGCATCGCTTTCAACTATGAACTCCACTGTTGTAGATATTGTTTTGTGAAGATAACCTCTCATTATATCTACAGAAACTAAATACTATCAAAGGATTTATTAATTATCCAGAATCAAACATGTTATTAGGAGCAAAATGAGAGCCAAATACAACAGCTTTCTCAGCATGAAGGTGAACAATAAAGTTTTTTCTAAGATGAAAATACACACCTGTATGCTGATGTTGGCTCCATGGAAGGTTTCATAAAATCTTTCTAAGTTGTCTTCTCCTGGCTGTCTCAGAATCATGGAAAATGGTATCTATCACAGTACATGAACAATTATAAATTTCAAAGGACACCATAGGAATGTTCTGTTCCCTTAAAATGTAACATAGAGCAAACTCGATTGCAGATTAAAAAAAAAAAAAAAATGTAACATAGAGCAAACTCAATTGCAGATAAAAAATAAAATAAAATAAAATAAAAAAAGTCCATTTACTGTGATTTTATCTCTTTGAAAGAAAATTTGAGGAAGGCTAGTAATTCGGTCCCTTTTTTTTTTTTTTTTNGGGGGGGGGGGGGGTGTTTAATAAAGTATGAATCAAAGGGGGATCTGTAAACCGGATAGGAGAAGAAGCGTAGATACACACCAACAAACATTAAGCAAGAAGTAAACAAATGTCAACTATGTAAACATTTAGGTGGGGTAAAACAAGGCACTTCATGCAACATGAGAAAGACAACCTCCATGGAAGTTCCTACAACATTGAATACCACATTTCAAAATTTCCAAAGACTTAAAATTGTATACTCAAAAAGGTGGTTTTAGAACACTAGAGAAGTTTCACCAGTAGTTCTGCAACATAGGTGGAGTTATTAGGATCATGACATTGTTTCAAAGTAAAAGCATTACTAAAAGAGACTAGTCGTTACAGATACACTACCTCTGCTGTACCCGGACCAATCTTTCCAGAAGGTCTAACCTCTACGCTCTTTTTCCTGTTTCCAAGTAAGAAAAGCAATTTTTTTTATAAGTACCAAGTGAGAAAAACAAATCTCCAAAACAGAAAAAACTAAGGGGTCAGGAAATACGAATTGTAATTTTTCTTACCCATTAGAATAGAAAGAACTTATTGGAGAAAAAAAGAAAAAAAAAGATTTAAAGTTTGCACCTCATTACAGATTTATTGGGTTATTAGCAAACTAACAAATCCTCTAGCAGCTCAAACGTTGGGTAAAATCACACCAGTTATCGTAGTTTCCATTGATACAGCCAGCCTAGTTATGGTAAATACCAGGCTAGCAAGTTTTATAATGGAAGCAACAAGTGAAATTACTGACTTAACATACATTTCAAACTCAAGGGGGATGGCTCTGAGTACGTACATTACAATTCATCACAAATCACAATTTCTTTTTTCTCAAAAGCCACGGCACAAAAGAACTGAATGGATTTTAACTGAAATTATGGTTGAATTAACATGAGCCACAGAGAGTTTATCGCAAAGTTAGTGCCTCTCAAAAGCATACTGCAATTTGTTTTAGCTCTGGAAACAAGAACAGCCGAGAAAAGTTACTTACAAAATGGGGATGGGCTTGACAACCCCATAAAAGGACTCGATAACTCCAGCCGATCCACCACGAACCTTTAAGCAAAAAGTGTCACCAAAAAGCAAACGAAAGCATTTCACTAGATAGCACCCAAACGAAGAAGGATAGCTAAACAAACACATTCAAACAGAATTAGCTTAGAGCTACTCTAGCCGGCTCGAAATTTTAAAAAGGAAACGAGTCTCAAAATTTTCTCTGCATCTTTTCGGTCATTAATTAATAAAATCCTTTTCACAGGATTCGAAAAGAGGCTCGACTCAAACCTGCAAGTTGACGGATCCGTTGAGAGTAAGGCGAATTCCATAGTGAGAAATCGAAGAAGGAGATTTCACAATGATATTGCCCTCCAGAGGTTCCTGAAATTCCAATAGTCATCTCTCTAGAGATTATATCTACGTATTTAGACAAACCGAGAGAGAGAGAGAGAGAGAGAGAGAGAGAGAGAGTTACAGAAGGGCGATAGATACGACTGGCACGGGAAAGTCTGAGCTCTATAGACATTGAGGGGGGGAGGGAGGAAGGGAGGTGTGGGCAATGGTGTAAAACCAGGTAGGATTTGGCTTTTAAGTTCGGTCATGTAATCACCCACTTATTACACACTCCGGAGAGCTTTTTAGAGAAGAGAAAATCTTTAAACCGGATACTTCTATAGTGTGAGATAAACGAAACCAATGACGAGGTGACACGTAAGGGGTACTCCTTCTCCCCCAACAAACCGCATCGCACTCAATCCCCGTCTGCTGGTCCTCTCTCTACCCACGTCTCCTTCCCCAACACGATTTCTCTCTCTCTCTGCTGGTCCTCTTTCTACCCACGTCTCCTTCCCTGATTTCTCTCTCTCTCTGCTGGTCCTCTCTCTACCCACGTCTCCTTCCCTGATCTATCTACGTCGCCGATCTTTCTACGTCGCCGATCTCTCTACGTCGCGCCATACGTGAGAAGCCACACGTCTCCTTCTCCCTCTCAGATTGGGGAGAAACCCAGAAACCATACCCAGAAATCGAATCCCAGAAACCCAGAAACCATACCCAGAAACCATACGTGAGAAGCCATACGTGAGAAGCCATAACCAAAAAGCCAGAACCCACGACTGCTTGAAATCGATCTCTCTACGTCGCCGATCTCTCTACGTCGCAGCCATACGTGATCTGTGATTATTCGAATCCCTCCCTCCCTCCCCAAAAAAACCGAAACCCATAAAAACTTTAACCTCCCATCATTTTACAACAAGGAAAAAGGGAAAAAAAAAATCGCAGCTTCCATTTTACAACAAAATGAAGGTAAATTTTTGGTTCTGTTTGAGTCATTTCGGTTAATTATTTCATATTTCTTAATAAACCAAGGCACTTGTAGCAGCTGCCATTATTTAGTACCTGAATTGAACCTCAAACCGAAACTGGGGCTCAAAACCGAAACTAGACATACTTAACTTAAATAAATAATAAAGAAAAAATTATGAGAAAATAAATCTCACCACCTGAAAATCGAAACTGGGGCTGAAAAATTAAACTGGGGCTGAAAAATTAATCTGAGAGGGAATCGTGATGCTTCAGTATGAGAGAATGAGAGGGGTTTACGGTGAGAGAGCAGATCGCTTTTTGGTGAGAGAGCAAGAGAGAAAGAGAGAGAGAGAGAAAAAGAATTGGGGGGGGGGGGGGGGCAGAGGTGCTGTCCGGTTCAAATGGGAAATTATCCCATGTGGTGCGGTCTACATTTTTGTTAAAGAGAAAGCTAGGTGTCAGCTTCACATTCGTCTCCGTTTATCCCATTTTAAAGGTATGTCCGGTCAGCAGCGTTTCTCGATAGAGAATTATCTTTCTTGTCTCACCCTCCTATCCTCTCCTTTTCCTTTCCATTTTTATATTGTATATATTTCCATATTAATATTTTTTCCCTTTCCCCTCTATAAGTTAATTTAGTTCGGTTTTAGTCATATCTGTTGCTCTTTTCGATTGCTATTTGTCAATACACGCCCCACCACTACATCCTACAGCCACCGATATACTGGAACAACGTGGAGCAGTGCCAAAAAGCTAAGAACATGGTCCTCACGCGCCACTGGTTTCGCGCGTGGTCCTCACGCGCCGTCACGCCCTGACACCTGCGATAGCTTCACGTGCCGTACCAGTAGAATCTCCACATCGAGATCTTCCAAATCTGGCCTACCCCATCGGCACATGACTGCCACGCGCCATCACAGAAGCATTGGAACACATATGACTAGCCGCAGATCAGTCCTTCCGATGTCGTGTTTTTCATTATCTTATCGCTTTCCCTAACCGTTGATCTTGAAAATGAGATTGTGGATCTCTCAAAAAATCATCTCAATACAATAAATGACAGTGCACCCACCACTTTCACTGCTTTCAGCGGAGGTTCCCTTATTCGCATATTTTTCCGAATAGCTTATTTCCATCTTATAAGACGGCGTCCTCTTTGAAGGACATGGGTGGGGACCAAGAAAATGGTCCCCTAAACCCATTTTTTTCCACCACTTTACATTGTTGTTATTGTTTAGGAGTGTTTTGTTGGGGAATCCCACCCCCTCTTCTAGGGGTATAACGGGTCCAATTCAGTCTGGTTTTGGATAAAATTTAGGACTGAACCGGTATGTATTGGTTTTATATTTTTCAAAACCGATTACGCACAGGTGACCCTCCTAAACCGGTACTCCGGTTTTACTGGTTTCCGGTCCCGTTTTCCGGTTTTAATGTATTATATTATATATATTATATAATATAGTATATTATAGTATATAATACTTTAGTGATAATATATTGTACTATATTATAATATATATTATAATTGTATTATAGACTATAGTGATATATAGTGATATAGTATTAGTATAATTATCAATATACACTATATAATATTAGTATAACTATTAATACAATAAATAAAATGATATAAGATTTTAAAATTTAATATTATATTAATTAGTAATTTATCATATAATACAAAACTATTTTATATATAATTATATATTATATATAAAATTATATACAATATAAAAAATAAAATAAAAAACTTATATATATGAACCGGTTCAATCCGATTTTAGAAAAAGAAAAATCGAAACCGGACCGATTTTGATCGGTTTTAGAAAAATAAAACCGGTACCTGACCGAACCAAACTCGGGACCGGACCAATCCCACCGGTTTGGTCCGGTCCGGTCAGGTTTACCAGTTTATCGGTTTTTTTTTACACCCCTACCCTTTCCATGTATCATCTTTTTTATTTTAAATGAAGTTTTCTTGCTTCCTTAGGAAAAACAAAAAATGTCATGCAATATACAGGAGAGATAGGTATTATGGCAATTTAGCAATCAAAGCTTCTTGGTACACAATAAACTGTTGTTTCACGGGTATATGTTGTAAGAAGAATTCTTTTATTTTTATGCTGAGCAAATAATGAGATTTTTAGTCATGATTTTCACACAATTTTTAAAACTATTGCAGATGGACTTCTAATATCATAGCCCTCTTGAGGATTGAAGATCGTGTTTGTATGGTGGTCGTTCTTTGTAATGAGATTCACACTATGTTGACTTTGTGGATGTTGGAAATATTTTCAAAATAATAATATAATATATTTATTATTAATAATATTTTGAAATTTATTTTTGGAAGTTATGAATTATTTCGAAAAAAGAGAAATTAAGAAAAGTTTATAAGCTATTGCTTATGATTATAATAAATTGGATCTATATACCAAAGTTTTGAATATCATTTCGTACTAGTCGAAATGGCCAAAATTGTTTGTGCTGGAATAGTAACCGGTACAGTGGAAGTAGGTATTTCATACCAAGTCAAATTTCAGCCATTTCGATGTGTTTCAGTCAATTTCGACTGGTTTTCAGTGTAACGGCCAAAATTAAAATTTCGATCTGAAATGTTGAAAACAAGACATGGGCCATGGCATTTCTATAATTATAGTGAAACTCATGGCATTTTCGTCAATTTGCTCCATCACTCTTATGAAGAATTGAAAATGAAGACCCATTTCATATTTTCATGTCTCTTGAGTTTCTCCTAGCTCTAAGTACTCCATCGCCAAAGCCATTTCATATTTTTTACAAAACCAAGCCCCTAGCGTCATTGCCAACAATGCGACATGCCGACACCACATCAGGTCCTCCACACCGTCGTAGACTAGCTTGCAGTCAGTTCGAGCCTTGTGCTTCTCCATTCGACGGCAGACTTGTAGCCGCATACTATGGGTGTTTTCAAGAAGGCACCATTTTGTAGGTTAGTAACCAGACATAGATTTTCGAGGAACAAAAACTTTGTTATAAAAAATCCTCTAAATTCAGTAAAGATTTATGGGTCAAGAGCAAAATCATAAAGGACCCACAAATATATATTTGCGAGATTTTGTATATGGATATCAAACTTTAATTTTAGGTGGATTTCTTCGTATTCCATCTAAATGTGTTTGGGATTCAAGAAACGAGCATTGTTTGACAAGAACATAAGGATTTGTAAAAGGGGGAGATGAGTGGTGGTAATAATTGAATTGTAGTCGTATGCTTGATCTCTTGTGAGGACATGGTTACAGAGTTGGAATTGTTGAAAAATAAGATAATTTTTTATATCAAATCGAGATTTGGGATGTTTTGGGTGTGAAAATTTGCTTGGAAATCATCAAAAAAAGAAAGAAAGAAAAAGTGACATTTCCATCGTAAACTTTTGAACATCTTTGAGTTACATATAACTTCATATAATTGAAGTTACATCATGATGGACGATACATGAAAGAAATTTCAAGCTCGAATGATGGTCTTGATCCAACTATTTTGGGCTACTCAAAGTCTTTGGTGCTGTTTTCAAAAGCCAACAAAAGCCAACATAAAATGGGAATGGTCTTCAACTGGCCTATGTTCTGTCAAAAACTGAAGCCCATGCAAACTAATCCTTATTATCTTATTGATGAAGATGAGTGATTATTTATTTTAATAGTTGAATTGAGAACTTAGAAGTATTATTAAGTTTTACTAATATGTGTGTTGTTAAGACTTGTATTGAGAAGTATTATTAAGTTTATGACTTATATTATTGTTATTTTGAAATATAGTTATACATATAATTTATCCATATATAAACTATTCTGAAACAGTACCCGGTATCAAAATATTTCGTTCCAGTACCTCAACCTAAACGGTTGCCAGAATGGTATTAAGAAATTTGCTATATACATCACATACACCATTCATTGGCTTAGTAGAAGTGAATCTCATGATAAACCCAAAGGGCAAGGTTCGAATAACACCCAAGTCAATAAAAGGGTTTTAATGATTTAATGAAAGGATGGACATCCCTCCACACAGGCCTGTGCATGAGACCCAATAGCTCAGGCACAAGGCAGCAAGCGCAGGAAATTGAGGTCAAATTATTACCGAAGGAACGCTTCTACTTGGACTCAAACTGTTACCAACTGGTTGGTGGAAAATCATTGCAACCGTTGGACCAAGTCCAACTTATGCATCATTTGGTAACATGTATAATAAATATACTTATTCAAAACATATGTTAAAACAAAAAGTTATAACTTTTCATCCACCTCCTTTGGCCATTTATAAATAGACCTATTGGCCTACAAATTGAATAATCATATAAGGCAATTTTGAATTTCTCTCTCTCCCAAAACTTTTTCATTTCTTTAAAAGCTTACCATTAGGATTTGTTCATACTGCAGAGAATATATTTCTACTATGTTGGTTGAATAGCAAAATCAAAGAGTATTTGGTTCTAATTCCACGCAGTTAGACAAACAAACTTATTCTGGGTTTCGTTATATCTTTGAAACAAATTTACTTGTAACCCATGTGCATACCATTATTGGTAGGGGTGAATATTGTTTTAAGGAAAGCAATATTGTAACGCACCTTGAAATAAACTTTTCTCTCACTATTTTATGTTTTGTTGCCCCTTTGCACCAAAAATCTTTAGACAATATTTGATTACTAATGATGCATAGTTTGAGAGAGTTTGCTTCAGGTTTCGTAAGACTCAAACATTTTTTATAAAGCCAATTTTTTATGTTGGCAAAGGAAGATGCACTTCCTCTTGTCCAGTTTCAAAATGGTGTATGTTCTACCACTCCTAAGCTGTTTGCAATTGCGGATGAGACAATCACTCAGAGTCGGGCAAGAATCAAATGGGAACAAGACCATTACATTTGCAAGGGACATATTTGTAATACAATGTCCGACACATTGTTTGACATGTACTAGAACAAAGCAACTATGAAGGATATATGGGATGCACTTGAGGTTAAGTATCTTTTAAAAGATGCTACAAGTAAGAAATTTCTGACTACAAAATTTCTCAATTATACTATGGTAGATTCTAGGCCTGTTGTTGAACAATTCAATGAGATTATGCATATTCTTGATCAATTCTCTCAACATGATCTAAAAATGGATGAATCCATATGAGTTTCATCAATTATTGAAAAATTTCCTCAATCATGGAAAAATTATAAAAAGAAGTTTGAAACATAGAATGGAGGAAATGTCTTTAGAAGAGTTAGGCCAACAGCTTCGTATAGAAGAAGAAAATAGGCTTAGAGATATTAATGAAAAGTGTGACTCTTTGACAACATGCACATGGTAGAGGAAGGAAACAATGTCATTACAAAAGAAAATGTTGTTTTTTTAAAAAGAAACGATAGAACTGTAATTCTAAAGAGAATTTTGAGGCTATGGTCTCTGAGACCAACACTCTTGAAGGAGATAACTCCTAGTGGATTGACTCAGAAGTAACAAGGCATGTCTATAAAGACGAGCCTGTTCAAGAGGTACAAGCCAATGGAAGATGATCATGTTCTTTACATAGGAATCTCGTCCACTACCGTAGTTAGAGGCAAATGGACAATAAAATAGAGTTTACCTCCATAAAAGTTCTTACTCTCAAAGATGTTTTTCACGTACCATAAATTAGAAAAAATCTTGTATCTGGTAGTCTTTTGAATAAATTTGGGTTTAAATTAGTTTTTGAGTTAAATAAATTTGTGCTAAACAAAAATGGTAATTTCGTGGGGAAAGGATATCTTAGTGAATGTATGTATGTCCAAACTTGATATTAATAATTAAGTTAATATTTTTCTTAATTTATATTATTTACAGCATTGTTGTTTAGAACACAGTAATGCTAGAAGCCTATAAATGATATGATTTAATTTATGAATATGCATGCAAACAAATAAAAAAAAATGTGACTTCTATTTATAATTTTTCTATAAATTGCTATGTTTATATAATGCATTTAAAGAACCAAGCTAATTGGATAATTGTACAAAACACTTTATTGTATTTGAGAAATATCATGGATTATGGTATTGAGTGTAACAGATTTCCTTTAGTTATAGAAGGAGGTTTCCTTTGGTTGTAGAATAAATATAGTTGCCAGTTAGAAACTAAGCATGTTGATCACAAATCAACCAGTGGGTGGATATTTACCCATAGTGGAGGTGTAATCTCCTAGAATCAAAGAAGCACATGCATAACTTACTTAACCATAACGACTGAGTTTATAGCATTGACTTCTTATAGCAAAGAGACAAAGTGGCTAAAAAATTATTGATTGAGATATCAAATTTGGCCAAAATTAATGCCACCAATATCTTTGCATTGGGACAATCAAGTTATACTGTCACGGGCCTAAGCCACATATATAATGGCAAGTCTAGGTATATTAAGGCAATTACTCACAAAAGGAGTAATTATGATTGATTTTATAAAATATTGCCCAAATTGGCATATTCATTAACTAAAGAACTTGCAAGGGATTTGATGTGGGGCATCAAAGGGATAGGCTTAAAGCCAAAACAATAAAATCACCAATAATGAAAACTCAATTCAACTCTTAAACATATCACAACTTTAGTTTAATGAACAAATACATTATATGTTCGTGGTTTACAAGCATTATGATATTAAAATTAGTTTTTCAAATTAATTTACCATCTTAAGATTTGAAGTACTTGGTACTATAATGAAAATGAGAGGCTAAGCAAATAAGCTCTTAATAGACTTATAACATAGTTTTGTTACAATATTTAATTATAGGACATTTTCTATAAGTTTACCTATATGAGTGTCAGGGGTGGTGCCACCTCCTATGCGAATTAGGCTTTGTTTGTAGAGTGCTCATGAAACCAAGATATAGACATAAGGTCAATCCACGTGCCGGCTTTTATGAACTATCCAAAAAGAATAAAATTTATATGTGAGATATATCCAGCTAATTGTATAGAATCGCTAGTTCAAAATATGTCTACCATGCAATTCTGATTAGCTTTGATGTATTTTATGTAAAGGTTCAAGTCCAAAAGACACATTCATTTATGTATAAGTTTTCCTATTCTAACCAGGATGTATTTTGAAAATGGTGGATGATTGTTGGAAATATTTTCAGAATAATAATATAATATATTTATTATTAATAATATTTTGAGATTTATTTTTGGAAGTTATAAATTATTTCGGAAGAGAGAAATTAAGGAAAGTTTATAAGTTATTGCTTATAGTTATAATAAATTGAGTCTATATACATCATGTAGGTCATTCATTGGCTTAGTGGAAGTGAATCTCATGGTAGACCTAAAGGGCAAGGGTTTGAAGCATACCCGAGTCAATAAAGGGGTTTTAATGATATAATGTAAAATGAAAATCCTTTCCCATGGGCTTGGGTGTGTGGCCCAATAGCCCAGGTGCAAGGTAGCAAGCGTAAGAAATTAGTGTCAAATTCTTACCCAAAGGACACCTCTATTGGGACTCGAATTGGTACCAACCGGGTGGTCTAACTTACGCATCATTCGGTAACAGATATAATAAATATACCTATTTGGAATAGATTTTAAAATGAAAAGTTATAATTTTTCGTTCACATCCTTTGATCATCTATAATAGACTTATTGGCCTACGAATTGAACATTTATATAAGGTACTTTCGAATTTCTCTCTCTCCTAAAAGTTTTTCATTTTCTTAAAAAATTATTAGTAGGATCTGTTGATACTGCAGAGAACAGATTTCTAATATTTTAGTTTGAATTGCAAAATTAGATAGTATTTAGGTCTAATTTCATGTGTGTATAACACAATTAGACAAACAAACTTGTTTTGGGTTTCATTATATCTTGAAGGTGAATTCACTTGTAACTCGTGTGCAAACCATTATTGGTGGGGGTGAATATTGTCTTAAGGAAAGCAACATTGTAACACGCCTTAAAACAAACTTTTCTCTCACTATTTTTTGTTTTGCAGCCCCTTTACACCAACATTGGAGAATATGTTCATGTATTTTGTGACTTCATCTGTGCAACTCAATGGAATAATGAAACATTTAGTGTATTGTTGTAATTCAATGTATTTTGTAACTTGTTACCTGTATTTATTTTAATCATTTTACGAGTATGAATTCGGATAAACTTTGGTTACAAACTAGGTTAGTCATTATAATTTTCTTAATGATGGTAATATATGCTGCCATAATATAAAATTTCATCATTCTAATAAATAAAAGCAAACTATCAAATCTTTTAACCTAAAAACTCCAAATTTCACACCTCATAACCACAATCATGCTCAAAAATATAGAAAATATGATACAATTTTAATCTGTAATCATTAGAAAGGATCACAACAAATACATTCTCCAAAATAAAATTAAAAAAATACTTCCTTTGAATTATTCTACCGAGTTCATTTCAATCTACATATCAAACCATTATCTACACATATGTAAAGATTATAATGAACAAAGTATAGAGACCTAAACAATTAGGAATCATTATTCAACAATTGTTGTATCAAAATCAACAAAAATAGGTATAAAATTCAAGAGCAATACTTTGAGCTCTAACTATCAATTAAGAACACAAAGAAATATTCACTAACTAATAGAAGAAATATTAACCCATGTACAATAGTGTAAAAACAAATTAAAGTGTAAGAAAATTACAAACCTTCGACACAAAGGAAGGGAACAAAGGAACCTTCAGCATAAAGGAGACTCGAATAGGGCTCAGGTGAAAGGGGACTATCGCACAAAGGGGATGAAGTTAGGGCTTAGAAGAAAAGAGATGGACGAAGCTTAGGTGGTAGGGAGGAATGGGACAAACTCAGGAGGAATGGGGTATCAGACTTGGGAGGAAAAGGGAGGTAGGGAGGAAGGGGACAAACTTGAGAGGAAAAGGTTTCAACAAGGAAGGGGGAAGGAAGAAGAGATTTCAGTCTCGTCAAGTGTTTAAGGTTTTTCCATCTAAAACAATTTGTTTAAGCCATTAAATGAAACAATTCGTTTTAGCCACGTAGGGCATGTGCGAGGGAGTCCCAAATAGGGGTCTGCAAACAAGATTTTCCTAATACTTTAGTTGTAATTCTACTAATTCTTTGTAACTTGTTTTATATTCACAATTTGCTAAGAAAGAGTACCTTTGCTAAAGAAACTATAAAACAAATAGTAAATAGACTGTTATGAGTTCTTCATTGCAAGCATTGGAGGACTAAAATGTTGCTTACTACAAGCTTACAAGGAGGAGCACTTTATAAAAGACTAGGTTGAAGTAGTCATTGATGAACTCAAATTACATATATGCCTTTAGAAATGGAGGAAAACAAAATAGGAGTGCTAAAGCTTGGAAGATAACTAAAAATAAAGAGTTATTTTATTTTCAAACTAGTGTGTACAACACATCACTTAAATAGAAAATTTTGATTTGTAAAATTTAGGTTTTAAAATTTATATTTCAAATCAAATTATGCAATGTAAACACTTTACTAGCTGGTTAAATAATAGAATTTTTCAAAAATATAGGGTGTGGGTGAGGGTAGAACGAAGGAGTTATATGTTAACACAAAGAGTACCTCTCATGATATCAAAGCCTTTTGTTGCAAATAGTCATTAAATATTAGTAACAAAAATTGATGACATGCCTTGTAATTAAAAAGGGAAAATACAAATTTCCTCCTAGATTTTTATTCCTTTTGACATGTATTGTCATCTAACTATGACTCTCAAGGTTCTATCATTGATATCCTATTTAATCATTCATCCAAACTAAATAGTCAAATTGAGAAAAACTATATGGATACTTTGAGCAAGATTTGATCTCACTCCCTAAAATTTTATCTAAAAAATATTTTTTTTTTGTCGTTGTTATCAACCTTTTAATGAATGTTAGAGTATAGTAGAAAAATGCTTTAACTTTAACACAGACAGTAATGGACATGGAAGAAGTTCCTGATTATACTCAAATTGTAGTTAATGCTGAAATCTAATGGTTAGTTTTTTTTATTAATAAAAGTATTCATTCTCTAAAAACATTCAAAACACACTAAATTATACTCTCAATTTTTTTCCACTCTATACTAAAATAATTATCTTTTATTATTTATGTTAATGTCGTGTTTTGTACGCTTGGACAAGGTTCTAGCAATTCAGGTTGGAATTTTCACCCGCAAACACAAGGGAGAATGTTGGCTCGGGGTATCCGGAGAGCCTTCGATGCCTAAGTTAGTCTTACGCATTCTTAGCGTCGGCTTAAAATAATTCAGTCCAGGGACCATTCTTTGTACTTGGGAAGTAGCTTTTATATGAAGTTCATAATGTTCCCTATGTTAGAGTTGAGTCGTCTTGCTCGCGTCTATCTTAGTGTTTTATTTATGCGGCATGACTCATGAGACGACGCATTCAATGCGGCATGGCTTTGAGAGAACGTCTCAGTGGTGGGTGAACGACACGGTCACTTCTGACCCCCTTCATTAGAGAATGGAGAGTCATCAGGATCCTTCATTCACTTGTTAGCATAGGCCTTTTAATGCTTGGTGTCATATGAGATGTTAGAGTCGGTGTGTCTCATATGTCCCCCTTTGTCATGTTTTCCGTGTAGGTGCCCATCGTCAGCTAAAGCAACTGGAGGGTAAGGCTTGGGCTGCCCTACGCCTCATTGTCCTTCCCAAGCCCTCCCAGTTGGTCTTTTCAGTAATTATGGGGCTGCTAAAGAGTAAGACTCGGGCTGCCTTGGGTCTCATTGTTCTGCCCAAGCCCAACTATCATGGGCCAGGTGGGAAATATCTCCTAATTTATTTTCAAATCATACTTTTTAAAAATCATCTATTTATAACATACTGACGGATATATATTAAAAGAGTAATGCTAGTAACGAGAACTCGTGCCGATGGACCCCTCTCACGAACCAAATGTGTCCATAACATTTTTGACTTTAGAATATATCTTTTCCCAATAAAATATTTTGAAAAAAATCTCTATTTTATTCTCAATGGTAATAGGTCAAATCTATTTTACAATATAATATATCACATTACACCATGCTAGTGTATGGACTTTGTTGAGAAGGATTTATATATAGGCCAAATATTTATGAGGAAATGTAGTAATCAATTTGAATATGATATAAAAGTGAATGTTACAAAGTTCAAATAAATAAAATGAGTTATTAAGTTCTTATTTATAGTCTCAATCTGTTTATGATGGCGCATATGGTTGAAGAGGAGAATCGTGAAAGAAGAGCTTATAACTTTTTGTTTTAAGTATTTTATTCTATTAGTCGATTGTAATAAGTTTTAATAGCATAAACTTTTATACTTATTTTATGTAAAAATTTTATGTATAGTCACTTTTATGTATTCTTTACACACTTCATTAATGTGATTGATTGTGTCACTTTTTTTAAAAATAAAATAATTATTTTGTCCGATCATATCAATAAATTGCATAAGACATATACAAAAAGTGACTATATATAACAAAATAAAACTCTAAATAACTTTAGACAATCATGCGTAAGAATTCATTTAGGGTATATTTACTATTCTCTCATAAAGTTCTTATGTACCAATAAAAATAAATTAAAATGGGCTTAAAAAAAATAAAAAGAATATGTAATTCAATATCTGACATGGCAAAATGTGATTGGCCAAGTAACGTAAATTGAAGTGGCAACCAAACATATTTATACGTGTGAAATCCCCTTATTACCAGTCCAGAACTTCATCTTCACACACCGTCACCGTACGGCGTCAGTATCGTAATCCATTTCTTCCTCCTCCTCCTCGTCGACGAAACGATGCGTATCGCAACTCTGAAGCTCTTACTCTCTCTCCTCATTCTCTCTCTCTACCCTCTATCTATCACCGCCCGACCCTACATCCTCATTCTCTCCGAAGATGATCTCAAAGACACTTCAATCTCCTCCGACGACTCGCCCGACCCCACTCGCCTTGACAATCCCGAGTGGGATGAATTTGGCGAGTCCGACTCACCCCATAAGTCCGAGGACGAGCTCGACCCCGGCTCTTGGCGGCCGATCTTCGAACCGGGCTCCTCTTCGGCTGCCGGCTCGTCCGATCCCGTCCCGGAAAACGATGCTCTGTACATCACAGGTGTTTCGAAGATGTTATCGGCGGCGAGCTCTGGTGACGCGCGGTTGACGGAGGAGGCGGTGGGGGAGATCGAGGCCGCCGCGGACGAGGGCAACGCGCACGCGAGGTCGGTGCTAGGATTTCTTTACGGATTGGGGATGATGAGGGAAAAGAACAAGGCCAAGGCTTTTATGTACCATCACTTTGCTTCCGAGGGAGGTAACATGCAGTCCAAGATGGCCCTTGCGTATACCTACTTGCGCCAAGATGTGAGTGCTTCATAGTTCTAGAAATTTCGTATTTTCCTTTCAATTTGTGAACTTTGTGGTTATGAAATGGTGTTCGCATAGGGACTGATTGAAAAAGGAAATTAATAATTTCATGAATGGAATCCCTATGCTCAATTTGGTTGCTGGGAAAAGACCTCGACTCTAGTAATTCAATATCAAAGATAATACGAGTATCTTTTTTCTTGCTGTGTTCCCGTTCTTTATTTTCCCTCACATGTATCATCTACCAAATCGAGTTATATGGTACATTTATATTTGGATGTGCGGACAACTGGCTCTTGAAATTATTTAACACAAAACTATTTTTTTTTTTTTTTTATAAGTTGAAAAAAAAGAACTCAATAAACGTTTCAAATCTAGCATATTCCTTTAAAATTAAATTTTTGCACGACGTGCATGCTTAGTCTTAGACAATAAAATGCTAAAAGAAAATTTATAGCTAGCTCTATAATTAGTTCCAAGAATGACGATAATCATTCTTTTAGCTAGCTCTATAATTAGTTCCAAAAATTTATAGCTAGCTCTATAGCTATCATTTTTTTTCTTATAAAAAAAAATGATGATAATGATGTGGTTTCTCTAATTCTAATCATCGTAGAGGAAAATTATATCCAGTAATGTATGGAAATTTAGCTCTAGTAATAATGGTCTTGGAGTTCATGTTGTAAGACTATTCTTCTTGTTAATAATTTTCTACCAACTGTTTTATCTTGACTATTTGCAGATGCATGAAAAAGCAGTTAAACTTTACGCTGAGTTAGCTGAAGTAGCTGTAAACAGTTTCTTGATTTCAAAATATTCTCCTGTGATTGAACCGATCAGGATCAATAATGGGGCTGAGGAGAATAAGGAGGCCCTAAGAAAGTCCAGAGGGGAGGATGATGAGGAGGTCCAGATTTTGGAATATCAGGCATTGAAAGGGAACGCTGGAGCCATGTACAGGATTGGGCTGTTTTATTACTTTGGGATGAGAGGATTGAGGCGTGATCATGCCAAGGCAATGTCGTGGTTTCTAAAGGCTGTGGAGAAGGGGGAGCCGAGGTCAATGGAACTTCTTGGGGAGATATATGCTCGGGGAGCTGGGGTTGAGAGGAACTACACCAAAGCGCTTGAATGGCTTACCCTTGCATCCAAACAGCAACTTTATTCGGCTTATAATGGGATGGGGTATTTGTATATCAAAGGCTATGGAGTTGACAAGAAGAATTACACCAAAGTAAGATTTTTTTTATTTTTATTTTTTTTAATATAAGTAGAATTACACCAAAGTAAAATTATCTTGGTTTATTGATTTAGGGAACGTTTGGATACAAAGATGAGATAGAATTCTCAAAACTTCTCAATAATTTCATTCTCAAACACAACACTTTTCAATTTCAAATCTTTAAATTTTTCATCTAATAATTACCTAATCATTATCCTAATACAAAAACCAATAGAACTTTTACAAATTTCAAACCAAAAATAATATTAAATAATTATATTCAAACAATTTTTTAACTTTATAATATTTTTATTTAACTTTTTCTCTCTCCTTTTCCAAAACTCTATAAAATATTTCAAACTCAAACTATTTCACGAATATTCACAGAATTTTGAGATACCCCGAGCGTCTAAACGAGCCCTTATATGCTGAAGCTTTACATGTTTTTCTATACTCTGATTATGGACTGAGTTGCTTAACTTGCCCCACCTACTCACTTTTTTCTCTACTTTTGTTATGTCTGTATCTTTTCTAACAAATTACTCTTTTCTCTTTCTCTATTTTATTAAAAGCTGAATCAAATTTATTCCCTTGAAGCTTTTTTTTTTTTTTTTTACAATTATTATTCACAGGGTGTATACAGTAGATACATCTGATTAGATCATTTCTTGAAAGCTAAAGTTGGAATAACATTTGTATACAAACATCAGTGATAACGTTCTAAAAAGGGAGACTCAAGCTCCTGCACCGTCTTCGTGTTTCTTGTTTACTCTAAGCTTCTGTTAATCCTCTCTCCCCCCAAATATTTGTTTCACTTTGTTGGTTATCAAACCGACCTTTCCAGCACAATAGAAGGTCCATTGCCTGTTGTGGAATTACCTATTTGAATCTGATAAGGCTAAAGACAGCCTGCCTTAATACACTAGCAATGTCACCCTCAAGTAACAAATGGTCCACAACTTTTTCATCCTTATGCACATACCGTATCAATTTATCACTAACACATCTCCTCCTCAAATTATCCGATGTTGGAATTTTCTCTAACACTGCCGCCTCAACAAAGGAAGCCACTCCCAAAGGAGCTTTACTTTAGATATTCTTCCATGAAAACCATTAGCTTTCGTGGGGAATGACTGTGCGGTGAAGTGATTTTACTTCAAATATCCCTTGCTTGGAAGGAGCCCAACATAACCAATCTTCTCACCCTGATCACAATTGAACCAAGCACAAGCAGGCATAGAATGAAACAAAGACTCATATCTCCCAATCATGAGTCGATCTAATAAATTCCACTTTCCATTGGGTGGAGCCATCCAAACTTACCATATTGTTAACTAGTATGACACCATCTTTTCACCCTTGACAGAGAATAAATTGCTTTATAATCCATATCAGAGTGATTAGCGCCGCTATATTTGAGCAGAAAGAGCACTTGCTGCACTTTGTTTACTAATAATTCATGCTATATTTTTTCTTTGTAGAAGTACTAATAGTTTGTGATAGTTTTTTAATAAATACTAATAGTTCATAATATATATCATCTAAAAGAAAAAAAATAAAACAAATAAAGAAGCAACAGGTTTTGGAAGGGAAGAAAATTTTGGAAAATCACATCATTTTGTTAGTTGGTTAATAAAGAAGATAAAAGTGAAGAAGGTGAGCCTGGTAAAAGCTCTATGGACATACCATGTATATTAGTACATGTTGATATGTTTGGTGAGGGGGTGTAAATTGCATTTGATGAAAATAAACTTGAACTGGGTGATGGACAAACTCTTATCTGTTTACATGTTCATTGTTTTGGTGAGGGCGTGTTAAATTGCATTGGATGAAAGTTTATTTTGTTTTACATGTAAATAATTGTCTAGTTCATGAGCTACATGGAAGGGGTGGCCAATGTCTGTATGTTTGTGATATAGCATGCATTTCCGTTAATGGGAATGGACATATCACCCTATAGTGGACTTGGAAAAGCTTCAGATCACAAGACGAATTTTAGCGGTATAAAGTAGTAATTTAGTATAGAATGCTGGCACTCCAGGGGCCTTATTGGAAAACGAATCTGCATTTCAGCTGACCGATTAGGGCTGAGGATAGGGAGGGCCATGACATCTTTGAGCAAGTCAAATATAGTGTCCTTGGCACCTTATCCTCTTTGATCTAGTTCTCCATGATGTCATCTTCTCTTCACGTATTGATGCACAAAAAATCTCTGTTGCTTTTTCTAATAATTTAGTCAATCTTATGACAGTGCAAAGATGCACAACCCAAATACACAGGAAATGTGCCGGAGAGAGCACCCAATTAATGAGAGGATAAAGAACAGAAATTCAAAAGCTCTACTGAGGTAGAAAATCGAGGGCTATTAAGAACAGTCACGTCTGTTCTTGGTGTCTTTTAACCAATATGTAACCCTTTTTGTTTTCTTTCTTTCCTTCCTCAAACATATATTATATCATATGTTTCTTTCACCTATAATTTTGAAAGGCTCAACTATGTTGCTTGTTCACCTGCATGAAAAAATATGCATTTGGATTTTGAAGATGGTCTTTGAGTTTTCTTTCTTTTAACCTTCATTTGGGAGCAGCACACCTGTTATATTACTTCTACTTTAAGCATTTGCTTACCTTTCCTTGACCAATGTTTCATTTCTTTGTCCACACTGATGTATACTCCCCATCAAAAACTGATGTATATTCAAGTGGTTTTAGGTCTATTGGTAGGGTAATTTCAAATTATATGCCACAAACTAATCCTTTCCATTACAGGCAAAAGAGTACTTTGAGAAGGCTGCTAATAATGACGATGCTGGCAGTCGCTATAACCTAGGAGTAATGTATCTAAAAGGGATTGGGGTAAAGAAGGATTTGAGGATGGCTTCTGAACTCTTTATGCTGGCTGCTAATATGGGTCAACCAAAGGCATTCTACCAGCTGGCAAAGATGTTTCATACTGGCGTGGGGCTTAAGAAAAACAATATAATGGTAAATGCAGTTTTTTTTTTTTTTTTGGGTTTGTTTTTTTGTATAACAAATTTAATAATTTATTTACATTACAACTAAGTTTTTTTTTTTTCCCTTTTTTGTAGAATATTTTAACAAATATCTCTTTCTGTTTGGTGGTATTCCTGCTCAGAATTGTTAGAAAATCTACTCATAAAAAAAGTATTATTAGAAAACCATATGATGAGTTGACATCATCTAGTGTCAAGGTTGGTTGTTTGGGGTACCGTGATCATACAAAGTAAGTATAGATTTCAATTACTGGCATTAAAACTAATATCATTTTCCACACAATTGTGATTTGTGAACTACCACCTAACCCTCTCCAAGCAGCAAAAAGGTTCACTATTCTTTTAGGCATGGCCTAAGCCAAACCAACCTGGCTGAAAAAATCACTCCATAAAATACTTGCCAACTTGCAATGGAGTAAAAGGTAATCCACAGATTCCCACTCTACTTACACGTGTAGCACCATTCAATCACAAAAACTTATCTTTTTCATAAATTAATCTTTTCTAGAGAAGCTGTCCATGCAAAAAATACAACTCTCAAAGGTATCTTATTATTCCAAGGAAATGGGTTATAACCATGGGGATAAGGACATTTTAGAAAGAGCAAACCTTGAATATTCCCTTCTTGGAGGGATCCCAAAGGAGCTTGTCTCCGCCTCATCTCAAACTAATAGAGTTTAATATATTAAAGAATGCAGTAAAGGCTCCTATCTCCCAGTCATTAGTTGCTCTAAGGAAGCTAACATTCTATTGAGGGAGATTACCGCAAATCTCTGAATAGTCTGCCACAGAAGCACCCTTAGCAGGAGCAACAATATACACATATAGGAAAGCTTCGTTGAGGCTGTCCTAGATGTGGATATAATTGCAGCTTGGGAAGTTATAGTTGGTTGAGTCATGGGCATGCATGTCAGAAGGATGGTCTTTTGTGCTTGATGTGGAGTACTCAAGGGAAGGCCCAAACTACATGGTCTATACTCCAAAAGGACTAGTTGATGATACAATTGGTGCCTCATTAGAACTTTATAAAGAACAAGAACATCTCCTTCCCAAATAATGTGGGATTTCATACACCACCTACCCTTATTCTTATTATATGGGGTATCGCAATCTACCCTCCTTAAATTCCCGACATCCTGTCGGGCCAATCTGTTATAGGTGGCATGGCTCAAGTCCCACATCTTTGGTTGGGATAGGCTTTGATGTCATTTGTAACGCTCCAATGGAATGCCCATAACTACATGGCTTATACTCCAAAAGGACTAGTCAATAATACAATTGGAGCCTCATTGGAACCTTATAAGGAGCAAGAATTTCTCATTCCCAAGTAATGTAGGATCTCATACACCACCTACCCTTATCCTTATCATATGGGGTATCACAATCTGGCATAGTTTCCAAAACTTGGAGATTGCAAACGAACTTTGCCAGAGTTTAGAACTTTCATGTTTAAATCTTTGTATGAGTGGACTGATTCATAAAAATTCTTGCTTTGAGTCCTTTATGGATTCTAATAGTTCTTGCTTCCCCTACGTTATGCCCCTAGGGGAAGCAACACAAAAGGTTAACAATACAAGTTTGTGGGGATTACATGTGGAGGATTTGATGACCAATTCACAGCACTACTCACTGTTATTGAGGGGGGGTCACTTGAAACGATATCAAGATTTAAGAAGAACAGGGAGTTAAAGCATCTTACTTGGGCAATCAACTAAGACCCTAAGGGAGGTAGTTCAAATCGAGGGAGGACTAGAGAGTGGGCAGGAGTGTACGTAGGGGTGTAGTATTAGTTTCGGGTGTAGTATGTAGAATGTAGCTTCTAAGGGAGTTTCAAGTGGTGTCTTAGTTTTGTGGAAACAAGGGTTGGGGTAGTTATAGTGATTTGTTTTGTTGTGGGGAGGAGCGTTTTGTCCCAATTGGGCTTGGTGTATATTTGATGGATTTACTGGTCATTAGGGGTCCTCTATTATGGGCTAGGTGTTCTCTCTTGTATACACCCAATGTACTTGTTTAAGCCTATTGATATTGATAAATTTTTACTTATAAAAAAAAAAGAAAGTTACACCCGTAGCATTTATCAATAATACGCAATATCTGTACTTATCAAAAAGAGGGCCCTACCACCACACCACCCACCACACCACACATCATTCCTAAATCCAATTCTAGCTCCATTTTCCACTTCAGATCTAATATGATTAGAAACCTATCCCTTACATTTTCGTTTGTTCTTCTATAATCCCATCCCATAAGATCCTTGGACCTCATTAAAACACAACTCACCCCGCACACACCCATATTTAGAGTCGACAATTGACCTCCACAATGCTTCTCTTTCATTCTGATCATGCCTAAGCTACTTCCTCAAGAGTGCACGATTAAACAATAGCAGATTCCAAACTTCTAAACCAACTTTAGAGATTGGAAAACATACTTTAGCTTAGTGGACCAAATGAAATTTGACATCTTTGCCAAATCCACCCCAAAGGACGTCTTCCTGTAGCTTCTCTAGGTGGTTGGCCATGCTAGATGGAAGTGGAAATAGAAAAACAAAATATGTTGGCAAATTAGGGAGAGTACTCTTAATCAAAGTAACAACTCTAAATACGGTATTCATTCCCTTAAGTTTTAGGTTATTTTCTTGTTAGAGCGAGTCTCGTTCTCTTTCCTATTTTAGGAAAAGTAAGAAGTTAAAAGAAAGGAGGGAGGTTTATGTTATTCGTCTGCTAGAATAAGTAATGCTATAAGCAAGAATTTTGGAAAACAAAAATTGGCTCAAAAAAGTTGAGACTAATTCCTGAAGGAAATCATCCTTCAAAAAATTACTGTATGCTACTGATAAATAAATAAATAAATTGCTCCATGTAACTTCTTGTTTTTTAAGAAAATCTTCAATTACTTATAAAAAAAAAAAATCTCTTTGTAACATTTGAGGAATATAACTTAAGTCACATGGAAGAACATGCTTGTCTGAGCAAGCTGTAGATTGGTCTTGGAATGCAGTTGGTTTCTGATCTAAAATCTAAATGCAAACATTAATCGGGTCAATGGCAAACCTGCTGATGGATAAGTACTAAAAAGCACTACATATTTGAGCTTAGTGGGAAAAAAAATAGTTGAAAAAATAGTTGCATATATATGTAAATACATTTTTAGTATAGAGGTCGAACTTGGGATTCTAATACTAACCCAATTGGTTCAATTTGGATAGTGCTAAATGCATGTGGTATGTAGAACAGGAGGGGGGATTGGCGGAAGGAGGGCTCTTAGTTGAAATGGTTGTCTCACTTTTCAGTATGGAATGTCTAACCATATCTAATTTTAATGCTATTTCAAATAGAATGATATAATCATTTTATATGTGATATTGTTTTTTTGATAAGTATGTTATATGTGATAATAAGATATTTGGAGAGACTGACTTCTATTCATTTTCTTGAAGTATACCAAGACTCTCTTCAAGGACAAAATTGGTGACTCACAAATGGAGTCGTTTCTTTTTTTGATTACTAAGAATTCTTTATCAAAAACTTCTTATAAAAAAAAAAAATTAAGCACAAAAGTCTTTCTTTTTCTCAAAACCTTTTAGAAGCTTGCATAGTTAGAGACACAAAGTTGATATTTGAGTTGCATTTAAACTCCATTTGGTTATTATGGAAGTTATTAAGATGCCTAACACTTATAGATCTACCCATCTACAATTCAGCTTGGAGACAAAAGTTGATATTTGAGTTGCTTGTACATCCCAATTAGTTATAATGAAAGTTGTTAAGATGCCTTGTAAATCTACCTGTCAATAATTTGGCTTATTTGATTTCAGGCAACTGCATTATACAAATTAGTTGCAGAACAGGGACCGTGGAGTTCCTTGTCTAGATGGGCCCTTGAATCGTACTTAAAAGGTGATGTGGGTAAGGCATTCCTCTTGTATGCAAGGATGGCTGATCTAGGGTATGAGGTGGCACAGAGTAATGCTGCATGGATACTTGACAAATATGGTGAGCGTAGCATGTGCATGGGAGAATCTGAGTTCTGCACGGATGGAGAAAGGCATCAACGTGCACATTCTTTGTGGTGGCAAGCTTCCGAGCAGGGCAATGAACATGCAGCATTGCTGATTGGAGATGCATATTACTTTGGTCGGGTATGTGTCACAGGATGAAATAGGCCTCTGTGCACTCAAGGTTCAGGATTATGATTTTAATTAACAGTCTAGGATCACTCCATGATTTCCTTAACATTCTATCTTTCCCCTCTTCTTTTCTTAGGGTACTGAGAGGGATTATCATCGTGCCGCGACAGCTTACATGCATGCCAAATCCCAATCGAATGCACAAGCCATGTTCAACCTCGGGTACATGCATGAGCATGGCCAAGGACTTCCATTGGATCTCCATCTTGCCAAGCGTTACTATGATCAAGCCCTAGAGGTTGATCACACGGCAAAATTGCCAGTTACACTTGCCCTCACAAGCTTGTGGATACGAAAGAACTATGCAAATGGTTTCCTGGTGAGTTTCCTTGTCTGGTTTACCAGCTTGCATTCTTGAGCTGTAATTGCAGTAGATTTTGATTTCCAAGGTTAGTATAGTGCTCCATTTAAGGGTGGCAAAACATCTCCTCAAAGTTCTTTACTACTGTGCCCAATACCCCGTGGGCCCCATTATGAGATATACTTGGTCCAAATATTGAGATTAGTAGAAAAATTCTGCAATTTCTAACTAGAGTATTTCTATGATTATTTTATAACATTTCAAATTCCTTTAACTTGCAATATCATGATAAATTAGGTTGTCTATTGTAGGTGAAGGAATTAGGCCCTCTCTGATAAGAGGAAGGAACATGATAATTTGGTTAAAAATACTTTCATAGGTGATTAGAAACCCCACAACCCGTGGAGATGGTAGCAATTCTAAGCACACGACTTTTGCTAGTGCCCAGTTTAGGAAGTTTTGCACTTTCTTTTTCAGATTTATTCTTTTCTTTTTTCCCTTATAGGATTTTTAACGCGATTATAGTAGTTATATAAAAAGATTTATTCTGGATGGATTTGAAGTCGAGTTGGACTCCATAAAGTGTTGGGCACTGAAGGGGGTCAATAGCCGGAATCGCCACCACCCACAGACCAGGCAGCCCACAATAGAAACAGAGATGATGATGATGAAGCAAAAGGAGAGGGGACAAATCTTGGTTTTGCATCTTCCCAGCGGTTAAGGATCTTCAAATCCATTAGTGGTGGCAGAATGGGGGAGATACTGTCACCTCAGGAGAGCTCCTGAGGCATGGTGGGGGTGATCATGGCTGCCTCTGTCACTTAGAGCTATTTGCCTCCATTGATCCACCCCCGTGTGTTTTTTTGGGGAAGGGGAAGATCGGAGGTAATATCAGTTGACAAGGGGGACGGTTCTGTCAGTCTGTTAGGGGTCTGTATATGGACCACCAATACCAAACGGTTAGTAGGTGTTGGGGTCAAGACAGTATGGTCGCCCAATGCTCAGCTCTGTCTAGTGTCATAGATCCTCCTCCCTCTTGGAAAATCAAAGAGGAAAAAAGTGAGAATTTGTTTTTTATTTTTTTATTTTTGAACTTGTTGTCCAATCTTAAGAGTTTACTAATGTTAAACATTGTTTTCTTCTTTGTGCTTGGTACTGTCAATTATAAAAATCAAGAGAATTTACTAGTGACAAATATTTTTGCTGACAATGAATTGTGGGGTTTGTTTCATGTAAAATCTAGGTCCATTTGATTGATTCGCTGCCAGAAGTCTATCCTAAAGTAGAAGCATGGGTGGAAGATGTGCTCATGGAGGAAGGAAATGCAACCATACTGACACTTTTCCTTTGTCTCCTTACTGTCCTTTATCTCCGTGAGCGGCATCGTAGGCATGCTGTTCCTGCCGCTGCTGAGGTGGCTGTGCCACAGAACCCTAATGAGCATGGTGCACATGGACCCATTTAATTCATGTCACTGCTGGTGGTATTCAGAAACTACGGGGTTATCTTGCTGTCTCTGTTAAACGAAGTCCTCACCCCCGCCCCCGCCCCCCCCCCCCCCCCCCCAAAAAAAAAAAAAAACCAAAACCCGGATATGTAGGTATATGTTTTAGGGCACATTGTAGCATAGCGTTAAAGTGATGTGAGCTCTGGTGCTTGAATCTATATTGTTCCATAGAAACGAGTGCAAAAGGTGTAACTTGTTAGCACAAGATTCATACTGTTCTTTCATATTATGAAGTGGTGATTCTTTTGGAGAGCATCACAAGTGTTGCAAGATCCATGCATGGGACTCATTGTCCATCAGAAACTCACTCACACGCGCTCTCTCTCTCTCTCTCTCTCTCTCTCTAATGATGGGACTACACCTTTTTGTCCATAATTTTCGTACTCTTTCTTTTCTTTGTCCATCGGGCTCGTTCTAATTGGTAGGGATCACATTTTCTCTTATTTTCATAGCTTTTATTCTCCTATTTTCTCTTAAAGAATTCACAATAAAATTGGTAGGGATCAGGGGGGGTCCAAATCTGAAAGTAGTGTAGATCACGAGAGAGAAGTTTTCTAACAGGGAATTGCATTGAACAATATCATGAAAGATGACCTACTGTGCTATGAAAAATTGACAGTATTTTAAGAGACTTGTGGTATTCTTGACATTGGGACTGATTTTCCAATATGTTGTGACGTGGCTATTCTGCATAACAGTAATGATGTCCAAGAAGTCTCCTTCAGACATTACGTTTTCTTTTCTTTTTTTTTAGAGAGAGAGAGAGAGAGAGATGCATCATCTTATTAATGGATTCCAAAAGCTTTGGTCTATGTGATCACAAGAAGAGCTGGTTTTGGTTATTTGGGATCATATTTGACCAATGGGTATTTCTACTTATAAACTGATGCGAAGAACATATCATATACATCATCCACACCGTTGATATAACTTAATTTAATTTACAAGATATTTAAATTTTAGATTTTCTTATAAGTTGTCTCGAGTGTCAGAAAAAAAAAAACTCTTATTATTTCCAATTCCCTTCCTTACAAGAATGAGTATGAGTGGGTTTATATAAAAACTTCTAAAGGTTGGAGTATCCGTGTATCAAGGCTTTGGTTAACTACGAAGTGTGTATCCCTTTAAGCAAGTGGAAGACAACTCAAGCCTACTTCCTATAATCTATAATTAACTACAAAAGGTGTATCCCACGTGAAGGACAACTCACGCCCACATAAATCAAGTTCTATTTGAGTTATAGAAGATGAGGGTTGTCATGAAAAAATCGATGACATAGAAGTTGACTCGAAATTGTTTGTTCTCCCAACCCAAATTCGACCATATAATATTTATCAAATATTTAAAGTTACTTTAGAGAATAGAGCCCCACGTGAACATAGATGAATTTTGTGAGACTATATACTGTTGATCTCTTTGAGATCTATGCCCTAGAGTTTGAATAAAAGCTTTTATATAAATCCTTTTTCTTTTCTTTTAGCCCTCTTTACAATCTCTTTTCTATCTTCACCATGCTAGTTTAGGTGTTCGCCCTTCGGACATGCTTCAGCTTAGATCATTATTTACCCCGCCGGCCGCTATTAATTTCCCCCAACATAAGAAAAGCTATAGATCATCTGAGCATTCCTAATAATGTACAATGCATAGTACCCGCCATAAGATCGCATATCTAAAATATATTGGAGAGGGAATCAAGTGACTATTTCAAAGAAAATGGTGCATATTTTGTCTTAGATATTTAATACCAATGTTAGGGAATCAAGTTTGTCAATTGAAATATCATTGTCAAACTTGGCATCTTGTATTAACCAAGAATGGAAGATAGATGTATTTATTCATTTCTGTCTATGACTAACCTTTTTCATGCTGATGGAGTACTTTGTGATGAAGTTAGTAGCTCTATTAAGTGACAAGATGAGGGGCTCGTCACATACATGGTCTCCTCCAATATAGATAAGATTTTTCAGTTTTGGAAGAGAGAGAGGGTTATATCTATTCTATTATATAAGTGCCTATCTAACTGTACAGTAATAAACGTTAACTTTCGTTATTTTTCATTAACTTTGCTAATTTTCCGTTGACTCCATTTGTCTTGGAATTAAGTGAGTGCCGTGTAGTCTTGTATCCATTTATATGAGGTTTTATTTGTCTTTTAGAGTTCTGTGTCAGTCTTGGAATATGTCAGTGCAAAAGTCTATGTACTCTCTCTTTCTTTTTTCTTCTCATTAATTGTGTAGTGCAAAAGTCTCTTCATCTCTCTCATCTCTCTCTCTTTCTTTCTTTCTCAATTAGCCTGTTCTCTAGATATGAAGTCTGCTTCAGATTTGTACCAAAGAACGCCAGATAGCAATTCTTCTAGGAGCAAGAACCGGTCTTCTCTGCTATGGTCTGGATATAAATTTCAGTAGGGCTGAACAGAAATCTAAAAATTTAATTCCAAACCCGACTCCGCTCTGATATTGTATCTATTTATAAAAAAAAAGTGTTTTTCTATATATTAATCATATAAATATAAATATAATAACATGTAATAACAATGTATAAATACTAAAATGCACAATAACAAGTAAAATTGTAATACTAATGTATAAATACTAAAATGCATAATAACTTGTAACATTGTATTTTGTAATAATTATGTATAACATGTAACACTAATGGATAAACACTAATATATAAATAATAAATTTATAATAATATGTAATACTAATGAAAATAACTAAAGTATTGATTATATAAATTTTATATAACTATATCTTATATAGTTAGTTAAATTCAATAATATACTAGTATGAACCTATGGGTTAATTATTATAAGCCAGTTATTGTTCCTAAATTGGATAAGTAGACTAAATTGACTAATAATAGTGTATGACTAATAATAAATTCATTATATATATATTTATATATATATATATATATATATATTCTATATGAGTATAACTATAACTTAACTTATATAGTTATTTAAATTCAATAATATGGTATGAACTATTTATTGTTCCTAAATAATATACTTATACTATAATATAAATATATAAGTAAACATCCACTAATGTATAATAAACTAATGTAATAACTTGTAATACTAATTTATAATAACATTTAATTCTTAATAACATGTAATATTGTAGTATAATAATATGTAATTGTCAATAATCAATACTACAGTACAACTACAAGGTTAATCATTTTCATTAATCAATACTAACAGTTAAAT
The DNA here is from genome assembly GCA_011037825.1 of Carya cathayensis. Taxonomy (NCBI): domain Eukaryota; kingdom Viridiplantae; phylum Streptophyta; class Magnoliopsida; order Fagales; family Juglandaceae; genus Carya; species Carya cathayensis. Next base: position 380,276 of record QGSO01000552.1, read on the forward strand.
TGAGTGATGGAAAAATTATAATTATAAAAATCATAAATAGAAAGATAAGTTGATAACAAATTTTAAGATTAAAGTTTAATTTAATATTTTTTAAAAGGGATGTGCTACGTACAGGTCCCATTGGGGGCTTGCGTGCGCATGAGGAGGGTCTTTACGCCATTTCCCTAAAATTTTGTTTAAAGGTCAAAAATACCCTTCACCTCATCTTCCCTCCCAACAGACCAGATTAGACCAAAGTTATCTCTCTTTTAGACCAGTACACGGGCCAGCGTAAAACTTCAACGTCTTTGGTCACTTTCCGAGCTTTGTTCGGCATAGTTGACGTCATCTTCTCCTCCACTGGCCGTCTACCACATAAAACCTATAACTTTGAATGAACCTTTTTTTTTTTGTTAATTATTCTTTTAAATTTATATCGGCATTGTGAGGATTTATTGGGAAGATTTATTTATATTGGCATGGGAAGATTTACACGAAGTCAATTTTGTTGCCTTTGGTGTTTTGCTGGTCTTTTTGGATTTCAAGTTTACGTTGGTTTTGTAGATATTCTTTTTTGTTGCCTTCGATATTCTACTAGTTTTGTTCATAATTTTTTTTATTGCAAGTTGATATTCCACTGGTAGGTTTATATAGGTTTTCCATGGCCTTTTTTTTTTTTAGTATTGCGTAAATTTATATGGGCATTTTGTTGATATTCTTTTGGTTTTGTCGATTTTTTTTTTCACGTAAAGCTGAAACCTTTCATCCAAAAAGAAGATTACTTTGCTGATCGAAGGGGCTGGCCCCGTCGAGCTGAGGAAGGGGACGACGGTCTCGCGCTGATGAAGGCGATAGTAATCTTGATCTGAAGGCGACGGTGTTCCAATTTGAAGGTGACAACGGTTTCGATTATTTTTGGAAGACCGGAGGTGGTGAAGGAGAAAAAGAAGGCAGTAGTGAAAATATGATTTTGGGCTCGATTCTTTCATGTGTTTTACTCCACTTAATGGAATGATAGTGTTTTGACTATTAATGAAACGATTCATTTCTAGCCATGCGCGGGGAGTCCCAAAGTGCTGATTGCATACATAATTTTTCTTTTTAAAATAGGGTTTTGTTTAGGATTTAGGAATATAAAAAGCCTAAAACATAAGGAAAAATTGGGTTTAGAAGTTCAAAAATGCAAAAAATGGAAGCAGGCTAGCCCACTCCGACAAAACCTAGCCCAAAACAAGCCAAAACGGCGCCATTTTATCAATAAGAACAGCGTCGTTTTGGCCCCTATTCTTAATTCCCTTTCTGATTTCCCAATTCTCCCCCCCCCCCTCCCAAAGAGTGGCCCCTATTCTTGAGAGATGATGATAGCTTGAAGAAAATGTCTTTGACCACCAAATAAAGAGTGTGCCTGACCACCGACACTTAGACTTCTATCCAAAATACTAATTACATATGTGTGACTGCTCACTTCATTGATAGTATTTGGAAGTTGCATAAGCGGATCATTTCATTTGTTCGGATTAGCGACCACAAGGGGGCAACGATTGGGAAGGAGTTGGAGGAGTGCATGCTTGATTGGAGCATTGACAAAATCCTCGCAATTACGGTAGATAATCCTACCTCTAATGACTCCGCTATTGATTGGTTAAGAACAAGGAAAATAGGAAGTGTGGATTGTGTTGCAGCTCAAGAGTTTATTCACATAAAGTGTACGACACGCATCTTAAACCTTATTGTGATTGAATGTTTGAAAGAGGTTGATAACTCAATTATAAGGGTCCGGAATTTGATTAAGTATGTTAAGTCTTCTTTCCAAAGACTTGCTACTTTCAAGTCTTGTGTTGATAGGTCAAAAGTTCAATGTTCTAGTTTTTTGAGTCTTAAGGTGCCTACTAGATGGAATTCGACTTTTCTTATGTTGGACGTGGCTGAGAGGTATCAAAAAGCCTGGACCGAATAGGAAAGTTCGATCCAGTTTAGGGTGGGAAAACCCTGGACCGAATAGGTCCAGTCCGGTCCACAAAATCTCCTCGGACTGGACCGGACCGAACTCCCCCCTACTTTTGAATGTGACAGTTTTGGGCTATGTATGGAGGCAACTTGGTTTTTTTTTTTTTTTTTAAATGTTGGGAAACCTCTCCAAGGTAGAGCCTTTTGAACCCACCCTTGCAAAGTAAACTACAGTCTAGTGCACTGCACCCTCTAAATTTTCCATACACGAAATTGGTTAAATTGTTAGCTTTTTACCAAGTGGTGTGGCCCCAAAGGATTGTTTGCACCCATGAGATATTGAACCTTGGACCTTGAAGCGAGTTATATCCAAAACCAAGGCCTTCACCATTTGGGCTAACCCCTTGGGGTTGTATGGAGGCAACTCTGTGACTGAGCTAAATGTGTTTGGAATGTGTATGGAGTCAATTATGTGACTATGTGCTGAATATGTATGTAGACAACTATGTGACTGTATGGACTATGGAGTTAATTATGTGATTATGTGCTAAATGCGTATGGACTGTGTCTGTATTTGGAATGTGTATGGAGACAACTATGTGACGGTTTCGGGTTGTGCTGAATGTGTATGGAGGCAACTATGTAAATTTGTTTGGAATTTGTTGAATCAGATTATATGGATCAAATGTAAATTTGATTAAAAAATATTAAATTAATCATATTTTATTATTGTATAGAGATAAGATGCCTAATCCAATGTGGGAATATGTTTTGGATGGAATAGGCAAAACATGTGACATTAATCAAAATTTGAGTTTGCCTTTGAGTAATCCAAGATTTTGCAGCCTACCATCTATGATGAGCCAGTCTCTGGTGGGAAAAAGAAACTAAAACGAAATGCCCCAATTTATTTACAGTTACATAAACAGGATAATATAGCATATACAAAACAATGCCCAGTTCAGCAGCAGTTACAAGCATGAAGTAAGGAAAAAAAGTAGAGAGAAACGATCTGACAATGCTTGTAGAACTCCTTACTCCAGCTTGGTGCCAAAGATTCGATAGTGTCTACTCCCCCAAACATCATTTTTAGACAGGTAGTAAGATTTCAGGCAAAACTGTGCCCAAGGGGGATTTCTCAAAGCATTTTTTACCTCCTTGCCAGTATAAGTACTTACTGTTATTCCAAGCAACTTGTTTAGCTTCACTGTCAATACATCAACGGAGGGATACCCACCAAAAAATTTCTCCTATCATAAATGAAGACAACAAAATTAAGAAGAATCTAACCGCGTAAAAGAGTAGAGATCAAAGAAAGTAAAGTAGCATAAGAAACTGATTGACTTAAATTAATTAAATCTTGAATTAAATCTAATCCATCCAGTAAGCATATGAAAAAGTATTCATAGTAGAATATTTTGTCATGCAAACTCGTTGGCAAGTAGACTAGAGGCTGGCTAGAGAAGTATGTGAAGAGATGTTAAGCATTTTTGTTTGGGTTGGTCATCCCCCGCAAGTGGAGTTTGGTATGCTGATGGAACCCTTGTGAAAGCCAAATTCAAAGGTTTAGAGGACGGTGTCTTTGCGTTTCATGGGGCGCATTTGAAAAGAACACGATGCTTGAATATTCAAAGATTGTGAGAGGACAGTATCAAAGTTAAGCCATTGTATTCAGTACCCTCTATGTTTGGATGACTGCTCACAAGCACCCAACTCACTGGCTTTCTAGAATTCCAAACCTGTTGCTATATTTCTTTTGCGTGTTAGTAGGGTGTATCCCTTTGTATTCTGCCTGTGTGCTAGGGATGTCTTCTTCTGTGCTTCTGATAAAATTGCATTTCTTATATCAATATTAATACATATTTTTTTTTAAAAAAAAAAAAAGATTGTGCAAAATGTAGTCTATATATGGCCTAGAGGTGTACAGGACCGAACCGTGATCAATTGGACATACCAGAACTGGTAGGAAACAGCAGATTATTTACCAGACCGGTTGGTCGTCAGTCCCAAAGCTTAAGAACCGACATGTATCGGTTTGATCTAGAGTTTGATATCCAACAAATCAGGACCAAATCAAACTACATTATTTATAATTATTGCTATATTAAAAAAATCTCATTGAGAGAAAGGATACTAGCCCTTTCATTTATGAAGAAGAAGAAGAATATATTGGTTTTAATTTGGTTTTGTTTAAAAACTGAAGTGGCCAGTACCTATGTCTAGATTTGAGCTGAGACTCAGACTGCTGAGCAGGAAATACATGAGCAAGAGGAAGGAATTATTTATTTCAAAGGGGCGCCAAACTCACGTAAAAGCGTATCGGATGAGGTCAAATTGTTGAATTATGTTCTTACCCCATCTTCACCATACAAAAAAGCATGGATTCTAGCAGTCGGATCCTCCAGGGTCAGCCTGATCCTGTAAGTCCCAAGTGGAGAGCAGAAGTCCTCAGCCTGCCATGGAAGTACTGCTACTACTCGAGCTACACACTTGAATTTAGCTGTTACCTGTAAGACATGCAGTTCACTCAGCAAAAACGAAGATTGAGCCATAAGACCACATCATACTTTAAAATGCTCAAATGAATGCCAAACTCCAAGACATAAAGTAGCATCCTCACACAGTCATTTGGGAAAGGAAAAAAAAAACAAGCACCTGCATTTCCATAAAAGTGAGGGTAATTGAAGAGATTGGCAGGAGGGGCGTGAAAAAAAGGGAGGGGTGAGATAAGACATCTCAAAGATGATTACTTCCTTTTTTCTATGATGAGGAATCCCGGAGACCATGCGACCATGCAATGCAAGATCTTTTACCCAGTTAAATCCCTAACCCATGTATCATGTTCCTCACACAGATTAAGTACATCATTGGTTTTTTAACCGATGGGATGTGACCCCTAAAACTTGTTTGCACCGAAAGGTTAAAACCTTTGACCTAGAGGGAGCACAACACCAAGCCCAAGACCCTTACCACTCGAGCCAGCCCCTAGGGGTTCTCAAAGATAAATACTTCCTTCCCCAGTTAATTACTGGATCCCAGCCAGTATAAGCCCTCTCTCAGTCTCAAAACTTGTATTTATTTTCCTTTGAACTTGTAGGATTTAACCACTACAAAGATGCTGTCTGTTTGAGACTCTGGCCACAGAAAAAGAAATCCATCATTAAGATTTACCATCAAGTTTCCCCAACCAATTATATCTCTTTAATATTTCATTTGTTCTCCATCCACTTATGGGAAATCTAATATTTCTTCAACGAATCACAAGCACAGAAACCATGCCTTTGATTTAATTGTAATGAAACAATGCTAAGAAGACAAATACTTGCACATTAGACATGCCAATGGCCGGAGAAAGCAGTAATATTACCAGGAGATTCTACTTCCAATCACAAATGTGATTGGACACAAAAGAAACAGTCATCCATTAAAACCTAAAAACTCTTCCTTTGAAAAACACTATGAGAAATCAAAATTTTCATACACACGTACAATAGCACGATAAACTCATTTATGATACTATGCAGAACATAAAGGACTGGTTACCAGTCAAGGATCATTTGGGAGTGTCTTTTATTCAATGGGAAGAATTCCCAAACTTCAAAATAGTAGTGGTAGTAGCAATGGTAGTAGCAGTGGTAATAACGATAATGCTAACAATAATGGTTATAGTTACAACAACACAACACATAAATAAAGGGCTTGGTCTTGGTGGTATGCTCCCTCCAAGGTCTAAGGTCCAAATACTCTTTAGTGCAACCATGCTCTAGGAGCCATCGGACTGGAGGATTTTCCTCTTGAATTACCCGAGGTGCACTTGCGGGAAACTCCTTACTGAAGTACTATGCACCCCCGGGATTAGTCAGGATATTATTCTCGGACACGCGGTGCCAATAAAAAATAAATAAATAAACAACTAAACTAGCACGCATCGGCAATGTTCTTGTATATGTCCCGTATACTTGGGGGTTATATTTGCAAGCATAAAAAAAAAAAAAATGGTTTGGGAGGGAACAGATATGGATACCTCTCTATAAGTAAGAACATCCATGAGTGTAACAAATGGCACACGATCATAATCAACTTCTGCGGGGGGAAAGGATATGCACCATCAAAAAAAGCTTCCAGAACACAAAGGTGATATCATTTATTACCGAAATCCAAATGCAATGTGAAACCTGTAAGGCGTGCCCACGGAAAGCACCAGTATGGAATCCGTCCCCACTCCAGTGATAACCGCTCATCATATAACCTGACAAATAATCATGCCATGGCATTTCCTTAGCAAAAGTTTGTGCAGTGCCCATTTTTCCTCTTTAAACTGAACAAGCACGTCGAAATAAAAAGAGAGAAGATATTATATTATTAATAATGTGTCCATTCAAAGCAGCAACCACCTTTGGCGTGTTGATATTAGATGGTCCTCATTCTGCGTACATCGAAGCTTTGTGAAATGTGTCAACACACCAAGCCATAATCCTGAATGCACTTCACAGAGAACGTTCACAAATTTTACCCATTTCCCAACATGCAGCAAGTCAAGGTAATGCTTCTGAATGCCTTGGTGGAAGATCACCCTTAAGATGGTTCCGACAGTGGGAAAAGTACATAACAGATCTCTTGGCAAGGATAGGGGTTCCAATTGTAAAGGAAGCGGGTTATTCTGTTCATCTTCTAGCCTGTGATTCATGGTTAAAAACCTTAATATTCTTTAACATAAAAGCAGAAATAATTCTTATAAGTAACTAGAATTTCATTAAAATGCGCAAAATGCAAAATCCAGGAATACGAGATATTCAAGAGAGCCACCTGTCTAGAGATAGGAAAATTAACGATAAAATCATTAGAAATTAAGCTCATTAATTCTATAGGAATTGTGTAAGGGGACAAGGATCCTACCCATTTCACTTGTCAATTTACTTACTTTTTTCGGGATAAAAAGAAGTTCTATTGATACTAACAGAGGAATAGGCCAATCCCAACTACACAAGATGTATACAAGAGAAAACACCTACTTAAGAGCTAGAAATAGATACAGGGAAACTAAGAACCTTCAATAAGGCACTTCTCGGGAAATGGTTATGGTGTTATCTGCATGAGGAAAACGCTCTTTGGAGGATTATTTTAGATGTCAAATATGGGAGCATCTGGGGTGGTTGGTGTACAAAGGAAGTAAGAGGTGTGTATGGTGTGGGAGTTTGGAAACTTATTCGGAATGGTTGCGATGACTTCCTCGGCAACTGCAAACATGAAATGGGAAGGGGCACGCGATTCAGATTTTGGCATGACATTTGGTGTGGGGATGTTGCTCTAAAAAGCGCTTTCCCTTCTCTCTACAGGATTGCGTTTGATCCAGACTCCTCGGTGGCAAAGAATATGGGTAACACTGCTGATTCTATTCATTGGTCTGTGAGATTCACTCGTGCTACTCAGGATTGGGAGGTGGGAGACATCACTGATTTCTATAGCACGTTATATGCACTAAAACACAGGGCAGGAGTGGAGGACAGACTATTATGGACACGCACAGGGAACAAGAAATTCTCAGTTCGCTCATACTACAAGGCCTTGACAGCTCACTCCACTAATACCTTTCCTTGGAAGAACATCTGGAGGAGTAATGCCCCTCTCAAGGTTGCTTTCTTCGGTTGGTTGGCTTCTCACGGCAAAATACTGACCATAGATAAGTTAAGAAAGCGCGGCCTAATTATAATGGATTGGTGTTTTTTGTGTAAACATAACAGTGAATCAGTAGATCACCTTCTCCTTCACTGTGAAGTAGTCAAGGTCTTATGAGACGAAATCCTCTTAAGACTTGGTATCGCATGGGTTATGCCAAAGAGGGTAATAGATTTATTGTACTGCTGGCAAAGGATTGGAGGCAATCAGCAAATTGCTGCTGCTTGGAAGATGTTACCGCTATGTCTAATGTGGTGCACATGGAACGAAAGAAACGGGCACTGCTTTGAGGATAGGGAACGCTCTCTGGCTGGATTTAGGGATTTTTTCTTTCATACTTTGTTACTATGGGCCTCCTCTATTGTACTGAACGGAATGAGTTTTAATGACTTTTATGCTACTTTCCGTAGCACGTAGCTTGTAATTAGGCTCTTTCTTGTATACTTTCTGTATACTCGGGCTTTGCCTTTTTACGTGGATCAATAAAATTTCTTTTACCTATAAAAAAAAATGAAATAGATACAAGGAAATTATGGAAATTGAGCTCATTAAGTCTACAGCAAAAGCTCATAGAAACAAATTATTGAAGAAGAGACTTCTAAGTTCTTTCAGGGAGCATTCCTTATCTTCAAAGTTCTCTTCATTCCTTTCCCTCTAAATGCTTAATTTGAAGCATATGGGAACCAATTTTCCAAATTGCCGCAATTTGCAATATGCCATAGGGACCTCCGCAGCTGGCAAGAATATCAATCACCCTTGCATGCATAACCCATGTAAGTCCAACTCTGCTATAAAAATCAATCCACAGAGCCCTGGCAATCTCACAATAGAGTATCAAATGATCTTTCTCCACTTTCCACACACACAACACCAGTCAATAACTATTACCCGATGCTTCCTTTGCTTGTCCACGGTAAAGATCTTCAATAAAAAAAACCAATGAATGTAAAGAAGGCAACCTTGAGAGGCACTTTACTCCTTCAAATATCCCTCCACAGAAAAGAATTATTAACTTGACTAGTGATGATATCACAAAATGAATGTACAAAGAATTTCACTATCCTAGAGGGAATCCAAAGGACCTAAGGGAATTATGCTAAATTGAGTGTCAATTGCAATATGTCAGCTTTAGAATATAAAAAAATTGAACATAAGTAGTGAAAATCAACTAATCAACTCACTTTATAGGTCTAATTGGTGGAGCATCAGTTCCATCCCAAAGATACATCATCCATTCATCTTTAGCAACCTCATTGATATGAACTATCTTAGGCACAATAAATTGAACCAATATAACTTCATCAAGTTAGACCATTGGATAGATAAATAAATAATAAAATATAGCAATCCTTTTCATTAAATCAAATACACAAATAGTACCCATAATAAAAGTCGAATTACCTTGCATGCCAAATTAACCCGTTGCCCTTCCTTGATTTCTCTCAAAAACAAGAAGTCAGTCGACCCTACAAAGAAAATCCATGGTTTGAAGTTTGCATCAGAATGAAATGCATGGTCGAACTCCAGCATCAAAACAGAAAGGAGGGGACAAAGAAGTTGATAGACATATTAAGTGTAAGTATCAGGAAAACAAAGTTCTAGTGCTTGCTTTTCTGTTTCTGCGTAAATCTCTTACCCTCTTTAAAATTCATGGCAACGTTCGAAAGTTCATATTTTTACACATAATCCAAGAAAGTGATCTCCAAGATTAAGAAGAAGCCTTGTGTAAGAAAATATGATTATATAATATTTTCTTTAGTAGAGTTTGCTTTAATATATGGATTATAAATTCAATTTCTTCAAAAACTCACTCACGGTTAGGTATGTCAGAGAGCTGTTATAAACTGCCAATGAAGTCATGTATGCAGCTGCACTCAACAATACTAGCAAGCAAAGGAAATGATACATAGCAGGACTTAGGTGTCAGAGTCATTTTTTTTCCTTTTGCTTGACATGTACAACGCACTAAGTCTATTTTTACTTATTTATTTACCACTAAATATATTAACTTGGATATTCATAAGAAAAGAGAGCATTTAAAGTGAGATGACATGAAAACCTTACCCTTTTTCTCTCTTCTTTATAAGGAAATTTTGGAATTAGAAAATGATCATAATTTTTTTATAAGATAAAAAATTATCATAATGATCATGGGACTTATAAAAAATGATCATAATAACTTTTCCTTCCAACTCATTAACCCTCTGATTTTGGTGGAATAAAGATGACCAAAAGTGGGATTTTGTCTTACCAAAACCCTTTCCTTCCTCACCAACCTTTTAACTTTCCCATGAACTCCCTCCAATGCCCTCATACCATTCATCCAATTGCATAAGGAGTGAGGAGAGAAAATGAGGAGGGATGAAGTGGTTCCCTTATGCCTAGTTGGATGAGAGAGAGAGAGGGTTGAGATGTGTTTCCCTTTTCATAAATTATAAATGCTAAAAATTAAGCAAATAAATTTCATAAAAGTCAGTTAAACCACACCCCCCCCCCCCCCCCCCCCCCAGTCTTATCCTCAAAGCATCTAAAACAAAAAAAAAACTCACAAGCATTCATATCTCGTATTTAATAATTTCAAAGGAACATTCAAAAGTTTCCAGTTTCCATTACTAATAAAAAAAAAAACACTTCAGTTTCCATGCAAGTAACCTGCATCACAGTAGCCAAAGCAAGAACTCTAGATGGGTATTTATGTACGGATTCAAACAATATATAGCTTCAGCATAGCAATACCTTTGATAATGACTTCAAAGAGAGAGCAAATATAAATGAGGGATGAATTCATTGCTTAACAATATCAATTTAATTTTAAGAATACCTTCATCAAGCTGAAAATTTACAAACCATTTTCTTAGGCCCTCTATGAACTTCTTGTCCAGCTCTCTTGGGCGAAATTTTGAAGAAACTTGATAAGGAAGTAAGTTTTCACTTTCTTTCCCTCCATATAGAGCAAAAGAAGAAAACCTCTTATTGAAAACAGCATTCACTTCCCAACCATGGGTTTTCATCTGCAAAATAGCACATCCCAACTTTTACCACTTCAGAATATTAATCCCCATCAAATATAAAGAAAATTATAGCTTAATAATACTACAGGCAATATAGAGGACAAAGTCAAGTTAGAAAAAAAAAATTAATGGATACATTAGCATCTCAACTCCATTTCTTTCATGAGGAAGTTCCCCCGCTGACCATAAATACCATAAAAAAGCATATGAAGAGTAATGTTATCTAAAGCTAAACCAAGATACACGTAAAAAGTCTGTCTCACTTCATCATAAGAAACTCGCCAACAAATTTAGTGGGTTTAACATGTTGAACATTTTCATCCACAAATAAAAACAACTAATCAAACCAGAAAATATATACAGTGAAAACCTGGGGAATGTCCAAAACTTTTATATAAACCAGATAACTCCAAGAAAAAAAAAAATCATTGAATAAAATCATATTTTTTAAGGAATATGCAATCAGGATGTACCACAACATGAGAAAGCTGAATTATGTCGCCAGCTGATGCGATGTGAGGGAGCTTTTCCATGCTTTCCTCAAAAACATTAACTGAAATCCCATCTTTTGGATGTGATTCATCAATTATTCTTAATGTACAACAGCAATCTGCAAACAAATAATAATTACAAAGACCACTGGAGTACAATCAAAGCACATTTCAAGTAAATATTTCCCAAGTGACATGATTACAAAACTTAAACAGATGTTGGATCTGCAAACTTGACTTTAGTATTTAGTAGAAAATGCAAGCAATACAGTATAGAACCAACTGGATATCAAAGGTTACACCGTACCTAATTAAAATGTACTGCAAGGAGCAAGAATACATTGTTTTCCCCAGACAGAATAATTTTCCTCTAAGACCGCTGAAGAACATTTATTTTGTTTGAAGATTTGCTTCAGGAGGTTGAGTGAAAATTTGCTACCGGCGTCAATGATATGATAACAAGATATTCATAAATCTTCCACAACTCTCATTTGGTAATTTTGCTTTAATCAAATATAGTGTTCCGTGACTTATAAAAAGAAAAAAGAGTTCCGTGTCTTATGAGATCTGATAACAAAAAAAGCCACATTCTAAAACGTGTATCCCAAAAAGAACAACCAAGAATATGAAACGATGTTTTCATTTCCAACATTGTATGAAATGGCTCAGAACAGAAACCTTACAGCACTTTTCATCACTCTACTACCAACCAACCAAAGTGATAGCAGCCGTGAGTCCGGCCTTTGTGTCATCATCGCCAGAAAAGTCATCAATGGTCCAACGTTACCTTTTTCATTTCCGTAAACTCAAAAATTCAAAGAAATGTACTTTCTAAAAGGAATGCGCTACCCACGTCAATGATATGATTACAAGATATTCATAAATCTTCCACAACTCTCATTTGGTAATTTTGCTTTAATCAAATATAGAGTTCCGTGACTTATAAAAAAAATAAAAAAGTGTTGCGTGTCTTATGAGATCTGATAACAAAAAAAGCCACATTATAAGACGCATATCCAAAAAAGAACAACCAAGAATATGAAACGATGTTTTCATTTCCAACATTGTATGAAATGGCTCAGAACATAAACCTTACAGCACTTTTCATCACTCTACTACCAACCAACCAAAGTGATAGCAGCCGTGAGTCCGGCCTTTGTGTCATCATCGCCAGAAAAGTCATCAATGGCCCAACGTTACTTTTTTCATTTCCGTAAACTCAAAAATTCAAAGAAATGTACTTTCTAAAAGGAATGTGAAACTAAAATTAGAACCACAAATTTTGAGAAAGAGACTATATTAGCAGCACAGTTTTGAGACAGAACAACAATCATGATATTCCAGGAAATGTAGAACTGCTAGAAGCGAATAAGAGGGAAAGAGTACCAGTTCCCTTGGTTTGCCTTGGAGCACTGAACTCAATGATCACGCCGATGAGGTTCACCCGCTGATTGATGCAAGCAACGGCGTCTCTTATCTTCAAGAACTTGTAGTCATCGCCATCCCCCATTTCCAAAACCCTTTGGTAGGGTTTCTGCTTCACTCTGATTGGCATATATACCCGGGTTTCATATGGCAAAGTGAGTTATGCTCGGCATGGCATGGAGGGCGCTTTTGTCAATTTTGAAAGAGAAACGTTGTACTTCACCTAAGGGGGTAACGGTCCCGTTCTGTCCAGTTTTTGATAAAATTTAAAACCGAATCGGTATATATCAGTTTTACATTTTTTAAAACCGATTAAGTATCGATTATCCTCCTAAATCTGTATTCTAGTTTTTGGTCCGATTTTACCAATTTTAATGTATTATATAATATATATTGTACTATATTATCACTATAGTATTATAGTGATAATATATTATAATTGTATTATAGACTATAATGATATATTATAATATATAATATAATGATATATTATAGTCTATTATAATATATAGTGATATAGTATTAGTATAAGTGTATAGCTATTAATATGTACTATATAATATTAGTATAACTATTAATACAATAAACAAAATGATATAAGATTTTAAAATTTAATATTATATTAATTAATAATGTATCATATAATACAAAACTATTTTATATATAATTATATATTATATATAAATATTATCTATAATATAAAAAATTGAAATATATATCAACCGGTCCGGTTCGATCCGGTCCGTTTTTAGAAAAAGAAAAATATTGGTGGTAGTCTTTTTACCAGCTGCTAGATCTTATCATAGACCTATAATGTTAGTTTTGAATGAGGAAAGCTATGTAAGGAGAAAGAGGATTAGGGTATTCAAGTTCAAGAGGCATGGATTAGAGGTGCAAGCTTAATTCATGTAAAGGGGCTCTAATTAGATGGAGCAGTCAAATCAAGGCCCCCATAATGGAATAGCTACAAAGAGATCACAAGAAGATATAAGGAAGCTGTTGGAAAAAGAAAATATAAAGCGGAGACAGAGGGCTAAAACAAACTGATATCAAATGGGAGATAAAAATACGAAGTACTTTTATGCATGAGCTAGTCAGAGAATAAAAAATTGGATCAAAGAAATTATAGATCCCCAAGGTAGATAATTGAATGATATGGAGGAAATAGAAGGGGCTTTTCATCATTATTTTTAGGGTATCTTTTCTTCATCTAATCCTTCCAAGGAGGAAATAGAGGATTCTATTAGTACCATTGAACCAAGAATATCGGCTATCGGCTGGTATGAATGAAGATCTGCAAAGGAAATTTACAAAGGAAGAAGTCGAAGAAGCTTTGAAGAAGATGGTGGGGCCTCTTAAATCTCCAGGCCTGATGGCTTTGGGGCTTATTTTTATCAAACTTATTGGAGCATTGTTGGAGAAAAGGTATGTAAAGTCATCTCAAGTCCTATATCAATGGCATAACTTACTTTGTACAAATCACGTAACAGATACCAAAAAAAGAAAGAAAAAATAAAAGAAAACAAAGAAATCAGCTGCTAATTCCAGTGTGTTCTTCAATTTCCTTTTCTGTCTAATTATTGTGATTCCAACTTCCTTCTAGAGACTTTGATCCGTGTTAATGCTGATGAGTAGGCATATCTTTCTTCCTTAACTGGTAGTCTTGTTGGCGGTTATAATTTTGATCTTCATATTTTAACCAAATGATCTTGTAACTTGAAGCATATATTGTCATATGACTATTACACAATGTATGAGAATGAAAACTCTTCTCCAGTGAAATTATAAAGAAAAACTCGTTTTAGTTTATAGATTCCTTTTTTGAGCACACATGAAAATTTGTGAATTATTTCTATCTTAAGAAAATCACATAAACATGTCAGCTCTTCCATATCTAGGATATATGAATGTTGGTTTGCTCAAACACATGTTGTTTAGAAAGACATGATCTTTTCTTTTTCTTTTTTAGAAAGGCAACGTGATTTTTATAAAATGATATTTTTGGATTCTAGAAGTTTTTGGGGTCAAACTATTATGTTTAAGAATAATCTGTTTCATATGTTTTTGTACTAAATTCTTGTTTTCTTTTTGCAGCACAATATCCGCTTCATTTCCTTTAACAAATATTACTCTTTATGTGAAGAACTACCCAAGAAAGAAATGGTCGGAAAGCTAATGACAAACACAATGGGAAGAAAAAGAATTACACATGAAGAACTTTCATGTGATTTGATTTGTAATTTTTTTATTATATGAATAGTGATCCATCAAATTATATTTATTATTAATTAATTTATTATATTTTTATATTGTGGTATATCATATTATTGGTGTATTCTAAACGTCGACATAAAATAAACTGCTAACGAGAGAAAATATAGTTAGTGGCGTTTATATAATGCGCCAGCAACATACTAGTAGTGGCATTTAGATTAATGCCGTTAATTAATATAATGCTTTGTCAAAATACTAGTGGTAGCGCTTATTTAAACATCATTAATTAATGCAATGCACTAGTAATGTATTCGTAGCGGCGTTTTTATTAATACCGTTAATTTAAAAAATGCGTGGGCAACGTTCTCGTGGCAACGTTTATATAAACGCCGTTAATTTATTTAATGTGCCACCAATGTACTATTAGTGGCATTTAAATAAATGCTACCAATTTATAAGATGCGCCAACAATGAACTAGCAGCTGTGTTTATGGTAACGCCGCTATTTTAATTAATAGTGACATTTAGATAAATGTTGTTACTATATTTAAGGTGTCACCAATATACTATTAGTGGCATTTAAATAAAAGTCACCAATTTATATGATGCGCCTACAATGAAATAGCAACGGCATTTATGGTAACGCCACTATTTTAATTAGTGGCGGTGTTTAGTTAAATGTCGTTAATATTATTTAATGTGTTGCCAACGTATTATTGGTGGCGTTTAAATAAATGTTGTCAATTTATACGATGCACAAACAATGAAATAGCAACGAAGGTAATGTTGCTATTTTAATTAGTGGATGCGTTTAGATAAATGTCGTTAATGGATTCATTGTGTCACCAACGGACTATTGGTGGCGTTTAAATAAATGCCGTCAATTTATATGAAGCGTCGGCAATGTACAAGCAGCGACATTGATTGTAACACCGCTATTTTATGTAATGGGATGGCAATACACTAATGACAATGCTTTTTAAATGTCATTAATTTATAAAAGTTGGCTGCATTTAAAGAAAGGTCGCTAAATGGTATATAAACACCGTTAATAAGATTTTCAAATGCCGGAATGTGGAAATAGCAACCCCAAGGCACCGGTAAACGATTACGCCGGCAGAAAAACGCCACGAATTAATTCCCAGCATTTTATTAGATAGTTGCTGGCGTATAACCAACGCCAGCAATTGTCTTTTTTTGTAGTGTATAAAGATATATATATACCATACGTGTATAGACTCTCATGCCTACATATGCATTATCAAAAATAGTGTAAGTACCTTTGATTTTTGAAAACATTCTAAAATAATGCTCTCCTCCTCCTGCCTTGTGTTATTATTTCTTAGCTTCCACAGGAGTGGATTGTTATACTTTTGCTTTATCATTTCAAGTCTTGATCAGGATTTAGTAGGCATTACAATTACAATGATGGCTTTTGAAAATTACAGTCTTCAAATTTTATGCCTTGATGGTGTAGGTGGGTTGACAGTCACTTGGTGCATATGTTATCACCAAACATATATCGAAATACTTCTGAGGCACTTGAATCCTTTGACTACATCACAAGCAATGGTAAGAAATGCATGAATCCAATAAGAATTTATTGGTATTTTCATTTATTAATCTAGACAACAAAAAAGGTATTTTGTACATTTCTGTCGAATAAATGAGATGCTTAAGTTCTCTTTTTTGAGAATCTTGTATGATTAGACGTTGGTCGTAGGTATCAGAGGGCAATTCATCCCATTCTTCTTTTCCTGACTTCTTGATTGTCCATTTTCTGTTGAATAAATGCAATTGTGAAATTCTCTTTATTGAGAATGTTGTATGATTGGATGCTGGCGAAGGCAGCAGGGGTCATTCCATCATTTTCTTTTAATTTTCAACTTCTGTCTTTGCTAGAAATGTGCCAAAGCTTTGACCTGTCATGTCTTTGTAGAATAGTTTTTTTATGGTGTGGTGTGTTCGACCTATCTGATCTGTTATCTTCTGGGTTATCACAAAACTATGGATCCGTGTGGTTGGGTGGGTGGGGAGGAGACCATGTATAGTCTCATGTTACCATTCTACATATGTTTGAAATTTTGTACCAATTGGTCTTCGCCTGCTCCTACATTCTCAAGTGAATGATTAATTTCGGCTTTAGACATTGGGTGATAACATTAATCCTTGCAGCAATGTCTTATAATATTGTAGGTAATTTTGGCTTCAGAAAAAAAATCGCAGTGAAATACTGTAGAGTTGCTGCTGTGTATTTTGTGTCCAAGAAATTGAAAAAGAAATATAACATCACTGATGAACGTGCAACCCTCTATGAAGCTACGAAAATCCTTGGTATGCATATGTGACCGATAAGAATGCAAAATGTCATATTTGTATCTCTTAATGTCTAGTATTTTATACTTATTTGGTGCCTAAATGTACTCATTATTATTTTATTTTAATTTAGGATGCAAATGGAGGCGTTAAATGCAAAACGAAGTTAATTGGGCAATTTTGGACAGTTTCAACATCACTTCATAATCTGGACCTAACTCTTTCATCCGAGCTCCGATTGTGATGATTCAAAATGATATGGAACCCCAAGAAAAATATATACAACTTTCATATTTTGAGTTTTGAGAGATACTAGCTGCATCAAGGTCGAAATCTAGCCCAAAGTTGACGCACCTGCACTGCTGACGTTCCGGAACGTCTTGCAATTTTAATACGTGGATCTGATGTGATTTATTTGCAAATATGGTGTACAAAAATTCCAGATGAAAACACCACTTTCCTAGTTATATTATGACTTTATTTTATTTTTAATATTTTCCTTAATTAGTCAGATTTGCATATGGTTATTGAAGGATAATGCTTAGAATATTTTTAGGAGATTTTTTTATAGGCTTGAGAAAAACTAATTTGAACGGGTAAAGATAGGGGAGAAATGAGGGGAATGGAATAGACATCCAAATGTGCATCTTCTTGTCCTCATCTCTAACTTTTCTTTTGAGTTGTCTCTATGGCCATGTGCGGCTAAATTTTCATAATTGGCAGAAGGAAACAAAAGCCTCGGAATCAATAAAACTGTGAGATCTAATTTGTTTTTAGTGTTCAATTTATGCTTTGAGTATCGGATGTCCTTCTATGCCTATTTTCATGATTGTCTCGTTTAATTACTAGGAGGCTTACTAGGTTATTATTCGTTGCAATCTACTACTAGGTTAGATATTAAATCCGTAATTGTTTGCTTCCTCTAATTTGTGAAGCAACTAAGATTTAATCATTTGTTGCGTCAAAAATTATTAGATCTTAAGAAGAACGCTCAACTAAATTAAATACAACCACTTGTGTTTGTGTTGTTCAGTTTCATCGATCTCTCTAGTTCTTAAGGCTGCTGCTATATTAAACCTTTAGCGCTTGTCTTTGGTTGTTTAGTAGTTAAGATTAATTAGATCGCTTGTTTTCTAATTAACTGCGACTAAGAAGAGATAGGAAAATAATTTAAACGGTGAATATTCAAAGTATGAATTAATATATATTTGCATCGATGATCAGTTGTAAAATTCTAATTGTGGATGTTGAGTTAGACCAATGTTTGTTCTTTTGATTGATTTCAATAATTTAATTTGAATTGTTTCTTAGTTGTTTTTCTTGAAATTATTTTTGTTATACTCAAACCGCCACATCCTTGTTCACGTAGCATAAAACTAGGCTAGACACGCTCTGTGGGAATGATCTTTACTCGCACTACTATATGTATTTTTTAAGAGTATAGGTTTTATTGTTGGTTACCTACAACAGCACACCAAATTTTGGCGACATTGCCGAGGAGAAATTCTAGTTGATTTTTGTGCTTCTTGTGATCCTTATTTCGTTCTTGAAATTTAAAAAAAATTCGTTAGATTTTGATAGTTATTTTTATTTATTTTCATTACTCTAGACTTTTCTTGATTTGTTTTTCATGGTTTATTAGAGTTCCCTTGATTGTTTATTATTGTAACTTGATCTTCTAATCAAAGTGATTTTCAGTGCGATCCAGAAATAAAGAGAACTTTGCACAGGTTAAGGAGGGAAGCTTAGAGAAATTCTAAAGAGAACGATTTGGCTCTTGATTCCCTATTTGCTAGCGATTCTGATTTAGAAGAGAAGGAAGTCATGGTTGGAAATCAAACTTTGAAAGAGCCGGCTGCCCCTGATTTGAATCAACAACTTTTATGCATAACGTTCCCTACTTTAGATGCTAATACTACTTTTGAATTAAAATCTGGACTAATACATCTCTTGCCCACTTTTCATGGCCTTGCAGGTAAAGATCCTCACAAGTATTTAAAGGAGCTTCATGTGGTATGCACAAGTATGAAACCCATGGGGGTGATTGAAAAACAAATTAAATTAATAGCCTTCCTGTTTTCTTTGAAAGATTCGGCTAAGGATTGACTCTATTATCTACCCTCCGGGAGTATTGTCACATGGAACGAGATGAAGATGTTTTTTTTGGAGAAATATTTTCCGGCTTCAAAGGTGGTAAACATTCGAAAAGAAATTTGTGGTGTAAGGCAGCACAACGGAGAGTCCCTACACGAATATTGGGAACGTTTTAAGAAATTGTATGCAAGCTGTCCCCATCATCAAATTAGTGAGCAGCTACTTATTCAATATTTTTATGAGGCCTCCTATCCACTGATAGGAGCATGATTGATGCTGCTAGTGGAGGAGCTTTGGTGGATAAAACTTCGGAGGCCGCGAGAAACTTGATTGCAAATATGGCGGCCAATTCTCAACAATTTAGCACTAGGCTTGACCTTCCATCTAGGGGGAATGAGGTAAATATTTCCTCTCTTGAATAACAAATTGCGAGTCTAACTTCCTTTGTTCGTCAAATGGTTGTAGGTAATATGCAAACGGTGAAGGCTTGTGGGATTTGATTTGTTCAGTAGTAGGGCATCCGACCAATATGTGTCCAATTCTTCAAGAGGAGCTCATTGAGCAAGTGAATGAGGCGGGTGGTTTTTCTGAACAACCGCAAAGGAAGTATGATCCCTATTCGAGCACATATAACCCAAGATGGAGAGATCTCCGCAATCTTAGCTATGAGAATCCCCAAGTAAATTAGCCTACAACTCGAAACTGCCCAAGTTACCAGCAATATAAGCAGCCATACCCCCCTAGACAACAACTGGGCCAAACTTCTAATTGTGATATGTCTTTAGAAGATATTGTTAAGTCTCTTGCCACTAATACTTTGCAATTTCAACAGGAGACAAGGGCTAGTATTCAAAGTTTGGATAATTAGATGGACCAGATGCCAACCGTAATTAGTAAGCTAGAGGTGCAAAGTTCGGTAAAATTACCCCCTCAAACTGTAGTAAATCCAAGAGAAAATGCAAGTGCAATCGTTTTGAGAAGTGGTAAAGAGGTTGAGATTCCAGTAAAGGAATCATCTGCATCGTCGAAGCAAGAAAATGAGAAAAGCATCGTTGTAAACAGAAACGTTCCTAATGACGATGACATACCTAAGTGTAAGTTTCCGCCTCTTTTTAATTATAAACCAATACCTCCTTTTCCTAAGGCTTTAGCAGAATCTAGAAAAGATGAGCAAAATAAAGATTGATATGAAACTTTTCATAGATGCGAGGAAAATATTCCACTTTTAGATGCAATTAAACAAGTACCTCGTTATGCTAGATTCCTAAAAAAAACTGTGTACAATTAAAAGGAAACAGAAACTTAAAGGATGTGAGAATGTGAGAGTAGGGGAGAATGTTTCTGCAATTATTCAAAGAAAATTCCCT